>JAHBCN010001049.1:0-134846 GCA_019359885.1 Listronotus oregonensis
TACCTCCTACATTTTTGGGGTTAAACAATTTTTTTTGCAAAATAAATGCAAACAACGAATTTTTATTTTTTTTTAAATTAATTTTAATATTATTTTTCAGGTTTTTGTCAATAACTTTTGTCTGACGCAATTTTAAAATAAACCTAGCTGGATCTAGTTTTTTTAATTTAAACAGATATATAATGTAGGGAATATTACAAAATTTCATAAATTGTTAGGTTATTTATTGACTATGTCAAAAAGAGGAGAAGTAAAACGAACTAAACGTTAAAAGGTTTTATTATTTCAAATGTTCCAATTATAAAATATTAAAAAACTCCCGGAGTGCTACCATTTTTAAGTGATTTTTAAAGATAAGGGAAGCCCACTTTTTAGTTTTTTAATTTTTACTTAAATTCTAGACACTTTTCGTAGACACTAACACAAAAGTTGTTTAAAATTAACTTTTCTCTTGAAATGCCACCTTCCAAAAGCAAAAAAAAAAAATACAAATATATTCAAAACACGAAGCAAAAAAAAATCCATGAATTTAGGTATAGGTATTGCTTTACAGAAAAAAAAACCGTTAACACTTTCTTTAAAAGGTTTGTGGAAAAAACCCTTTGGTTTTTTTAGATTTTATTTTCAAAGTTGGGCCTTTCATCGGTTTTTTTTTTTTTAAATGGTTTACGAAATCAAATTAATTAAAAAAACTTACATCAGGTGTAACACCCAAATGTTATTTAATACTAGTATGACGTATAACTTGAGCTTTTATTAAACTACTACTTCCGACACCCATAAATCAAGGACATTTATTTTTTGAAACCCCCTCTTTATAACGAAAATGTTTGACATTTAAAATTCCATTTTCTCTCACATACTAAATGCTAAATTTTGCCACCATAGGCTAATGCATAATCACAAGGTCACGCAGGTTCTATAAAATTTAAAAAAACATATATGGGGTGCGAAAATGAGACGAACTTTCTTTCCCGAAATTTGTAACACCCTGTAGTGGAGAAACGGTTATGGCACTGTAACCTTATTTTTTTAAGAAATTTGTTTTTTTTATCAAGGCTTTTCTCTGTCTATTGGAGATACACCACTGTTTTAACACAAGCCAAGGAAAGAAACTTATTTTGTTGTTCACCCTAAAGCTTTTTTGACATGACATTTTATTTTACAATTCAAAAAAAGATCGTTAAAATTAAATAGGCGGTTGGCAGGAATGAACAAAACTGGGGAAAACTTGTTAGTGACTGGTTTTTTTATGGTTAATGTATTTAGTTATTTCCCTATTTAGAACCTCAGCAAATTGTCCTTCTGAAACGCCATCTCTAAAAAAAATATTATATGTTTGGGTTTCGTTTGGTTATTTCCCTAGAAGAACATAAGTTGTTCCACCACAATCGCCTGTAAATCCACAATATATTCCATATTGGACTCTTGAAGACGCAAACATGGTTGTACTGAAACGCGTGGGATCGTGTGGCAATTACAGCGGCAATTTAGGCGTACCTAAAAACAAAATAGTGTCAAAAATTATTGAAATTTCCCCTACACATTTTTTTTTATTGGCAAAAATAACCCCTTTATACAGGGTGGCCGTCCATATTTTGACCCATTTTGATCGCGAAAACTTTTGAACAAATAAAGATATCAAGATGCGGTTTTCGCAAATATACTTATATTTCTTTAAAGTTTATTCTTGTTTTTTTACCATTTTTAGGTGACATTCCATTAGCTCAAAAACAAAATGGCCGATTTTCCGATAAGGACAACTTTGTTATTTTAAAGGGGCCCCTGTATATGTTTCAATATTTTTAAAATTTAATCTTTCCCCTTTAAAAAAATGTAACACAAGCTATGGTTATCTTAAAAAATAACGCATTTATTGACCTCCGAATTATTTTATGTCGAATAGGAATATTATTTTAAAAGGATTTTTTGAAAAGTCGCCTGTGGAAACAAAATTTCTCGTTTCCATAACAGCAACAAGCCTCATTGTCAGATTGTTGGTCATTTTTGACAAGTTATTTTAATTAGGAAGCGCAAAATGTTCTCGTTAAGCGAAAAAGGAAAATGTGTTATTATGTTTGCAGAAACCAAATCAGTAAAAGAAATCCAGCGAAATTTAGAAACATGTTTAATAAAGCTCCCCAAAAAAAATTCAATTAAAATCTGGTACAGAAAATTCTGGAGGGATCTTTAGCCCGTAAAAATAAATTAGTAAACAATAAGAATTTGCTAAATAAAACGTTAAAATTCTGGAGATAACTCAGGAAGATCCAACATTGTCAACAAGAAAAATCTCAAGTTCAGTCCATATTCCAAAACTACAGTACAAAAATCATGAAAAAAGAACTTAAATTAAAGCCATACAAAAAAATTTAAATGTTACAAAAATAAAAGAAACTGATTTTCCACAAAAGGGTGGAATTTTGCCAGAGAATTCAAAATTTAGTAAGGCAATACTTTTTTTGGATAGACAATAAGTCAGACGAAGCCACATTTCACCTCAATGGAAAAGTAAATAAGCATAACTAGGTTTTGGGCCAGAAAATCCTGATAATATAACGAACAGTTAGAGATTGCCAAAAGTCACAGTGGTATGGTATGTCAAAGCAAAAAATTTATGGGCCATTTTTTTTTCATGAACCAACTTAACCTCTTGGACTTCGTTGATATGCTGGAAATATTTTTTTATCCCCAATTGCAAAAAGAAAATCTATTGAATTTCGTCTATTTTCAACAAGATGGGGCTACACCACATTATGTCATTACCAAGGATTTACTGACCAACGTTTTTGGAAACCGGTGGATTGGAAGAGGAGGGGCCCCACCCACCTTTCCCAATTTGACTGTTCCAGATTTTTTCTGTGGGGATATGTGAAAGAATTTTAGTCCACTTCCCCAAAATTTAGAGCAATTAAAAAATTAAATCCGAAACATAATGAAAATATTCCTGAAAATTTTAGTCAATAATTTTAATAAGTTTTTTCGAATTTAAATAAGTGGTCGAAGTCGGCGGAAGGCATTTTCAACATTTCATAGTTTTTTAAAAAGTAATGTAACCTTATTGTAACTATTATTTTGTGAATAACCTAAACCTTTGGCGATCCTTTTTTTTTGTAACATATGAAGCAAATTTTAATTGTTAAATAATATTGTTGGTCGACATGCAGTCAATTTTTCGAAGGTCAATAAACACGTTGTTTTTGAGATAACCATAGCTTGTGTTACATTTTTTTAAAGGGAAAGATTAAATTTTGAAAATATAGAAACATATACAGGGTGTTCCATTTAAAATAACATAGTTGTCCTATAATGGAAAATCGGCCATTTTGTTTTTGAGCTAATGGAATGTCACAATAAAATCGTGAAGGTACGAGAATAAACTCTAAAGAAATATAAGTGCATCTGCAAAAACCGCATCTTGATACCTTTATTTGTTCCAAAGTTATTCTCGATTAAATTGGGTCAAAATATGGCCGGCCACCCTGTACCTAAATAACCCTTTTGCCAAAAATTTCTTTATACGAAATTTCATAACAAGAGTTTCAGGTAATATAAAACGTTCGCACAAAAACACACATACTCACAATGCCTGGTCGACACAAGGCAGTGCGATAAGTTCCAATATTTCATTTCGGAGAGAGCAATGCGAAAATAATACTAAGCGGAACTAATCTGGATAGTAAAACACTTTAAATTACCGATCGGAGAATAAGAGTAATTTTCATTTGTTTATTAAAAAAAAATTCAATAACACTAAAATCTTGGACTTCCATTGTCTTTATTTATTAATTGATACACAACGTTTAGGTTAGTGATGTATCTCCAACCGTTTTCAAGTGATAACTAAAAAACTGTTCTTAAAAGCTACGACTTATATACTATCTGTTGCTCACCAAAGCGTGACCGACTTTTCACGGTTCAGCAACGACAGCTAGATATTCGGAATGTCGACACTAGGTTTGCTAAATACATTTTGGTTGTTTGCAATTATTACAGCTTCTTTATTTTTTTTTCCAGCGGGTTTCTTTATGAATAATTTTTGCTTCCGACCTTTACATGCGGTGTTGTTTTAACCATGCGTGTTCGGCAATCCTTGATTTCGACGTTTCACATCGTTTCGTATGGTTTTTGTGTTCTTTAACTCTTATTTCGAGTGGGAATTTCGACAGGGAATTTGGTAGATACAGACATTTTTTGAAACATTGTTGTCCGGTCTCGTCTTAGTAAGAATACTTCCCAGAGTGGTTTAAGATTTAAATGCTGTTTTAATATTATACTTATTCGCTATTCTGCGGATCTTTTCTGAAGTTCCTTTAATATATGGAATAGTCATAAATATTTGGTCCTGTGGATTCTTATTCAAATTAAAGTTCCCTAACCAATCTCTCACTCCTTTGCTTGAGATCCCTAGTTATATTACTTATTTTGGCTTGTAGGGATTCCTTACTGTTACCAATAATCGATAGAATATATACATTTTTGCTGTTACATAAGGTCAGACTCCTTGCTTCGTTTCGTTGAGTGATTGGAATTCTGGTATAAATATTGTCCAGTGTGGGTAGGTTTTCTGTATACCGAGGTTTGTATATGTCCATTATTTCGTTTGACTAGAACCAAAGATAATACTACTACGGATAAGATGAACCATTCAATGCTATATTTTTGATACCCCTAATGGACTTTGGCTAACGCGAGCCGATGTCCATCGAGAGATTTTCGCGCTATCCTTGAACGAAAGTTAAACAGTGTTGCCGGCAGGCCTTTACTATTGGCGTGATGAAACGCGACTAGAAAATACAAAATCCGTTTAGCCGCCCACTTTGGCTACTTCGTGTTCCGAATAAGGTATAAGCGACAGACAATGACAATGTCGCACATGGTTTCGTACCTCGATTCGCTGGGGCAGGGGTTACCGACTTAATTTTATTCGCATTTACGGAAGCATTGATATCTCCGAACTGATTCAAAACGCCCCATTTAAATGAACCATCCATTCGTAGTAGTATTATCTTTGCTAGAACCTAGAACGTCGAGAAAAAGTAGAGCCCAATTTTGCTCCCTCTCCATTGTGAATTTCATACAGGGTCAAAGAAAATTTAGATGTTTTAAGAAACCTTCAAGTTCTTAGTTATTACCTGTCCATACAATAAAATTCCTAAAACATTTAAAAAGTCTTTTTATTTATACAAATGTTTGTACCAATGTTTAAAGTCTTCGACCCTTTATCAAAGGTCAATGCGGATATCTCTCTCACAAGACCTCAAACTTATCTTGGATTAAGGCGCCAAAAATCTTGTTCATTTTAATGCCTCGAAAACACAGTCATGATCGCTGTCGCGAAAAAACTCTGCCAATGCTCATCCGTTACATATGAGCGGCCAAGTTCTGCAGAACAAAGGGTTGTTTAATCTTGTCGGCGTTAATTTTAAGAATAACCTCAACTGCAACACCTTCCTCCTCTGGCAGCTCCTAACAGAGAAACACGTAGTGCAACTTTTATGCGTTCTTTTACAGTTCAACTAGAAAGGCCCCAAACTTCTCGCTTTCTTCAGTCCTTCATCCCTAGTGTCCAGACTGGAACCTGTTATCCGCAGAAGTTGTTCCTTTTCCTCCCAGTCTCCAAATATTTCATTCATAGAGTGTCCAGACTATGGAACCTGCTACCCACAGAAGTTTTTCCTTTTCCGCCAAAAACTCCAAATATTTAATTCTCGTGTTAACAAACTTCCTCTCATCACACTTAAGACACCCACGGTAGGTTAGTACTTAGGCATCAGCCTTTGTCCAAAGATAAAAAAAAACTGCCACTGCTTTTTATTTTTTTTTCGGGAAATGCTTCTAACCTAATTATTACTTTATCTGGGACAGTTACCTATTATCAAGAGACGTCCAAAATCTAGTTACATAACTATTTTTTGTTGTTTCATAATTACCTTCAGTTCGACCAGGATGAGTGACGTCTGCTCCCATAATCATAACTGGAGGACCTTGTAAGAGCCTAGGTCTAGTCACAAAAGTATGATTAATACCATCTAACTTGCCATTGACCTTTAGAAGGATATTCATTGCAGTCATTCTGTTAAATCTGCCAATGGTTTTGGCAGTTACGCATTGTGTAAGGCAACAAGCCGTAATCTAAAACAGGAAATGGACATTGTATTAATTTAAAGCTAATACACTTCTTGGATTCAAGTTACCATAAATGTCATAATCGATTAAATTATACAGGGTGCTTATTCATAACAGCTAATATTTCCCAATAACAAAATGGGTCATTGTCATGAGACTTAAGTCGCAAGTGTGTATGAGATCTCCAGTAGAAGGTGAGCAAGTGAATTTAAAGATCTAATAAAAAAAGTTAGTAGCGAGCAGAGCTGTCGCAATTACTTTTAAAAAGTAATTCAATTACAATTATCAATTACTCCTCTAAGTAGTAGTAAATTACGATTAGAGATCGAACGCCGTAAGAACAACACCGATACGTCACGGTCTCATATGGGAAACTGTTATAAAACCGTGGTAAGGTAATTGAATATTTTAGCAATTACTCTATTTAAATTACCACACATATTAAACACGATATACTAAACAAATAAAATATTTATACTAATATACATCATACGCGCACGTCACACTATTTAAACTGCTTTCTCGGCAAGTTCAATATTAAATGACCCTAAAATTAAAATTTCTTTTTATCCTACCCAAAACATCAACAGTGTCCCAAAAAAAAGTATAAAAATGGTGGGGGTAAGCATGACCAGATTTTAAGCTGCCCACTGTGTTTTATGATGATCTTTTTCAATGAGCTGTTAGGTTGACTGGAGAAAGCATCGATTTGGCATAAGCGTGGCATCATAAACGTACATTCTAAGGTTCTGCTTAGAGATGAATGAACCTCTGTACTCGAAACAATAAAATCCACCAAAACCGGGAAAATTGTTACTACAGATACTATTTTGTCGTAAAGGGTGGCTGCCAAGTATCTTTCTGTTTCATTTACCTGACAGTATATTATGAATAAATTTGACTTAATGTATTCTTAAAATTACATTAAATTAAGCTCTACTATTGTATTTTAAACTATGAATAATATTTGTAATATTTATTAATATAAAGTATTACACAGCAAAGTAATGATGTCAAAATACTATTTTGTTTTTGGACACCTACGAATAAAGGCGCTAAACGACGTGACAACAGTGCATTTTTCGTAGAGGCCACCCTCGGCCTTCGGCTTCGCTAGACCGCAGAGATGTTACAAAATGCACAAGGGTGCATATTGATGCACATTTTTGCGGAATATGCACAGTATGCACCTTATTCTTAAAATATACACACTTTGTAGTTTCCACTACAACTAATAATTAACTTTCATTTTTCAACACACTACACACAAATAGAAACAAGGAAACATTCTGACAAATACAGGCCCATAACGTCATTCGATTCCTCCCCAGTCCCAAAGCTGGCAACACTGCCTAAGGTGCCCAATTTTTGAAACATTCGAATACGAAAATTTAACGTTATTGACCGTTTTTCAATTATTTATCGGTAATAAGCCTGGTCCTCATAAATGCAATTTTTTTTTGTATGCGGATCTTTTCGGGTTGGTCAATTTTTAAAATAATATAGATTTTGACCAATCAGAAAAGATCCGCACACAAAAATATTTGCAATTTGCATTTATAAGGACTAGAGGCTATAGCGTATATTTTCAAATGCGAAATGTTTCAAGAATTGGACCCCTGATGGAAGATGCACAATTCTCGGTAAATATGCACAATCGTTTTAATCCTTCATGCACACTTCAAAATTTCCGTGTAACATCCCTGCTCGACAGATGACACATTCAATATGGCGTTTTGTGTTGTGTGAATGTTTCTCGGGTTATTCTTGTGACAATTGTATAAATTTCAGTTTTGTGTAATAACTTTTATTAAATTAAAATGGTAAGGCAGTGCCAAGTGTGTAAAGTGACGGATATGATTCCTGAATTATCATTTTACAGTAAGTACAAGCTATGCTTGTACCATTCTATTGCCAATAATAAACACAACCATGTTGGCCGCAGCTCTCGATTGCGTTTATGAATGAAATGCTTTCTCTATGTTGTCAGCTCATTGGTCTTTCTAGCTGGCCAAAATTCCGGCAGTTTCTTTATAAAACAAGGTAATTGAATTTTTCGTAGTAATTTTATTATTTATTGGGTAATTGAATTAATTTCTAAGTAATTCAATTACTTTATAAGTAATCAAATTACTTTTTTCTAAGTTATTGAATTACTAGGGATTCGTAAAAATCAATTACGATTTCATTGTCCTATTAATTAATAATCCAAAGACAATTACCTTTTCCGGGAAGTAATTGAATTAAAGTAATCCAATTACTGAGAAGTAATTAAATACAATTAGCTATTTCTACTAATAATTTTAGGGTTAATTACCTTAGTAATTTATGATGATCTGCTTTTTTTGACAATTTTTATTTAATTCTTTTTACACAAGGATTTCGAAATTAAATTATATTAAAGTTTTTTTAATATTGCTATGTATAATTTTGAGTATTTCCTACCTAGTACTGTAGTTCTCTTTTGGGTCTCTAAGGCTTGTTAATTTTAATAAAAATTGCTAGCTAAAAATGTAGATTAGTCTTTTTTTAAACAATACTGTTTTATTCGCAATTTTTTTGTATTTTTGTCTTAAAGAACTCGTTCCTCTTAAAAAATATATATTGACTTTAAGGTAAATAAAACTAAAAAAATACATATAATTTTAAGACATACATTTTTAAAACAAACAGAAAGAAACCTTCAATTATTTTAGTTTTTGCCTTGTATATTATGTAATTCTAGAATTTTTATACCAACCTCTGCAGCTACTTTTACATGGGAATAAACGGTACTTCCGTATTCTGTACTCGGAATTATCACAAAAATAATGTCGTAGTTCTTGGATTTTTGCTTTTTGAAATATGTCTCCACGTCATCTTTCGTTGGGTTATAGTTCCGACCACGCACCTTTTCAATATCAGGATCACAAAGGATGTTAATGCCACAATTTACTGCAGCATTTTTTAACTAAAATAAAATATGGAAATTAATTTGGAAAGCAACAAATTTCTAGAAATATATGGAGGGTTGGATAAAATTAACAACGGTTTAGAATGTTTAACGAAATGTCAGATTTTGAGAGTAGGCAACCATTGAATAGCACTGACAACGTTTTGTTAAACATTCTAAACCATTGTTAACTTTTGTGCAACCCGCCAATAATGTTGTAAAACTGTAGCTTTTAATATAAACAGGGTTGGATAAAATTTGATTTTTATTACAAAAATTGAAAAAATCATGATTATTCAAATTATTACAAATTATTTTAATGTCAAAAAATATAGTAAAATCTACAGCCTAAATATTTGTCAGTAGGGGTTCTGGGGCAAATAGGTAACTGGAGACCTATCTATACTGGTTAAAATATAAATACACTTCTCAAAACTCGAAGTGGATGGGCCACTTTTCTGGGTATTTTAAAGCTCATTAAAATGAAATCTACCCAACCGATTCCTAAAAACATTTTTTTGTTTTGAAGCCTTATTTTCTAATTCTTAAAAACTATTAGTCCAATTATACAAGGTAAGTAAAAAATAAATACAGGACTAATTGTGGACTAATGTTTTTTGCCCAAGTTTCAGACTAGGTGTGGTTTTTATAAGAAGTAACCAATTCGAATATTATTTTTATTTGGGTAGCGGGAGGCCATAGCTATCATTTGGTTTTTGAATTTTAAAAATATCTTTCTTGGTATTAAAGCTATAATTTTTTTATTAGTCAAAATTTTATTTCAACAATTAAACAACAATAGTTTGAGTAAATTTCCAGAAACAAAAATTAATATCTGGTTGGACCACCTCTTTTTTTAATTACTGCTGCACATCTTCTTTACATACTATCAATAACATTGTCAATAACCGCTTGAGGAATAGCAGCCTATTCTTCATTGCTTAACCCACCCAAATTATCTAGCTGCTGGCCCCGATTTCTCACTTTCCTTCCCAAATAATCCCAAATATGTTCAATCGGATTAAAGTCGGGCGAAAAAGCAGGCCAAATAATCCTCTCTAAATTATTGCCTTCCAAATATTCATTAACAATATGTGCCTTATGGGGTCGAGCGTTATCATCTATAAATAAAAATCCTGCTCCAATATTTTGTCCTATAGGAACAACAATAGGTATAATAATTTCATGCAAGTAGCGTCCGTTACCATGCGGTTTCTAAATAAAGCCACTGTGTGTGCAGTCCTCATTGTACCTTTCGCCCGACCTTCTCCACACCCTTGTACGTCCGTCGTTTCCATAAAGGCAGAATCGCGACTCATCTGCAAACAAACAATTGGACCACTCATGGACACCCCAGTCTATATGAGTCCAAGCAAAAATTAGTCGATTGCGACGATGATCTCTTGTAAGTCGAGGATATTTTTTGCTGCGTTTTGCGCGTAACCCCGTTTCGTAAAGTCTGTTCCTTAGGGTTTGAGAAGAAACATCAATATTATGCACTTGCCATATTCTTAAGTTGGGAAGCATTAGTTGTTCTTTTTCTTCGCACAGTCAATGTGATGAATCTGTCCATTGCTGGAGTGGTTGCTCATTGAAATCCACCACCATGTGTGGGATACGCACATCCAGAGTTTACAAATCGAGCCCATAATCGACTTACTACTGACTGGCTTTTACCAAAGTACCTAGCTACTGCTTTCTGGGAGAGCCCTGCTTGAATCATGCCAATGGCCTGGTCCATTTCAGCTTTTGTCATTCGAGACATTTTTAAATTGTTTACTAAATGTGTTGCAAAATTACAATTAAACTTGTAAATGACACTTTTAGCAAACAAGAAACAAAAACACTTCTGCCATATACGAAATAACCATGGCAATCAAAGCAATGCGAATGCCCGTAAAACGAAAAAAGCATTTTTACAAAAAAAATTATAGCTTTAATACCAAGAAAGATATTTTTAAAATTCAAAAAGCAAATGATAGCTATGGCCTCCCGCTATCCAAATAAAAATAATATTCGAATTGGTTACTTCTCATAAAAACCACACCTAGTCTGAAACTTGGGCAAAAAACATTGGTCCACAATTAATCATGTATTTATTTTTTTACTCACCTTGTAAAATTAGAGTGATAGTTTATAGGAATTAAAAAAATAAGGCTTCAAAACAAAAACATGTTTTTAGGAATCGGTTGGGTAGATTTCATTTTAATGAGCTTTAAAAATACACAGAAAAGCGGTCCATCCGCTTCGAGTTTTGAAAAGTGTACTTTAAAGGTGCAGAGCTACTTAATTTTAAGCTCTTTATCGTCAGCTGTAGTGCAGTGTAATGCACTAAATACCATTTTTAATAAAAATAACACAATTTGTAGCAAAGACCAAAAAACCTAACAGGGATACCGTAAATATCTACATTATGTAGCACTCAAAGTAAACCCTAACGTAATCTGGAAATATTTGGACAAAGTTTGCCCAAATAAAAAAATAAATGAATTACAACATGATTAAGTATGATGATTATGATTATAATTATTGATTTCAATTAAAGTAATTAGGTGGAATAAAACTTAATCTATGAAATTCAGAGTGCAATAAATTACAAAAAAAAAGCGTAACTCTGCTTTGAGATGTTTTGTAGAAAAGTTAAATTGCATTTTACTTTGGAATTCGTATTAAAGCATATTTCAGATATGTACAGGGTTATTCATTTTAAAGTTAACAGGGCTTTATTTTTGAACTGAACTTCCCTGTACGAATATAGCCATTTCGTGTTTTTTTCCGTAGAATTCAATAATATAATCAGAAAAACATTTGAAACAAAAACAAAAGAGTTACAGCACGAGTGACGTATTTTTTAAATGGAATACCCCGTATATTTTTATATCAATAGATAGAGATTTTTACGAGGAATTCGGTAATATAGGGGTTGCTGGGTTTATTTCATGCGGTTCTGATGCAATTGTCTAAAAACTGCATGATACTATAAGGATAGTTTCACTTGAAAAATCCTGGCTGCCACAGGTCACAGGTGCTTATTTGTCAAAGTCAAGAATTTTAAAAATACGTTTATTACTTTTTGGAGTAGTTTTATAATGAGGTTTTTATCAGAAGAACGGCCTCAAATTATAACTTTCTATTATAAATGTGGAGAAAACGCCAGGGAAACACAACGAAGATATGTTGCAAATTTCCACCGAAATATATCAGTAAAAACGATTTTGAAACTGAAGGTCTTATTCGAAGACACAAAATCGTTACATATTATATGAGAAAAAGCAATCGGGATCGAGCTATTCTAAATTATTTGACTTTGTATCCCATGAAGTCAATTACTGACGCAGTAGGTGTCTCCGGTAGCGTAGTAGTCAGAGTTTCGGCTCGCGGGCCCGTCGATCCGGGTTCGATTCCCAGTGTCGGAGACTTTTAGGTAGTAGTTATTTAAAAATAACGTCCGTAGTGGCACTACCGCGTTGTCTAAAAGGTGCTGTGAAAAGCAACATTTGCATGTTTCAGTGCTTGGACAACGTTGACGGAACAACTGGGAAGAAATGGGTTAAACACCGGAAAACCCGGCACTCACGGTACTTTGGTACTTAGGTTTATATATGTATATGTAATCCGTAGGATATAATATACATATATAATAATCCTTCGTGAGCTGTCATAAAAATTAAAAAAAAAGTTAGAGACTTGGGGTATGGCCCTGCAAGAAGAAGACTAACCTATGCGACGGTTCAGAGAACACTGAAATATTTTAAGTATCTTCAATATCACGTTTTTCCAGTGCAGCATTTAACACGCGAACAAAAGGAACTTCGCTTTCAATTTGTTTCCAAGTTTTAATCCATGAACAAGATAACGATCCTACCCTGTTACAAACGATTCTTTGGACGGATGAAGCTACTACGTTCACTACATCGGGAATGTTTAACCGACGCAATACGCACAGCTGGGCAAGACAAAATCCCAGAAAATTTCAAGAGATTAAATACCAAGGGAGGTCTTCTTTTCATGTCTGGTGTGGTGTGCCTAACAATAGAATTGTCGGGCCAATATTCTATGAGGGATCTTTAACTGAAAAAATATATCTCAATCTTCTTGAAAACGATATTGAGAAGAATTGCCACTCGAAACGTATTGCAAGATAATTTGGCAACAAGACGGAGCGCCGCCGCATGCTGTTCGTCAACTTATGCAGTATCTCAATCGCCGATACAATCAGTGGATTGGTCGTTATGGCACTATTAGATGGCTACCTAATAGTCCAGATATTACAATTTTGAACACTTTTCTATGGGGTCACTTGAAGAATGTCATTAATATCGGCAAGCTTAGAAAGGCTAAGGAGGGGTTATAGATCATGTTTCGAAAATAATAGGGGGTCATATGGAACACTCAAATTATTAGTAATATATTTTTTTGTTATACGTGTTCTTATTACCACCATATTTGACCTCGTATTGTAGTTTAATTTTTTCCGTTTATTGTAATTTTGCTGCTTGGTTTAGAAATAGAGGTAAAATTTTACTTTACGGACACCAAACCGAAATAGTAACGTTTTTGTTTGAAAAAAACGCATTGATGAGGCATCATTGAGAAAAAAGTACTATTTAAATATTAAAAAGTAAACATTTATTTTGCTTCGTTTATTTGAACTAAGCAAAAATTCAAATCGACAATACCTACTTTTTAGCTAATATCTTTAGAACTAAATTTTCAAGAAAAAATTAACAGCACAGTCAAAATCAGCAATAAATCCTTTAATACTCTTCCCATTAAACATGTATCTATCATGTATACTAGACGAGATAGAAATACATGTAGGCCGAATTTAGGGAGACACGGTATATTGGACCCATAAAAGCAACAATACCAATTAACGAGTTACATAGTGATACTAGGTTGTTACAATGTTACTACTAGCAATAAGGTTTAATGCCCGCAGTAGTTCATTTAAATATTTTGTTTTCGGACGAAAACGTAAACGGAATACCATGGTGCTTATCCCAAAAGGGATGAGCGGGAAATCGCAGAACAGTTTCCAATAATAAAACCTTTTCTGTGCGCAACTGCTTCCTTAGCGTCGGTAAAATAAATATTGGGCAGCTTAGAGAAGGGAGGATAACTACTATTTTTGTTCAAACTATATTTTCTAATTGCGGTAAAAAAATTAAAGGCTTTTCTTAAGCTAATATGATGTAAAAAAGTTATTTTTGAGAATATTTTTATATTATGTTGTTATACTGCTTTAAATTAAATTGATGAGATTTAAATTACTTAATATAAATTTGCCTAGCAAATGCCGAATAAAGAGTAAACATACAAAAAGGTCCGAGTGCCAAAAATAATGAATTAAAATAATTTATAGATATGTACTGAAATAAAAATAATTAGGACACATTTATCACATAAAACTAAGGTACACTAATACAATATAAGTTATATATTTTGAAAGCTCTATTAAAACTAAACACTTTTTCTGGTGCCATTTGGATAGGAAATTCTCTATAAAAAACTTCGTTCATATTTTTGCAATAATGCATACATATTTTAAAACCTTTTAAATGATATCACATTTTTCCCGTTCTCAAGAACGCAAACCTAAATGTAATAGCACTTTGTATTTTTTTCTTATTTAGTTACCTAAAAACCATAATTGGTCATAAAATTGCTTTGACGAATTTGTTTCTTATTACCTCTTGTATTTCCTTATAATCAATAACTACCTATAGCTACTTTGGTTGTTTCGTAATTTTAAAAACTACATACCTCGGTTACAAATGTACTTATGACTCTATCATTCACACAACGATCATTGGATATATCTACTATGGCCCAATTATTAATTGTTTTGGCGGTTAGAAATGTATTACCTCGCCAGGTTCCAGAACGTACGACTTCTTTACTTCCAGCTAAAAAAATAATATACCGACAAATTTTACAAAGTACAAAGATTAAAATAATATTTATTAATTATATGATAGGGACAATAATGTTCAAATCGGTCAATGTTGCAAATCGGTCCATGCTGCAAATCAGTCAATATTGCAAATCGGCCAATGTCGCAAATCGGTTAAAAAAACGAAAACACGTTATTGTGGTAACCTACAAGCTTGTGAGTTATAGCTTACATTATATTTGTAACGTTTCAGCCTTTAAAAATTACCCTTAATAACAAAATTACAAAAAAAAAATGTTTTTTCATCTTAAAATTATTTAATGACGCTTATATTGTAAAAAAAGATATCTTAACAGTTTACGGTATAATGAATATTTAACTACAATAACTTAACCCTTAAATAACCACCTAATATGAGATTTACTAAAAAAATTGTTTTTGACAAATTAAAACGATTTAATGATATAATTATAATCCCGGAAATAATGCTAAAAAATGACAAAATCTCACAATTTACGACGAATGCCAGATCCTGCGCGGCGTGAGACAGGGATGTATACTGTCTCCACTACTGTTCAACCTGTACTCTGATAAAATATTTAAACTAGCGCTGCATAACCAAGAGTATGGAGTTAAGATTAACGGCGAGCTAATCAATACCATTCGCTATGCCGATGACACCGCAACCCTATGTGACGATCTCCAGGATCTCCAACGTATTTTAGACTTGGTCAACATGAAGGGACAAGAAATGGGACTAAATATAAATGTCACTAAGATTAAATTTATGGTTTTCAGCCGCAAGCCGTATAATGATGCTGTACTGCAAATGAATGGTCAAAACATTGAAAGGGTCCCTTACTTCAAATATCTTGGTTGTTACATTACAGAACATCTCGACCCGGACAAAGAAATCAAGTGTAGGATCGAGTCAGCTTGCACAACTTTTCAGAAAATGAGACCGCTTTTTTGTAATAACAATTTAAATTTAAAGCTCCGCCAGAGAATGGTTAGGTGTTACATATGGTCTATACTGTTGTATGGAGCAGAGATTTGGACCTTAAAAGCAGCAACCATCAATCGTCTTAAAGCATTTGAAATGTGGCTACATGGACGTAGGCTCCGAATTCCATGGGTAGCCATGCAGACAAATGAAGCGGTTTTAAATAGAGCAAACGCCGTTCGCGAACTACTAATAACAATTAAATGCCGAAAGCTGTCCTATCTGGGTCACATACTCAGGGGTGATTGTTACTGTATCCTTCAACTTATAATAAAGGGTAAGATAGAGAGCCGTAGAGGGGTCGGTAGAAGACAGGCCTCGTGGTTAAGGAATATTCGAGGGTGGACCGGAATTCGTAGCGCAGAGCAACTTTTTAGGCTAGCCGAAGACAGAGCAGAGCTCGCCATTGTGATTGCCAACATCAGGAGGACTTGATATGGCACCAAAAGAAGAAGCCAGCTAGAACTAATTTTTTCACTACTCACCGTACTGAAGCTCAGGCGCTGGTAAAATTCTGGCATCCATTGTTTCGAACTTATCACTGATGGAAAAACCAAATTCTTGGACACAACGACTATCGTTATATCCCGCTTCTCTAAAACGATCCATTGTATTTCCTTTATGTATATGAGTCGTTGTGGCGGCTTCTTGAATCATTTTGGTCGTTTGAAAATCGTCCATTTTTCTTTTAAGATACTGATCTTTTTCTATCACACAAAGCTCTGGGGGTATTAGAATTTTTATTTTGCTGTCTTTACTACCAACCCACAAAAGTGGTATGTCTGGGTGTTCAATATTGTATTTTTTTTCGGTTCTAAAAATTATATTACATATAGTTTAAAACATTAAAGCTTGTAGCAGTAAAAATTTAGACTGACTACTAATCAGACTTTAGATGTTATATATTTTTTTAACAATTAAACCTCAGGGTGTTGCGTTAATATTATCCTGTTTAACTGTCAACTCTACCAAGAACAAATAAATTTATAAATTATCTACTTTCTAATAACTTTTCGGTGCCAATATGGCTCCCAGAAAATTTGAAAAGCAATAATCCGACAGTGATTGTTACTCTTGGGAAATGCTGTCAAGAAATAGGTTACAATATATAGATTTATTCATAATTGATTAGTAGTATAGCCTAAATCTTTCCTTTATGTTTTTTTCCTTCTTTGGTGGTCCTCTTTGTGTGTCTTGTACTAAAATCCCAAGATGTGAAGCGTGTGTCCTTGTCCATATGTGTTTAGGGATTTTATATATTAGAGTAAACTATTTAGATCCGTGGCCAAAACACATAGTATGTAAGGCCAAACAACCCAGATTAAAAAAAAATGTAAACACCATATCCATTATGTATGCACCTAAATATATTAATTGTTATATTTTATTGTTCTTACCTAAAATATTCCAATACTGTTTTTTTAGTACCATTATGTATCAGTGTCGCTTCCCTGGGTGTTTTTTCTAATTGGTTGACTCTATAAATGACTTTTTTATTTTGTATAGTGTAGGCAACTTTTAAAGTTTTTATATAACTATTTAATGATTTTAGTTGGAAAGACTGAAGTCTAGCTAGATCCTTAACTGTACATTGGTCCCTTCCCCTTGAATTTAGAATTTCGACAAAAGCTTCCAAAACGGGCATATTTTTAGGAAATGCTTTGTGTGCCAAGTGTACGTTTAGTAAGGGGCGACCACCCATTACAACTGATTGATAAAAGCCATAGTACATTTCCATTCCTAAAAAAAATAAAGTTTTATGAAGTATCAATATTTTAAGGTATTTCACTCGTAAAACGGCTTTTCTAAAGAATTAAATTAAATTAAAATGTCTCATATCAGCTCTTTTAAATTGTCTGTAAAGCCAGATGATGAACCTAAATTGTGCAACAGTAATATATGGCCCACAAACACTATAGTCAAGCCCTATCAGTTTGGACAGAGGAGAAATATGAAATATAATAACCGAAATGGCCATCATGGTGGTTTTTTAGGGAGACTCAAACTGGTGAGCGAAATTTTCGATCCGGACAACAGCAATACCAAAGAAAATAAATAACTCTACAGCACTTAATGTCTACTATCAAAATGTAAGAAGTATCAGGCGAAGAACCGAGATTTTTAGCAATAATGTCATTTCATCGAACTATGATGTTGTTTTACTAACAGAAACATGGCTTAATGAAGACATAAGTAATGCTGAGTTAGGATTGCAGAACTATTTAATATTTAGGAATGACAGGGATGTAGAGGCTACGAATAAAACTAGGGGTGGAGGTACTTTAATTGCAGTAAGAAATAAATTTAAGGTAAAACCCCTTAATATAGTAAGATATTCTAAATGCCATGAAGAAATATGGATTTTAATTAATTTTGAAAATAAAAACTTTATCTTTGGCTGTGTTTATTTTCCACCAAATAGTAATTTAAGCGAATATGAAGAACATTGTCAGAACATAGAATATTTTAGTAACATCTATGAAGATTGCCCTATATACTTAGTTGGAGATTATAATTTACCAAAATTGAAGTGGACAGATGAGCACAATGCTACAGGAATTGGTCATGTTGGTAAGCACTTGATGAGCACCTTATGCTATACAAATTTAAAACAAATCAATACAATCCCTAATGCTAATGGGGTTTTATTGGATTTAATTTTCACTAACGACTGTAATGTTTTAGTAAATTGTCCTTGTGATATATTAATTGATACCGACGTGCATCACCCTGCACTATCTTTTGAAGTTGAACTTAAGTCTGGAATATGAGGAATATCGATATAATTTTAAAGAAAGTGATTTTAATGGTCTAAACCTAGCTTTGCTGAATGTTGAGTGGGATAATGTCTTATTGAGTGATGTAAATGTAGCTATTGATTGGTTTTACTCTATCATTAATCATTTAATAGATATTTATGTACCAAAGAAAGTTTTTAAGAATGTTTTTAATTTTGTTGGTATAGTGATGAATTGAAGGAAAATATTTTGAGTAAAAAGAAAGCACATAAAGGTACAAACTTTCAAAAACAATTGCTAATTATCAAATCTTTAGTCATCTAGAGCTTTATGTAAAGAACAATCAAGATCTTGTTATATTGCATATATTAGAAGTATCGAACAAAATGTAATGTATGATCCCAAAAGTTTCTGGAAATTTGTTAATAATAAAAGAAAAGACAATGAAATACCTAAGTTAATAAAGCATCATAACTTAGAATTATCAAACGGTTTGGATATTGTTAATGCATTTGCAAACCACTTTTCTTCAGCCTACTCTGATACTAATAAGCAAAAATGTATAAAAAGTAATAAAATAAATAGTAATCTTCCTGATATAAATATATCTTCCTATAAGATAAAAATAACTTGTATATTAGATGCGTTATATTTTTAAAAAAATGTTCTTTTGCACTATCGACGCCATTGTGGCTACTGTATAATAATTCATTGTCTTCAGGCATTTTTCCGGACTTGTGGAAATTATCTTACATAACACCTGTATTTAAAAATTCTGGGGCCAGAGACTGCATTGAAAACTACAGACCTATTACAAAATTTTCCTTATTTTCAAAAATATTTGAAATGCTAACAGCAAATTTTATGGAATCCAATTTTAAAAATATAATAATCTCTAATCAACACGGTTTTAATAAAGGCAAATCTGTAACAACAAATCTTTTGTTGTATAGCAAATACGTTGTTGAAGGCTTCGAGAGCGGTAGTGTGGTTGACTCCATATATACCGATTTCTCCAAGGCGTTTGACAAGATTAATCATGAGATTTTATTGACCAAACTTTATGGTTATGGTGTTCATGGTTCACTGTTAAACTGGTTTAGATCTTTTCTGGCAAATAGAAAGCAATTAGTTAAAATAAATAACTATGAGTCGAGAGTTTTTGATGTTCCCTCTGGAGTTCCTCAAGGAGGACACATTTCCCCATTATTATTTAACATTTTTATAAACGATGTGGCTGATTGCTTTAGGTTTTCAGAATTTTTAATGTATGCTGATGATTTAAAGATTTTTCTTAAGATAAAAAATGGGCAGGATGTTATTAATTTAAAATCAGACTTGGATAGATTTTATGATTGGTGTTCAAACAGAATGATCTTAAATATAAAAAAATGCACATCAATTCAGTTTAGTAGATCTTTAAATGTTCAGAGAAATGTGTATAAAATTAATAGTGAGCCTTTAAGCCAAGTAAACACTATAAAGGATTTGGGGGTATTTTTTGATATTAAACTTTCATTTTCGCCCCATATTGAATACTGTAAAAATAGAGCGCTTAGGGTTTTGGGGTTTATTAAGAGAAATACTAAAGATTTTCAAAATATAAACTCAATAAAACTATTGTATGTTTCTCTAGTAAGGCCCCTTTTAGAGGGTTGTTCTGTTGTTTGGAATCCATATTACGATAAGTACATTAAATGTTGAATTCTGTACAGAGAAAATTTTAAGATATATTGCCTTTAAGGAGTTCTTTCCCTACAGTCCAGTCATAAAGTTTTGGCTACTTCCCATATTATACGCACCATGGTTGCAGCCAATATTTTTAAATATGATGTACCTCACACTATCGCCAGATAAATTACGTATATAAAAATCTGGCAACGTCAGATATTTTTTCCTACTCGGCTTGTACAGTCCAGCTTCACTTATACCGAATTTGTTTAAACACCAAAAGGTTGTTGCCAAATTTTGAACACTTTTAATTTATCATTTAAGTTTTAAGCACTTAATGTGTCTTTAAAAATATTACACCTATATTTTTAAATACATGTATAATCTTTAGGTTTAATGACTTTATTTATAAAAACTAATATAGTATAGTGCCTTCAATCTTTTTTTGTTTAATTAAATTCATTGAGGAATGCTGTTTGAACTTGGCAATGCGGCAAACTACGGCCACGGCGGGGTCAACGTCAGGCGGGGACGACAGCTTAGTTTTCATTTATAAAGATAGCTTGCGCAAATATTAATTTTATTTGGTCGTCTATAAATTTTTTGTTACACTTGCTAGGCTGATGTTTATTTTTATGGGCCAGTCATTAACGGCTTTGGAGTATTTTTAGGGTTTCTATTGTTACTGATAATACATAATAATACCTACATAATTAATAAATTACCCTTGTATCCTTGAGTTAGTTAAAAATTAACAATTTTGTCACTGTGACTGCTTACTGAGCGAAAACTGCCTGAAATAGAAACAACAGATTTTTACTTTCCTATTCTAAGTTTTTAAAAGCTGTCAGGTTCTATGGTACCAATTACAGGTGGTACCAAGTGATACCACTCGTTCATGGGAGAATGAGATGGCTTGACAAACATTACATGTTTATAAAATCTTAGCAAAAAAAAAATCGAAATTTTTGACATTTGTCGATAACAGTAAACAGAAGAGCTAATTTTTTATAGGTATTATTTTATTGATTAAACCGCCAGTTTTAATTTTTTTACGTTTTATTTTGGTAGTGACTTTTTACGCATACTGTACGAGGCTGTGCACTATGCTGCTACATCCAGGAAGCTTTGTTTGAAATCTGTGCTCAGCGAGCATTGACGAATTTGCATCAATCTGACGTAGTCTGAATTATCTAGTCGCTTAGAATGACGTTGACGCTTGCTGAGCACGGATTACAAATAAAGCCCCTTAGGTATCCTTAGTGCTTATAGGGGAAATCATCATGTTATCAAAATATTACCCCATGGCACCTTTTACTAGTTTCGCATCGCGCATCAAATACCTCGCAAAAAGTTAAAAAATACTGCTTTTGTTAATATAACTTTAGTAAGGTAGTCTCTTGGAGATGATATATTAAATACATGTAGAATTTTTATGAAATACGAAATAATATAAAGAATTTCTTAAGTATAATAAAACGAATTGGATGTAAGCCTTAGCAATACAAAACTACCTGTTACAATTTTTTTCTTAAACTGTTAAAATGCCTGAGATATAGCTGTCCCGCACTCTTTTCTGTATAAACTCTTTAAATTTAATTAGCAATCGATGCGATGGATCTTAAAAACTATATTCTATAAATGAAGCAAAGTTTCAATTTTATTTAACTGTTTTTTCACTTAATCTTTGTCATACCGTTATTTTTGTTATAGTAGCATAGTTCTTAAAAAATTAAGATAGAAATTGAAAAAAAACTTTGCTATTTTTTAAATAATTTTTGTCCAGTAAATCGACAAATTTCGATGTAGGAGCATAAATAGCCAAATGCGACATTAGGTACTAATTTACCTTGTGTGCCAGAAATTCCTTATCAGGTGCTGTTACTAAGAACTCTTTTACTTGATCCAAATTAAACCTTTGATTTTTTCAACTAGGTCGATTTCTTCAAGAAGTTTTTCAGAAGCACCTTTTCTTAGGTAATGTTTTTAACATTGCGGCTGGCGCACCACTTTTTATATTCGGAGAACTGCTTCTCAAATTTTCTTTTCCTATATTCATTACCACGAATGCTCAAATTTTGACAATTTCAGTTTAATAGCGTCAGATTTTGTTAAGTATCATAGGAACACAGAAATTGTTTCTGGTGGTGTATCGATATCAACAATCGACTGAATTAGACCCTACACCTGACAGCCTCGCTTACATCGATATGTTAAAGTACCGTTAAATAGTTTTTTTTTTTTAAATTTTATTATCTAAAGTGCATCAAGTAGTATATAAACCTCGTGACTAAAGCGTCTCTTAATCCCTTAGCGAATTGTAACCCCTACTGTCGGGGTAACAACCTTTCGCCGCGGGATTAAAAATATCGTTTTAGTCCCTAAGTTTATAATGTACTATTAATAAATCGTTAAAACTATGAATTATTAATAAATATTGTTTTTCAAGTTTTGTTTGTATATTCTGTATTTGATATTAAAATTTTTAATAAACCAATAATACAATGTAATAAACCCTTTTTTATGATTTTATATACTTATTATTATTATCATTCAATTAAAAAAAAATATACAATTTTAAATAAATTTTTAGTCGTTTGGTAATTTCGCGCTTTTTTCTTTTACTCCGCCTTTGGACTCGTTTCAACGTTGCCAGTTCATCTACTTACAGCTCTTTCTCATATCCCTACCCGTAAAAATATTTCTCTAAAGATGTAATTAATATTAGTTTTTTGTTCAAACTACGTGGTGAATAATTTTCATTTTTTTTTTAATATTTAAAATATATTTTTCTTCATTATACTAGTTTTTCGTAAGGATGGTAAGTCTCCTTCAAAGGCAAAAATTAATAAACCTGTCATTTTCCCACGCTTCTTCCATGCTACATGTACAAAAATTGCAATTTTTAATCGCGATTATCTCGTATTAGACGTGGTCAATCTTCTTTAAATTTTACCAGCACATGTGTTGTACATTTAATAACTTATATTCAAAATTTGAAGGATTTCTTAAGATGTTGCTTGCATGACCCAACTACCTTAAATTGCATATTCCCCAAGATATAATAAATTTTGATCAATTAGAAAAAACTATTAATTTACAAAGTTTGAGAGTTAGACGCGAAAACGCTGATGTATTTTTTCTATATAAACTTATACATGGTCATGTGCAATGTAGTGAACTTCTCTTTTCTGTAAATTTCTATGTACCTCCAAGGACCTTAAGGCATCCTGTTACTTTTAAAACAAACTATCACTCAACGTTATATGGGCAATTTTCCCCAATTGATAGAATAATGAAACCCGCTAATAATGTTAAGGACGATTTATTGCATTTATCACTAAATCGGCTTCGAAATGTTCTCAAATCTAATGTTTATATAAGTTAAGTCCATGTTTTACTATACTTTTTTTAATGTGTATATTTAAATTTTAATTTTGTATGTTTTAGTTTGTTTGAAATTTTTGCTTATATGTAAAGAGTTGTCAACTTTGTTTGTGAAGTTTTCTAACTTGCTATTTTTAACTTTTTCTTTTTTTAAATTATTGATTATGAATTTTAATAACTGACTGACATATGCAATGTTAGTCATAAGTAATATTTATTTTTAAGGGTTATTATATGTATATTGTATTTAAATTTGTTATTGGGCGATGCCCGTTAATGAGAAAAAATAAAATACATGGTTAATAAAAGTGTCTTTTATCTAATTAAAAAAAAAAAACATTTTTTATCGTCTGTGAAACGAGATATTAACGATCAAATTGTGCATAATTGACATTGTCCATATCTGTCATGTATGAAAGCCGTGCATTTTTTTCGGAGTATCTCGAAAACGGTTTTTATATTTTTAAAAAACTAATGCAATATAAATCAAAAAATTAGAAGATTAAAAAAAAAATTGAATTTTTTGATAGTATTTTTAAAGAGATATTGATTTATGAAAGTTTACATTTTATTGCGTACAAAAATAATACAGTCGAACTTTAATAAGTCGAACTTCGATATCTCGAATTTTTGATAATTTGAATTTTGAATTGCATTAAGAGTAAACATTATGTAAAACTTTATTTGATAACTCGAACTTCTATTACTCGAATATCTTGATAACTCAAACGAAACATTTGGCAACACCTTCGATAAGTCGAATTTTCCGGGAAGTCCTTAGCCACAATTTTCGTATAGCCGCATTAAAAATATTATATTGTATTTAGGTTCTTCCAAATTCGGTGTATCGATGCGGTGTTGTTTCCGATTGCAAGCCTACAGGAGATAACGTTTTTCGGTAATTATTTTTCACTTAAATGACATAAATTATACGGATTACGGATTTTTGAAATATGAGTCGAGTTAAGAAAAAATAGCATCTAAACATAACCGATTTTAGGTCGACTTTCACTAAAGGAAATATTAAAAACTAAATCCAAATTTAAAAACTATTACAGCAGACGCCTAGATTTAAGTGTTGGCTTTCATATAGTTTTTGAAAATTATCGATAACTTTTTTGAGAAAAACATTATGCCCCGAACCCCTAATTGGATCCGATTACGCGGCGCGAATGGACTCTTAAACTAAAATAGAAATAAATATAATGATCCGTACTGGTACTAGTCAAGGGAATTCCGGCCCGTTTAACAAAAAATTTTTGTTAGAGGGAGATGAGCGACTTCGGCGCAGATAGCATGGAAGAGACGAAGATAAAAGATGTTCATCCCAATCTCGATTTGACTTGTGGACGGGCCGGGCTTTACTCACTATAAGGCGATACTTTTGTCTACGACTGTCGCGACTGAACTACCTTAAATATGTCCTTTACTGTTGTGGCGGATATATTTATAGACCAAACCGTACCTGTTTTTGGTTGGATGTAAAACAGACAAAATGTAAAAAAATAATCAAAATTAAAAACAGCATTTTCAAAATTTTATATGGTCATAATTTTGTTAGCATTGGTTGCAGAGCAAAATTGCAGAAAAAAAAGTTTTGTAACTGAATTTCCTAAACGATAGGATTGGTTAACCATCACAAAATGTATTATGCTTGCTGCAAACTACCAATAAACAAAAAATACCAAAAAATATAGTTTTAGCAGGTGTTTTCTAGTTTAGTACACTAAATTATTTAATTAATTTTATGCTTCTCGTTTCGTACACCGACTAGTGATGTAAAGAATGTCATTTTGTGAACATTCGCGAATGCGAATATTCAGTCTTTGTTTAAATTTGGCGACAAAAACTAATAAAAATTTCATAGAATTTGTTTTTGTTTGTTTCATTGCCTTATATATTTTTTGTCTTATAAGTTCTAATGAAAATTTAATTGTTAAGATTCATTGCCCAAACTAAAGTAAATAAATAAATAATACCAAATGATAAGGTGAAGATTGATAATGTGATTACGAGGTAAAATTACTTTTTCTTGTAATAAAAAAAAATAGGAAATAAATGGATTTTGATTTTATTACCATATTATTATCTTTAAATTGTTTTTTTTTTCTGATTTTCATATTCGCAAAACATTCGCAGAAATTTTGCGAATGCGAATATGGACAAACATGTGAATATTCGCGAATGAGAATATTCGTTACATCACTAACACCGACCATGGAATCCTATTTATTAGTGGACGACGGCCAGGAAGACATAATATTAGTTTTTGCGAGCAATGGAGGACAATTGCTTACAGAAGCAGAATTATTTATGGACGAGATGTTAAAAACCCCTTTTCGACCAACTCTACACGATACACGTAGACTTGGAAAATACTCCTGGTGCAACACGTATTCCAGCAGTTTACGCGCTATTGCCGATTCGCAGAGAAAAAACAATAGGTAATAAAATCGTTAAAGGTTTATTGGGGTATTGTCCGTCAAAAGCCGATATACTTTGAGACAGACTATACGACGGAGACAGCTGAATCGATTGCAGCGCTTGCTGTGGTCAAATTTTCGTTCAATCATGCTTGATTTAAATGTAAACAATTAGATAAGAACATTAAAAATGGCGCATAATAGTTGTTGTGTAGTTGAATGTAAGAATACTGGCAGAAATAGTAACTGCAAATTTTATACATTTCCAACTGCTAGTGTGGTGTTGGATTCAAGGGTGTTTTTCAATGACCGCACAAAAACGCATTATGCGGCACAATGCTCGTCATTGAGTGTTTAAATTACCGCAACGTCTCGCATAATTGGGCTTCGGATCACTTTTTTGTTCTCTCAGAAAGCAAAAAAATTACCCGAAGCCCGATTATGTCTCCATAAGAGCACTTACGTACAAAAAGAGCTGAGCATTGTGCCGCATAATGCGCTTTTGTGCGCTAATTGAAAAACACCCCAAATTTCCCGCTTAGCCGAACGACTTTCAGGCTTAGCCGAACAACTTTTAAACTTGACGTAACAAGAAAAACTTACTCGTTTCTTGCCGTGTACCGTTTGCTCTTCTCTTTTCCTAAAGTTTTTTTTAATTATTTACGAGTTTTAAAAAGAAAAAGGTTCTTTTTAGTAGACTAAGTAAGGAGTGTCTGCAGAACTGACTTTAGTGTCTGAGTAGTCTTCTGTGATTGTGAATAGAGAAAATGACTATAAAGCCTTTAAGTAAGTAAAATATATATTACTGTTAAATATATTCAAAAAGGCCTAGACTCGTAAGTTTCTCAGATGAATTTTTACTAACCTGGCCAATTCCCAATTTTTGTCGGAGCCCGCTAGTTTTTGAGTTATGACGCACCACCGACATAACCTTAAAATTGCATAAACATTCCTAAAATTTCGCCCAGTTCCTGTTTGACCTCCGAAAAGTGGAGTTCGCGCGATAAAAAAACTAAAAGCTTTTTTTCCGGGAAGGCGGTTAAAGGAGCCGTATCAAGTGTTTTCACCCTCGGAGATCAAGGAAAAACAACTCTAAAGGATGGAGTCCTTTTTCTGGGGCTGTGAACGAAGATTCCTATTCCTGTTATTTTTTGTGGTTCTAATGCACGAGGTATTTTCCTCATGGCGGAAGATGGTTGCGCGTTCAACAGAAAGTGACAATTACTGACAGAAAGCGGTTATACGTAATACCAGTAGCAGTTCCTGGTCGAATCGCCATTGTTTGTGTCTCGCATAGGTAATTTTTATTTGAGAAGTGCAAATTTGGAAAAAATTCAGAATTTCTGGGGGTTGAGAGCCCGATTTTCCAGAAATTCTAACTACGAAGCCTAGAAAAACTCGCGTTCTTCAGAACGTGTGTCTAAAAAGGGGAGAGCTGGCATATTAATTCCAAAGGGATAGAAGCCAATAAACAAGCAATCAAAAAAAAATCCGCCGATTTTCACCTAGGAGATTTAACCAGAAGTTATTCTGTCATTTGTAATGTTATTCAACAGTTATTTACAGTGCTGACCAAGTTTACATATATTTATTTACAAAAAATTAATAATCTTTATAAATAATTTTACACCTCTTCCACGACTTTCAAACATGATTTTACGCAGGATGTCGTTTTCATCGCGCACCGTGTCAATACAAAACAATACATTTAGGCAGTTCTGTTATGAAAGCTGTGTTAAATAAATGCGCCATACAATTATGTAACGCCACACTGTCAGCGTGATGTAAAAATGCTCCATAAGTTAAATATAAAAACTGTTCAAATTCGGGGCTCAGAAGTCTTTTGTCCTGTTTTTAAAATTAGGGATAGTGTATTAGTATTTTTTAATTACCTCCTCCTAAATTAATAATCCTATCCTTGGGTTTGCTGAAAAACGAAGCACCAATCTGATTAAAGCATTGTATGGGTGCATTACGAAGCACTATGTCGATACACTGTATAACATCCTGTGGCAACATTGGTGGGTGAAAGGTTTTAGCTGTAATTGAAATAAGACATTATAAATTTGGTGTTAATTTGTAGATTTATAAGATTTATAAAACTTTTTGTTTTGCTGCTTCTTTAAAATATTTTTTCTTTATTTTTTCCCAAATTATACGTTCATTATCAGATAAAAAACTTTTTTTAATGGAAAAAACATAATTTCGATAAGTCCAGTCGTGGACAAAATAATAATAAATTCCTTTCTGGTTAAAATAGATGTATATTTTATTTGCTTATCATGTTGACTTAGTATCCTATTGAAATGACGAGACTAAACAAAAAGATAAACAAAATATTTTACTTTTGTAAAAAATTCCATTTTAAAGTCTGTCGAAATAATAGCAGCATTTGTTCAGTATTAAAGGTGTTTCACTTGCAAAAGATTTTTCTTTTTAAAAGATCATTCAAAATTATTTACATTAATTTTCAATTCATTATTTGTAATTTACAGTGATAAATAAAGTTTTGCATTACTATAAATATACCTAATGGGAAGAAAAAAGCATTGTACTCCTAAAAAACACAAGTTAATATAAAAATTGCGGATAGAAGGAAAATCATATTCGCAGATTGAAAATCTTATGGGATGCTCAACTAAGATGGTAGCAGCAATGATTTAAAGTGGCAGCCAGTGCCTGAAACACGCGGCCGTAAGCGCAAAACTACGCCAAGAGAGGATCAGCTTTTAATCCGAACAGCAAAGATGGACCCGTTTGCTGGATGTGAGTACTAGAACAATAAGAAGACGACTAACAAAACAAAACCTGAAAGCTAAAAGGCCAAGAAAAGTACTTTTATTAGGTAAAAAACAAAAAAAAAAAAGAGGATTAGAGTTTGCGAAAAATCACGTTAAATGGCTTTTTACTAAATGGAGCAACATATTATGGTCTGACGAATGCAAAATCGCTTTATTTGGCAATACGGGTAGCAAAATTTGCGTTAGACTACTTAGGTACTGCATATCAGTTTCAATATTGTAAAGAATGGAGGGTCCAAGATTACGGTATGGGCAAGTTTTTCATATTATGGTGTAGGGTCCATATTTAAGATAAAAAAAAACATAATGACAGCTAGAATCTATGTAAATATTTATGAGATATTAAGCTACCTTATGCAGAGGAAGAGATGCCACTTAAATGGGTTTTTATGCAGGACAATGACCCAAAACATACTAGTCGGCAATGCAAACAATTTATGCAACATGGAAAAATTAATGTCCTAGACTGGCCTGCACAACGCCCGGATCTTAACCCCATCAAAAATCTATCGGAATACCCGGAAAATGGTTACGTAACGTTTTACTAGGGGGAGGGGAGGTGCAGAAAAAACGTTTGATTTTTAACTTTGATGATGAATATCTCGTAAACGAAACGTTGCCGATTTTTTTTTGCAGATTCGTAATCAGCGCCCCAAAAAACCCCCGTATACCAAATTTGTTTAAAAATTGGAGAAGAGGCAACTTTCGAGACAATTACCAAATAAAAAAATATTATTCAAGAAAAGTTTTCCTGGCTTATTTCCAGACGATGTCGACGAAATACAGTTGCTCCAGATTATGGACTTTTTACTCAATGCTCAGAGCAGACATAGCTACAGAGAAAAATTTCTATATAAGCAACTTCGAACAGTTACAAGCACTCCTAAAACGAAACGCGAAGAAAATAAGCCGAAGAAAAGCAAGACATTGTCAAAAGGAGAAATTGCCCAGTTCCTTGCCACAGTCGATGATGGGTAATTTTTGCTTATTAAGGTAAGAATCTGGAGTTTTTATATTTTTAAAAAATATCTGCAAAAAAAGACGAGCTTTAAAGTTGTAGTGACTTTTAGCGTACTATACTTAAGTTTATTTTCCTTTGTTACAGGTTGGACTAATCATTGGCATTGCTGGGGCTTGCAGAAAACAAGAAATGGCCCAATTATTATGCGAAAACCTCAAAGATGAAGGGAGGTTTTCCATACTGAAATTCCAAACACCAAACAACAATTTCCAAGAATTTTCGTGACATCTGGAGGATTTCAAGGAATCGACATGGTTCAGATTATCCGAAAATACAAATCGTTGCGTCCAACTCTCACGGATCACACGAGATTTTTGTAGGTTACAAAAAGCATTGCATACGGCATGGCAGCCGTTGTTATCAATACGTTTGCAGCATGCCAACTATTGCTACCTTTAAATAGTCACACCAGAATTATATACCGGCCTGTTTTCGTCGTTCATCCACATCCTTGTTGGCAGATCTAAAGCTGACCTATTGACGTCAATGCCATGGTGATGGAGAAACCAGCAGCGAAGTTTATTGACCTTTGAGGAGAACAAAAAATGTTAACAAGAATTGGGTGCGGGACCTTATCCTAAATCTATACCTTGCCCCGGCTGCAACTAATGCGATTTCCCCCTTTACGACTCAGAATATGCCTAAAGTTGCCTCTGTGTAAATTACTTTCAATATTATAATAATTAATTTTAAAATATAAATCTTGTATAATAATAATATAACAGCGTTGCCTAGACCGCATACATCCTTGGGTGTTATAACAACAGCTTAAGAAAAGGCTAGAGGATAAGACACAAATAAATTTAACTAGCCTCTAGCTTCTGCAACTAACCCAACAATTGAAATCCGCCATCAGCAAATGTCGTGGAACAGTTCTGGGAAAGGGTGTTTACGAAGTCTCAAAGCCATTACAACGAGACACTCCAGCATTGACTAACTTTAGAGCCTATTGGTGGACAAGCAGCTTGACCAGCATGAGAGTCGCCAATCACGCCGGAAGAGGTGAAAAGTGCCCTAGATGGTGTAGAAACTATTCTGCACCTGGTCCAGACAGTATTAACAACTACTGGTAGAAGAAATTTCCCAGTACACATCCACACTTATCAAGAATCTTTGATTCTTGGCTCAACGGGACACGCCAATTCCTGAGTGGTTTGTTGAAGGCCTGAACCATATGATACCAAAAAGGGGATTTAAAACTACCAAAACTATAGACCCATCACTTGCCTCAATACATGCTACAAGGCTTTCACCAGAATTTTATATTCTAGAACATTGAGTGCAGTTGATCCCATACTTCTGATGTAGGGGAGCAGCGAGGAGGGAAAAGAGGAATCAATGGTTGTAAAAAATCTCCCAATCGATAGATGCATTACACAAGACTCAATCCAATACAAACGCAACCTGAATTTTGGCATGGATTGACCACAAAAAGCGTTTGACACAACATCTCACGAATTACTGTTGCATCTGCTTAAAGATCTTAAGGTTCCTCTTAACCTAATTGATGCATTGAGCAGCGACTGATGTCACTTTGGAAATCAAGTTCTCTATAACATCTGGAGCACAAAAAATTATTACCGAACCCATAACGTTTAAAAGGGGCGTATTTCAGGTGACTCACTCAGTCCTTTGCTATTTTGTATTTCTGCCTTTTCCCCTATCCGTGTTCTTCGAAAGGCACGGGGGATATTGCTGTGGACCACCTGGGAAAACGTGAGCATAAGTAACCCATCTGTTTTATATGGATGACCTAAAACTGTACGCAACTAGCGAGCGAGACCTACAACAGTCTCTTAAAGTGGTTCACGAATACACCAGAGATGTTGGAATGGAGTTCGCCTCGACAAGTGTGCAAAACTTAAGCTAAATAAGGGCCAGTTCGGAAACGATTTAGAAGCTGACCAGCTTGCCGATAGCGCTACTTCGCCCTCTACAAAACAACGAGAATTATCGATATTTGGGAATGCCCAAAAACCCGGGACTCAAGATGTTAGAGCTGTGAAGACCGAGCTTAGAAGCAATTACAGGCGACGTTTACGGAGATTTTGGGAATCCAAACTTATCTGGAATAAATAAGGTCCTGCTACCAACATGCTAGCAGTGCCTGTATTGCTTTACTTTTTTGGAGGGTTAAGTGACGCGAGGGGAACTGCGCGAGCTGGACATCAGCACACGAAAAATGATGCATCTTCACCGTAGCATCCACCCGCGCTCATCAATATCCCGTATTTACCTCCCGCGCCACCAGGGAGGTCGTGGCCTTTTAAGCTTGGAGTGTATGCACGATCGGCTGGTTTTGGGTCTTGCTTGTCAAGTTGCCAATAGTACTGATCCACTGATGCAACTTGTAAGAGCACACGAAATGGCTAATGTTGGAGCGTTTCTATTCAAGGCAGCGGATAAATTCGGTCTCAGATTTGCATTAGATCCAAACGACGACCAGTCACTTGTAGGACTTGAGTCTAAAGCCGTAAAAACTGCAGTTAAAAGAGCAGAACAGCAGATGTCGAAGATCACATTAATAACCCGAAAACACGGAGTATTTTGACCAAACATAAAAAACTCAATCTATCTCTAAACCTCACGTTTGGGTTTTAAAATCTACTGAGCTTAAGTCTGAGATCGAGGGTTTCCTACTAGCATGCCAGGATGGGGTGATAAACACATTGGTATATCGAAGCCAGTTTTCTAACATTCCTGATACTGCTTGTCGACAGCAGCCCGAAACATTAATGCACCTATTGTCAGCTTGTCCAGTGCATGCTGTAAGTGGTTACATCCACCGACATAACGATGCGCTTCGGGTACTTTATTATCACCTTAGACATTATTACGGCATCGACGAAACGGCAATTTTGCCAATTGCTCCCGGCGATATCGAGGCAGTAGTGGAAAATGACAACTGTCGCATATATTGGAATTATGCATTCCCAACTATGCATCAAATTCGCGCCAATAAACCTGATATCGTCCTCCTTGATAAAAGGAATAACTCTATGTATGAATTGAGTTCCCCCCCGGCAAACTAAATCGATATAAAGGAACGGGAGAAACGAGCCAAATATCAGGATCTACTTGGCGAACTTCGGAGGCTCTATCCGGAGTATAACGTGCGATTGTTGTCCTGATTGTCGGCGTTTTGGGGGGCATAAAGGAAAATTTTTGGGGTAGCTGAAGTGTATTCCCGCATGTCAACATTCACCCGAACGACTGGTGATGAAAATGCGAAATCTGTTGTCCTTGGGTCCCTTCGCTTTTCTGAGGCAAATGAATGTGGCTGAAGATCACCTGACCGAGCGGACGCGAGGAGTGGTCTTCGATACGGATGGCCTTCCGCATGACGCCCTATGGGGTCGGAGCCATGGGATACGTCATGTCGGATCTTTCTAAATAATAATAATAATAAAATTGTGTCGAAAAATACTGGTTTTGTCAAAATGCATTATGTAATAAGCAATTATCGCACTAGTGCGGTATTAAACGCGCTATGGTTTATTACCGCACTAGCGCGGTAATAAGACTCATTATGCAACGCAAATATGCTAAAATGAGTTACATAATAATCACTTATCTTGCAGGTCATAGATAAAAACATATATAAAAATATAAATTCAGATCATACGTTTATTACCTTGTCTTGGAGGAACTAAATCCAGCGTCTTTCTGTAATCGATCTGAATGCTAAAAGTTTTTGTCTTTTCAAAATCATCGACAATAGTTATGTCAGTATCAATCAAAGGCTGATTCAAATCTTCCGTCAATGGTCTAGACGCATATAAGAATTTTTTTCCATCAAATGAAGGGAAGCGCCCGGGAAAGTGTTTACTTAAAAACTCATTCATTACCATGTACTGAATTTTGTCTTTGACTTTCCGAGCCTTGCTATCCTTTTCTTTATCTTGTGATCTACAACAGACAAAAATATGTTTAATTTTTATAATGGGCTATGGATATATTAAAAGCTCAATGCAACATGCATGGTATCTTTAAAAACATGCTGCAATTTTACCATATTATTGGTATAAAAATTGGCAAGTAATTCTAAATATCGCTTTTCCTTAAAAAATGTGTTGCATGATTGACGGTGCTTTGTTATTCTTTAAGCGCCAAAAGGATACTGTTTATACTTTTAGATGTTTTCTATGTGAATCAATCCTGCAAGTTCAAATTTTGGAATTCCAAAAAATATTCTTCTTGATGACACACTCTATATTTAAATATCACACTCGATAACATAAAATGGCATTGCGATCGAAAAAGGCCATACAAAATTTTTGATATCGGCATCTTAAACAATAAACTATTAATCAAGAAAAAAGAACAAGCACTTTTTCGATCTCCATTGGGAAGCAGAGTTTTTTTGCTGCCTAGCAATAATCAGTTTGCCACCCACTGATATTCGATATACGAAGGCTAAGTGCAGTCTAAAGGCGGCGACTGACTTGTAACTAAACGTTGTAATGTAACTTGTTACACATCGAACATTCATGCAGTGAATACAGAAAACTGAGCGGTTCGCGGCGAGCTGCTCGCGCTCGCCGCTGCTCCATAGGGTTGTCGGTTTTTTCGCGAATCCCTTTGAAGTGTCCGGCGCTAATCAATCAGTGAATCAGTTTGTTCGTTATTATTATTGTTTGAACAATAAAAACTGTAAAAAAGGTAATTATTTATTTTTTCGCGTATAACTCAAAAACTATTTAAAATATCGCGATGGTGTCAATGGGACTATTTTAGAGAATTAAAAAACCTACAAAATTGTTTTTTAAAGATCTTTTTCCGATCATTTCTCGCCGAGAAAATCCGGAAAAACTTCAAAAATTGACCTTTTTTCAAAAAATTATATCTCATTTCGGTTTAAATGTTTAGGAGTAATTTTTCGAAAGCAGAGTAGAGTAGTGGTAGTGGGGAAGCGAGGCCACGAAGGAGAAATGCATATTGGTCCGGGTAAATCTGTAATTTACCGTTAAATGATTTTGTAAGGACATGAATCGAGCTGAAAACTTTTGCATTAGAAACAGATCAACTACAAACTGTCGGAAAGATATAGTGGATCCTACGAAGAGGGTTTTTTAACCTTTTACCCCTAGCATTAAATTATTCCATAAAAACGTTTCTTTTATAGGTTTTTTGGGCCACTGAATTCAAATACAATATTAGAAATTATACTTGAGGGCTTAGATGAGTTAAATTCACCCCTTTTTACCCTCTGTACCCCTAAAACATATATTTCGCTAAAAAGTTTTTTCCCCATTTTTAATGGTACAAATAGGTTTACTAAATTCAAATATGATATTAGGTAGGTAGGTAGGTTTAAAGTGAGTGGGTATAACACAATTCCACCGCGACCGATCGGTCTATTGTGGCTCACACCCTTTTATATTTCTCCCACCAGGTCCAGACTCCTAATAAATCTATATGATATTAGAAAATACATTTAAAAAAGGGCTAAATTCACCCTTTTTTAACCCCTACACCCTTAAAACGTACATTTCGCTTAAAAAAGTTTTCCCCATTTTTAATGGTACATATAGATTTTTTGGGCCACTGAATTCGAATATAATATTAAAAATTACATTTGAGGGCTTAAAAGGGCTAAATTCACCCTTTTTTAGCCCATACACCCTCAAAACATACATTTCGCTTAAAAAAATGTCCACATTTTTAATGGTACATAATACGTTCTTTGGGTCATTGAGTTCCAATATGGTATTGGAAATTACATTTGAGGGCTTAGAAGGGCTGAGTTCACCATTTTTTTACTCCCTACACCCCTAAAACATACATTTCACAAAAAAAAGTTTTTACAATTAAAACCTATATGTAACAATAAAAATGGGGAAAAAAACTTTTTTTAGCGAAATGTATGATAGATTCATGACCTTCCAAAATCATTTAACGGTAAATTACAGATTTACCCGGACTAATATACATTTCTCCTCCATTGCCTCGCTCCCCCACTACCGCTACTCTACTCTGCTTCGCTCGCCGTTTTTCGCGTTTTGCACGACTTTCAGAGACTTTTTTCACAACCTAAGTAAAAAATTTAAAATATGGAGAAAAAGATTTTAATTTCTACTTTCATATGCCGTTTTTCAGAATTAAAATATATAGATCCGCCTTAAAACGGTGAGTCTCGCAAAAAAAGCCCTTAAATTTTTGATGAGCCCTAAATCGAAAACTAAAAATCCGACAGAAACCATTTTCTGCGTAGTTAAACTACATATTATTAGCTATCATTTTTCGAAAAATTACTCCTAAATCTTTAAACCGAACGGAGATATAATTTTTTGAAAAAAGGTTAATTTTTGGAGTTTTCCCGGATTTTCTCGGCGGGAAATGCTGGGAAAAAGCTCTATAAAAAACAATTCTGTAGGTTTTTTAATTCACTAAAATAGTCCCATTGACACCATCGCGATATATCTAATAGTTTTTGAGTTGTACGCGAAAAACTAAAAAAATACCTTTTTTACAGTTTTTATTGTTTAAACAATTACTGTAAACAAATTCGCTGGGGCCAAAACTGGGGTTTTCATCTATTTATCATATTTTAACAGATGGCACAGGTTGTTTTCGGCTAAATTTAAGTGTTCAAAGAAATCTCTATTAATTGGTCTAATACCTCAAATTTAAGACATATTGTATGTGAAAACCGCTGTCAGTTAAATAAATATTACTTACTTCTCAGGTTGTTTTTGTTTGTTCTGAGTATGTTCCGTTATAGTGACTTCATATTGGTAAGCTTCTTTTAAATTACCCAAATCCAAAGCAAAATGGTTGCTTTGAACCTTAATTCTTTTTTTCGCTAATGTACCAGGTTCTTTGTAGACAGGAACTAATGCAGTCACTGGCTCCCGAGGAACTGAAGACTTGGACATTGGTTGTCCAGGTTTAGCTGAGGTAGTGTAAGATGACTGAGTTTGTACTAAAAGTAAAATAAAATTATTGCTATACAAGAGTTATACAGCGCCTTTGGAAAAGTCCACATCAATCAAATATCAATAAAAATGGAGTTTGGCATAAGTTCGTGATTTCGATTAAAAAATCCTGCAGATTTGCTTGCTAAAATGATATAGCCCACGATGCTAAATGGGGATTTACTCGAGCGTCATAGAGACCTATTGGGTTGCGAAGCTTAGATGATAAAAAGAAAAAAAATGTTATATAATGTATACCTTTTCATCGGTGGAGGAAGCGTCTATAGATTTACAAAAATTAAAAAAAAAACTGTTGTATTGACATACTCGAGTGTGTCAGATATTGATAGCATCCATGTCCCACATATTTTTAATAATGTACGTATGTTAATCCGATCGTTTGCATGGTGGGGGTGGTCGTAGAAAAGGATTGAAAAAACAAATTTAATCGAGCGCGTCAGATTTCCTAAGGGGTGTTAAGTGAACCTAAAAAAAGCTCAAAAAATTCAATAATCTGACCATTTGGATGTGACGCCAACTCCCGGTCATTATTAGAATGTGCAAAAAAATTGGCCATTTTGAAATACTCAAGAGCGTCAGATAAGATATAATATGTCCTAGACGTAATGTCCCATAATCTGACGATTATCTGGAGGGATTCGCCTAATCTGACAAATAAAAAAATGGATTTTTTTAAACCATTGACCTTAATTAATTATTGAAGTTCAGGAAATAGTAGAATACATGTATTTATAAAAAAATAATTATAAAAAATTATTTTTTTGATATTTAAAAAAAAAAGTATTCTTGATTGACATCGGTAAAATCAACTGTTTACGAGAAATAAAATATTATGTTTGGTATTTTTTTTTACATTATACAGGGTGTTTTCTAATTGTACAGGGTTTTCCCGTATAATTGCACACTCCTTTAAAATCTTTATTTTTATAGATAGAAAAAAATAGTTTATATGAAAGTTGCAGGATTTCTCATGAAGATTTTCATGGTGTAAGATAGAAAAACAAATGATGATCGGAAAATTAACAAATCACTATCAACTTCGTTATTTTAAATGGAACACCCTGTATATGATTGAAAATTCAAATTCTGCTAATCTTCCTCTTTTCAAATATATGTAACTTATCTATGTTCGGATAAACGAGTTGCAAGTTATTTGAATTTAAAATCTGTTCTTATAAGCCATAGTTAGCCATGGATACAACCCAAAATTGACTTCTGTCAAATATTATATTGTGTTTGGTTTCCAAGACGAACCATGGCTAACGCGACTTAACTTTGCCAAACTTTGGGTTGTATCCATGGCTAACTATGGCTTATAAGAACAGATTTTAAATTCAAAAAACTTGCAACTCGGCAAATTCTATATGAACGCCACCGGTGGAAATAAAAAAAAATGTGGTACACTAAAAAATGCTTCTTGATACATAGTACATTTATGCCAGATTTCTTTAGAATATCTGTGGTATTACAGATATTAATAATAAATTATTTATTTTTTAAAATTTTACCACCCTGTATCTTAAAAGTTAAGACATTTAGGACATACGTTCATACGAAGTTTTCTTCTTAAAATGGACCCAAAAATTGCTTTCCTAAATATTGACGTACATTTAGAAAACACCCTGAATAATGTAAAAAAAATTACCAACCATGATATTTTATTTCTCGTAAACAGTTGATTTTATCGATGTCAATTAAGAATACCTTTTTTTTTAGTTTAAGGTTAAAGCTATTGTTGAGTCTTTATCATACAGGGTGTTAAAAAATTGCTATGATTGTGTCAGAGCTAGTCCGTCCCTGACAAACTGAATAAGCCAAATATGATTTAATGGGTCCATTTTAAGAAGACTTATCTAGTAACCATCATGTTAAAAACATATTAAATTACGCTTAGTATTTTAAAAGTTATTTAAACAAAAACGATTTCCAGGGGCGTCCGTTATGTACCTGTATCTCCGTAGGGAAAAGTTGGAAGGAAAAAAGTTTATGGAAACTTATAATATTTTTAGGTTTTCTATTAGATTCCGAGAGATTGCCCACATATTCTGGGACACCCTGTTTATGGGGCTCATATTTGGTACTTAACCGGGTACAAGGTATATCCCTGTATGTTAATCTGCCGCCCTTTAGTAAATCCCGAAATCCCCGCTTGGGCTCCCCTACTATTGCTGTTAGCTATCGAAATTAAAATAAAACAGCTACTTAAAAAGCAAAACAAGGGTTTTAATGTGTGCATGTAAACTGAGGACAAGAATTCAGATTTAATATTTGGTACCTGAACAAGCATAGGTAAACTAAGGACTATCCGTTTTCCAAAGCACCGGTCATCTGAGGACCAAAATTAAGATGCCATGGCAGAATTGTTTTTTGTGATTTATCCCGTCTGAAATATAATTGGGGATAATAAAAAGCCGCTTCAACTACTTCACTCATTTTATACTTTGTGTTTACACTAGTTGACATTAAAATATACTAAATTCAGGTTATGTTAGCTTACCTAAGCTTAAAAACCCTTTCTTCGTTTCCTTTTTCTTGTATGTTATTTTTGGTTTTTCGTTATAAGCATGCTGGAGCTGTGGATATTTATTTAGTTCATTTTAAAACTTTCTTTACAGTATATGACATCCGAGCAACTTAAAAATGAACACATCTTAAAATGATTTATTAAAGTTTTGGAGTAATACAAAAACTTTTCTAACCATCTTTGTATAATTCTCTGGAGGATAAAAATTTGTCAAGTCCGTTTTAAAGATATTTTAATGTTATCTATGTATTATTTTGAACTTCAGTCAAAGCTATTATATTAAGACAAACTCCATAGGGGGATAACGAATGGCATTTTATCTTTTCCGAGTTATTAATAATATTTTTTTTGAGAAATAGGAAATAAAGTTTCCCTTATAGATCGCCAACTATGCTGGTTACCGTATAAATATGAAAAGAGTTACCTTTATCAGGTGCTCCCTCTGCCACTTTCGATAGCCCTTTTCTTGATTCGTCCCTCCCAGGTGTTTGTTTTGACTGCCAAGCTTTAGGTGGTTCTTGCGCTATTTGTTGTCCTCGCCTAGTATCTTCTCGCTGATTGCCACGAGGTTGATACTGGCTTTCAGTAGGTCCTGATTCCCTCTTCTGTCCTCCACCCTGACTTTGTTCTTTGAATCCACCTGACTGTTGATATTGTCTACTTTGTCCTTGTTGATATTCTCTCTGTTGTCCTGGTTGATATGCTCTACCTTGTCCTCGTTGATATCCTCGACCTTGTCCTGGTTGATATCCTCACCTTGTCCTTGTTGATATCCTGTTCTTTGTCCCTGTTGTTGACCTGCGCTGTGTATTTGTGGTGGCCCTTCACTGCGCGTCTGTTGTTCATGTCGATCCCTAGTAACAATATTGTATTAAAATAAGTACATTCCTAAATAATACAAATATTTACATGTATTATATGTGCTAGGTTGTTTAATAATATTATTTATGGACATGAGATATTTCAGTAATATTTGGCATTTAATAAAATTCAATAACAATGCATATTTTTCAAAATAAATCTAAATTTGGTCTTTAACCTAAGCGTGCATATGAGTCAAAACTCGTGGCGTCACCAAATGAAAATATGTATATAGGTAAATAAACTACATCAAAGTTTTAAGCCTTTTTATAAATGATCCACAAAACGGAAAAAAGTGTTTTATTATATAATTCATTATTACTCAAAAAACAGCAAGTTTTAAAACAAATGTTAATTTAATATTAAGCATGTTGATGTAATATGGTTGAAGCCTATATTTTTAAGCATGTTAATAAAAGTAGCAGTTAAGATGGGTAACAATATTCTATTTTTAAAAGTTAGATTAATCATTTCTGACAACAAAATACTTTACGTAAGTCGACCGCAATTAAATTTTCCTACTATTATTAATACCATATCTCTCTATTTTTTTTGTTGGTTGCATCAATATCTCCTGCATGATAGTTGTTTTAAGAACTAAAATGGCTTTCAAAAAAGGCCATGTAATAAAATATCAGTTTTGTATCTGAAGATAGAAACTTGATGATAATTTGGGAAATCGGAAACGTCAAATTTTGAGATCTAATACGCCATCATATCAACATGTAGAGAGAAATGTGGCAGTGCAAGGAGCTATTTATTTTAAAATTACATTTAAGAAGTAATTTTCTAAATTTTTATTTCGAGACATATTTTGATTTTAATTACTACTTATGCTAAAAATTGTGGTTTAGCATATTAACCTAAATTGTTTACAATAATAGTTTTTTTTCTAGTATTAGTTTAACGTCATTCACAGGTTTATATTTAACAGATACTTTTTTAAATGAAGATTACTGATCTTTAGGTCAAATATAAATTAAACAATGTATTTGATAATTCTAATTACTAAAGGTAAATCTATTCTGCATAAGACCAGTTTAGATTCCCAAATACCAATAACTAAACCAATTTTTTTAAATCTATTTTTATAGTATTTGTTAAAAACGGGTCCGTTGTCGTTTAGCGTCCATTGATTAAAAAAAATTAAAACTACAAATAAAAAGAGCATGTTTAGTATATTCCAAAAAAAAAAAACGAAAAAATGCATTTTTGCAGAGAAAAAAGAAATTAAAATTCGAAAAAAACTGTTTATAGTTTAAGTAAAAGGCCAAATTTTGCGACGTTGTCGAATCAAAAAAGGATTTAAATTTAGCTTTAAAGCATTATGGATTTAATAATAATACACAGATTACAAAAACAATAAATTTTTAACTAAGGCAATTATCTGAAAGTTGTTATTTTTGGCTATTTTTGTCTATAAAAAATCGAAAAATTTAGGATATTAGATTTTTTTTCATTTTGTTCCACGGCGCATTTATAATAAAGAAATTTGGAATTTAACGAGGAAAACCTAACCAATACTATGTAATAGTTTGAAGTTGTTTGTTAGTTCTGGTTAGTTTTTTCAATAAAAAACTTTATTTCAAGCAAAAACACGTCTAAAGAATAACATGGTATAATCTCGTTCTAAGGTGAGGCGATTAATTTTAAAACCGGCTCAATCCAAATTTTTGGCAAACATTTTTTATTTTTTATATTTTTTCAATGCATTACGAGTATGGTATTCTGGGGCATTACATTACTAGCACACTCGTTTTACCCAAAAGCGACTCAATATAAAAATGCATTTAAACTTGTGGTTTTAAATCAAAACCAACTCTATTTAAAGTCCTGGTCAGTTTTTTGTGTGTCTTGTAAAATTTTTGAAAATTGATTGAGCCGGTTTTGAAACTTATCGCCTCATGCTTACTTTCACATTAGGTCGGCCGTTGGCCATAACTATTATTTGATAGAATATAAAGAACTTATTTTATTTTGTGATTATGTAAGTGAAAAAACAATTTTTGCAGACCTTATGTGTTTTCCTATTGAGTATCACAAATTAGTGAAAAAAAATATATCAAAATATTGCTGTTTAAAAAACACGTTCAAGTACAACGAAACCGTTAAAAACAAAAGACTGGATGTTTTTAAGAAAATTTATTTAAACATCTTTAAAGAATACATAAAAAAACCTTTGGTATTTGATTATTGGTAACTAACAAAAAATATTACTGAAATACTAGAACTAACGTCAGTCTTAAAACATATACATATATTTAATACATAAAAGTATATAAATAATATATTTGGTATTGACCTAACTCTTTTTCTCTACAGCCTGTTGTTTAGCTGGCTCTCCAGTCTGAGTAATCGGAATGCTCTTGTGTTCAACTTCCATTTTCTCAACGGTTGGTGCAGTGATGCTTAACACACCATCAGAAGACAACTTAGACTCAATTTTCCCCATATCGTAATTCTTAGGTAAAACATACCTCCTTACGAAGTGTCTGGAAATAAACCCATGTTGATCTTGCTTCTCCTCATGCTTGCCTCTGAGGGTTTCACATTGTCCCCAGTTACCTTACACTTATTTCTTCAGGCTTAAATTGTTGAACATCGAGATTAGCTGAAACTTGTCTTTGTCATAACTAACTGTGGACCAGTGTCTTGAGCTGCACATTTGAACGCCAGCTTCGTAGGTAACCTGCAGGAGTTCTGTTAAAGAACGACTGTTGAGGTTAAAAGGCTGGAAGATGTCTTCAGGGTCCAGGCATAGTCCAAATTGCTGGTCCAAAATTCTTGATGGATGAGCAACCGCAGGGTAGTCCCAGGGGTCAGCAAGTAACAATGGTAATAGAGACATATTTTCGTTTAAATACTTTCAGCACACAAAAAATAAACTTCGAATTATAGACGCGGTTGTACGCACTTGTCACTAGCACTTTCGTATCAAAAATTACACTGCGGCAACTATGCCGCCAGTTCGGTTTATATACAGTCAGAGAACGTCCTAGAATTTTCTCGTGCGGTAGGTCTGGAACAGACTTACTTTGTTTATATGTTTATCCTTTATTAACGCCAAGTATTAGATAAGGAACACCACTTGAAGTTGTTTACATCGAAAAACTGCGACGCCGCCTAGAACAACTGTTCAAAAGATGTTGAGAAGTGAATTTCTAGAAAAAATATTGGACTAAAATAAAATATATTTTCTTTTAATTTAAAAAAATGGTAACCGTTGCCTTTAAATCATATGCAAAAACACACAAATATATAATTTGTGTGATTTTTTAAAAAATCACAATTAATTAAAAAAATGCATTCATAGTGTAATTACGCCGGACAATTTTTTTCTGCCCAATTTATTACCTTATACAGGGTGTCCGGAAAAAACAATAAAAAATTTTAGGGTATGATTCTGCATAAAAAGATATGAAAAAAAGTTCATATTAATATAGGTCCGAAGTCCGAGGGGCACAGGCCCTTTTGAATATGGTGTCATAAAAGTGGTTTTTATTTTTAATTTATTAGAATCAACTTACAATACAGGAATTAACTTCTACGTATAAGTGTGATTAAAGGTCACTTTTTGAAAAAATCAGGTGAACCATATTACAACCAATGGCGTGGGAACGAAGGGGTGGTTAGTTATTTAGGGTCTTATTTTTTTGGCAAATTTTTAAATCTATTTTTAAATAAAATTATGTTTCTTGAACATTTCTTAGGTAAAAAAGGGTATACTTAAAAAAGACTTCACTGCAGTGCGTAAATACAGAAAACAAGGTGAATTTAAAAATTTACCCAATGTAGTAGGTACCAGTAAAATTCGTTTTTCTTTTGAAATGGTGTAAAAGAATAACTACATTTTAAAGTAGTATTTAAGCATCTTCTTATTTTTATTTCATAGCCTGTTTACGGATTTACGCAAGCATTTTTTAATCCGTTTATTTCCGGAACCTGTACAATTTTTTGTAAAAGTTAAATGGAAACCACCTATTTTTAAAAGCTAAAAAAACTCGAAAAAATGGAGACTATTGATTTTTTCATTTTGTTCTATTTTTAAAAAAGGCCCCTCCAATACTCTAACTTATACGGGAAGTTAATTCCTTTTTTTTAAGTAGATCCTAATAAATTTAATAAAAAACATTTTTAGCACACCATTTTTAAGGGCCATTCCCTGAAGCATTTCCGGACCTATGTTAATATGAACTTTTTTCATATCTTTTATGTAGGATCGTATAAAAAATTTTCGGACCCCCCGAGAATAGTTTGGGTAAATATTTAAAATCGTGCCCCACTATTTTTAGCCAAAAAAAACGAAAATTTGGAATATTGTTTTTTTTCATTTTGTTCTATTTTACCGGGGGTTAAAGAATCTTTTAAATAAAAATTTAAAAAAAAAAAAAATTGCTATTTTTTTTTACCAAACTTGGTAGGGGGGTTTTTTAGCGATTAGAATCTGAAAAAAAAGGCAAGTTTCTTTTAATATTCATCCGTTGAAAACAACAACCCATTTTCACTATTTCCTCCTTTTGTAAAAATTTGATTTTTAAAGGGCACAATAATTTTTAAAAACCCCTTTGTAATTTTTTTTTTTTTTTTACACCTTTTTTTAAAAAGCGAACTTTAAGTTTTAAAGAAGACCCAATTTGCTCATAAATAATGTGTGCGGTTTTAGCCACGTTGGGGGTGTGAAAGTAAATGTTTACGCGAATTAAATGAATATTTAAAGAAAATTAAAAAAAAAAATTTTTTTTTGAAAAAGTTGTATTAGAAATTTGTGTCTCTTCATTGTGATGTAAAATTCAGGATTTTTGGGGCAAAAAGAAGGAAAATAGTTAAATAAGTTGTTTGATTTTACAATTGATAATAATATTTCAAAGACAAACGTTGCCGAAAATATTTTTTAAAATTTAATTGCAATATTTATTTTACACCCCCAAATTGGCGAACTATGTTCACACTATTTTTTATAAAATATGGGTGTCTGGTTGGAACTTTGAAAAAGGTTTGCAATTTAAATGGAAAAAGGTGTAAAATAAATAAAAAAACAAGGTTTTGGAAAAGGTGTTTTATAAATATTGTGTTCCAATTTAGTGTAAAAATTAAGAATTTGTGCAAAAAGAAGGAAGAATATAGTGAAAATAAGGTTAGTTTATTTTCAACTTTGATGAAATTGGAAATTTTCAGATTCGTAATCAGCGCCCCAAAAAACCCCCGAATACAAATTTGGTCAAAATCGGAGAGGAGGCAACTTTCGAGACAATTACCAAAAAAGGGTATTTTTTAAGTTTTTCGGCAATAAAATGCATACATTTAAGTTTGGCGATTTCTAGTAATTTGTTTCACGTTCTACGTGTAAAGACACATAACTAAAAAAATCAATTTTTGGATTTATTAAAAAAAATATTCAAAGAATGGTCATTTTTTTTTATTATTATATTTTTGATGATCTTTAAGAATAAAAATATTTGACAACCCAAAAAAAATATTTTGATTTTATATCCTAAAAAAGTGGGCCCGCGATTCTTAAATAATTACCAAAACTATTCTATAAGGTAATAAATTAGACAGAAAAAAAATTGTCTGGCTCAATTTTTCTATTATATAAATGCATTTTTTTAAATTATTGTAATTTTAAAAACATCACCCAACAAAAATTAAAGTGTATTTTTGCATATGATTTAAAGGTAACGATTAACATTTTTTTAGATTAAAAATATATTTTATTTTAATTCAATATTTAATTTTATTCTAGAATTTCACTTCTCAACATCTTTTGAACAGTTGTTCTAGGCGGCGCCGCAGTTCTTCGACGCGAACAACTTTAGGTGGTGTTCCTTATCTAATACCCGGCGTTAATAAAGGATAAACATATAAACAAAGTCAGTCTGTTCCAGACCTACCTCACGAGAAAATTCTAGGACGTTCGCTGATCGTATATAAACTAAACTAGCGGCATAGTTGCCGCAGTGTAATTTTTGATACGAAAGTGCTAGTAATAAGTGCGTATAACCGCGTCTATAATTCGAGGTTTATTTATTGTGTGCTAAAAGTATTTCAACGAAAATATGTCTCTGATACCACTGTTATTTGCTGATCCCTGGGACTACTCTGTGGTTGCTAGGCCATCGAGGATTCTGGACCAGCATTTTGGACTTGTATTAGGATCCTGAAGACATCTTCCAGCCACTAAATCTCAACAATCGTTCACTCACAAGAACTCCTGCTGGTTACCTTCGAAGCTGGCGTTCAAATGTTGCAGCTCAAGACACCGGATCCACAGTAACTTATGACAAAGACAAGTTTCAAGCTAATCTAGATGTTCAACAATTTAAGCCTGAAGAAATAACTGTGAAGGTAACAGGGGACAATGTTCTGACCATCGAAGGCAAGCACGAAGAGAAGGAAGATCAACACGGTTTTATTTCTAGACACTTTGTACGAAGGTACGTGTTACCTAAGAATTATGATATGGGGAAAATTGAGTCTAAGTTGTCTTCTGATGGAGTGTTGAGCATCACTGCACCAACCGTTGAGAAAATGGAAGTGGAACACAAGAACATTCCAATCACTCAGACTGGAGAGCCAGCTAAGCAACAGACTGTAGAGCCAGCTAAGCAACAGACTGTAGAGAAAAAGAGTTAGGTCAATAACAAATATATTTTTATATATTTTCGTCTATTAAATATATGTACATATGTTTTAAGACTGACGTTAGTTCTAGTATCGCAGTAATATTTTTTGTTAGTTACTAATAAATAAATACCGATTTTTTTTATGTATTATATATTTAAATAAATTTCCTTAAAAACATCCAGTCGTTTGTTTTTAACAAATAATAATATAAAAATAGATTTAAATTTTTTAAGTTATTGGTATATGGGAATCTAAAGTGGTCTTATACAGAGATTTATCTTTAATAATAAATATTATTAATTTTATTGTTTAATTTATATTGAGTATTGAGCCTAAATAAAGACAGATAACCTTTATTTTTAAAAGTAATTCTTAAATATAAACCTGTCAATGGCGTTAAACTAGGTGGAAGTATGAGACAATATTTAAATAAGTACTTAATACTAGAAAACAATATAATTATTGTAAATAATTTAGGTTAATATGCTGTCCAGGATAAATTTGCAAACGCGGTCAAAAATTAGGTTCGAGGTTTTAAAAAAAAAACAACTCTAGTATTAAATAACAGGCCAAATATATATACAGTGAGTCCCAAATAGGGCCTACATGTATTGTTAACTCGGGAACCATTAGAGCTACAGTGTTGCTTAAATTAGGAAAGTTTTAGAGAATTTAATTACAAAATTAAATCAGCTTTCAGATTTTATTTATCTTTTATGGGTTTTGAGATAATTAAGAAAAACCAATATGGTGCATACTTTTGCCTGTAGCTCGCAAACTACCAATTTTACGGTTTTAAGATTACTACATTATTAGAACACCTTTTTAAGAAGAATTTAATTTAAGTAAAAATATTTTTCTAATTTTATTTGTTTTTGAGATATTTACCCAAACTTTGGATTTTCATACGGACGCCATATTGGATTTTTTCATTTTTGAAAAGAGCTCTTCAAGAGCTTTTCATTGATGTATCACAAGTCTAGGTTATCAGATTGCTTAAGCTCAAAAAACGATAATTTTTGTTTATTTGATAGTAGGTTTAGACTAGACTGCGTAATGGCCGCCCCGTTTCAAAAAAACAAATGATACGCATCTTATAAGTTAAATAATGTAAATGTCAAAATTAGCGTGCATCTTATTTCTCGTTTAGAAACGCCTTCAACAAAAATTCAAGTTTTGATTATTTTAGGTATTTACAATAATGACTCTTAATAATTCCAATGATAAAAAGGTGGATATGCTAGAGATTTATTTTAAATCTAACAGAAATACAGAAGCTGCAGCACTTGCATACGAAGAACAATTTCCGGAGCGGCAACAACCTAACCAAAGACATTTTAGATTCTTAGTTACGAACTTGTTGGCCTATGAATCTTTTATGAAACCGAATCCCAAAACTTATACAAAAAATAATGAAGTAAGAGAGGCGATTATAATGGAAAACGTTAGAGATGATCCCACAACATCGGTTAGAAAAGTGGAAGAACAGACAACAATTCCTAAGTCATCGGTCAATCGGTCTTTAAAAAAACACCGTTTTCATCCATACAAACCACGTATTGTCCAGGGTCTTCAGGGAAATGATTTCAATAGACGAATCACCTTTAGTCAATGGTTTATTACTAAATGTCAACAGATACCCAATTTCCAATCCAAGGTTCTCTGGACAGACGAAACCCGGTTTACAAATTGTGGAATTTTTAATAGGCACAATTATCACTGCTGGGATACAGAAAATCCACATAATTTAGAAGAAAGACGGCTACAAACAAGGTTTGGCTTTAATGTCTGGTGTGGCATCATATGTAATTTAAAATGCACCTTTAATTTACGTCTCACAATTAGATAAAACATTTATTTTTCTGTTTTAGACAACCGTTTAATTGACCATTTATTTTTAAAGAAACTCTGAATGGAGATAGGTATTTGCTACTCCTGCAAGAACAGATTTTACCGGCCATTAGAAATACAGTTCCGCCAAATGAAATGAATAATTTGTGGTTCCAGCAAGACGGATGTCCTTAGAAATACCTTTAATGACAACATAATCTCTAATAAATTGCCAATTGCTTGGCCAGCTAGATCACCGGACATCACACCTCCTGATTTTTACCTATGGGACACGCAAAAAATGAGGTGAGAGTTTTTTCCGCCCGAAACTAGGTGAACTAGAACTAGAACACAGGGTGGATGTTTTTTCCATCAACCGAAACACGTTACGCCAGTAACCCGCAAGGTGTTAAAGCGAATGTGGAAAATGAGGAAGACATGTACTGTGATTTTATTTTCTTGTTTATGATACATTTTGTTTTACGTTGTTAATTATTTCAGTTTAAGGTAATATTAGAAGTATTATTTTTCAAAAGCATCACTTTTTAGAAGTTTTGAATTTGCTCTCACAAATCCGTAGGGTAACAATTCATCACTAAGACTTAAATGTCTATGGTTAGGTTGATGCCGCTCCGGATGCGTATCATTTGTTTTTTATGAAACGGGGCGGCCATTACGCAGTCTAGTCTAAGCCTACTATCAAATAAATAAAAATTATCGTTTTTAGAGCTTAAGCGAACTGAAAACCTAGACTTGTGATACATCAATGAAAAGCTCTTGAAGAGCTCTTTTCAAAAATGTAAACATCCAATATGGCGTCCGAATGAAAATCCAAAGTTTGGGTAAATATCTCAAAAACAAATAAAGTTAGAAAAATATTTTTACTTAAATTAAATTCTTCTTAAAAAAGTGTATGTAGTAATATTAAAACCGTAAAATTGGTAGTTTGCGAGCTACAGGCAAAAGTTAAAAATGCACCATTTTGGTTTTTCTTAATTATCTCAAAAACCATAAAAGATAAATAAAATCTGAAAGCAAATTTAATTTTGCAACTAAATTGTCTAAAACTTTCCTAATTTAAGCAACACTGTAGCTCTAATGGATCCCGAGTTAGGAGTTACCAATACATGTAGGCCCAATTTGGGACACACTGTATTTTTAATGATACATGTAATTATAATAAACATTAAAAAAGCAAAACAGTTTTTTTTTTTTGAACAACAAGAGGCAATACAGCAGGCTGCGTGTTTGCGAATGTTGCCGCGAAAATGGATATCTAACCGATGTGCGCGGCAAGGCGAACACTACTGTGATTTGACCACGGTAGTGTTCGCCTTGCTGCCATCAGGGTCTTAAAATATATAACAATTATCGATTATGGTACAAAGCTATTTTTTATTTTTGAATGGATTATTTTACAATTAAATATTTCTGTAACAGTCTGGCATCGCTGCGCTCCCTGACTTTCGATTTCGTCGAGAATTGCCGAGAATAAATTGCCAGCCGTCAATACGTTGAGCGGTCTCGAAAATTCTGGCTCGATAAATAAATAGCCTGTTCGTAGAATGTTGTATATTTAAATAAGATGGTGTTACAAAGGATCAAGTTTACGGTTATTTTTGATAATTAATTGCACTATTTGGTGCTAGCTCTGTGAAGTAAGAAAAAACTAATTAAGATTTTTGTGATATGTTTAACTGAAATTATGATTTAAACTGTATGTAAGAATATTTTTTAAATAATAGTATTTTTGTTAAATTAAACCTTAAAAGTCGTTTAAGGTAACATTTAAATTTTACAAAAAAATAATTATTTTTTTTTAAATAAACTAATTTCTTTCGAGTAACAATTATATACATACATACGATAAAAATATGTTTATACAAAGATTGATTTGTCGATTATAACTTTTCGTGTTATATTTTTATAGTATTATCAATTATTATTTGCAATATCATTTAGGATATTTTTTTATCCTGTAAGAGATAAAGAATCTGCGATTGAATTTAATGAATACTATTTTTAAAATTACTTCTAATATGCTATTTTATAATAAATAGCGCACTGTCCCCTCCACTTTTTCTCTCTACATCATTGTATGATGGCGTAATAGACTCCAAATTTGACGTTTCGGATTAGTTATGTTTATTTTTTGTTTTATACAACATATTTAAAATACAGATCATTAATAATATACTTATCAATTTAGCCATTCGGCTCCTACTTCCTTAATGGAGAACATTAACTTATCCTCTTAAGCCAAAGATTTAGGATATCAAAAGATATAAGCTTTGTGTACTTTATGTTATTGAGTACCAGGTAACCTTAAATGCTGGAGTATCTTCCAAAAATAAAAAAAGGTACAAATTTATGATAAATAACCTTTTTAATGAACATGATAGATAAAACTTAATAAGTTTTCTGATATGTTAGTTAGGCCTGTCATGTTGCTAAGAGAGTTTTGCAAGTGTACACTTGAAGTCCATAACCTTTCTCTCCTCAACTGAACATGATAGATAAAACTTAATAAGTTTTCTGATATGTTAGTTAGGCCTGTCATGTTGCTAAGAGAGTTTTGCAAGTGTACACTTGAAGTCCTCTCCCCCCCAACTGAACTTCTACACAGCCTACATCTTTCTTGTCCCGACATGTCTCTACAAGACTGCAACTGGTAACATGAACTCCTCCTTCACATTCACTGCTTGGACATGAGACTCACTTGGTGATAGCAGTTTGACTAGTAAAGATGAAGTTCTATCACTGTAGCTTATAATTTGGATTTATGTTGGAGTATTGTGCAATGCCTTAGCCAAGAAATTAATTGTTATTAGTTTTTTAAGAATAATATTTTTTTATCAATTTGGTATGAGTTGTTTTGTGTGGGACAAGTTCCTCAAGAATTAATTAGAGTGAGTGACTTGCCAACTGATAAACAATGTTTGCTAACACTAAGAATTTTAGAAGAAATAACTGACATTTGCCATTACCATAAAGATAAATATTTAGACAAATACATTTTTGGGAAAAAGTGTTGTAACCCATTTGGTAGTCACCAAAAACCAGTTAAAATTGAAACAAAACTAACAGAAAATTTAAATGTTGTTTACCAGTGTAAGAAACAAGAAGTTACCACAGATATGTATGTCCCCATAAGTGACAATCAAATAAGATGTTTTGTCACTTCAACAGATTTAAACTTTGATGATCATCAAACTTCGATACTTCTTATAAATGTATCATCTTTTGTACATAATGATTTTGTCGCTTGTATATATGATGAGAAGTGGTGTCTTGGTAAAATAATTGACAAAAATGAGAATAATAACGATGTTTTGGTGCATTTTTTTCATCCATCTGGATCAAAGACTGCTTTTCAAATTTTAAAAAATGATACAGCTTGGGTTCCTGCCAAGAAAATAATACGAAAGGTAACTTCATTCGAACCAACAACAGTGTCTGGTAGAACCCACCAAACTGTGCAATGATATATCAAGTTTGTTTAACTCTATATTGAAAATTTCAGCTGGCAAGTAGTTAAGTTCTAAATTCAAATATGTACGTAGAAAAACAGTATTGTTTTTATATTGGATACAGGTTGTGGTGTTATACAACAATATATACGTTAGTTTAGTTTTTAATCATGTTATGTTTGTTGTTATTAAAAATACTTAACAGTGAATCGATTGTTTGTGATATGGATTAAAAATTATCTTAGCAATGTCAATTGTAATTATATTAAGTTCATGTGTGCTAACTCGGCAATGAATAGTGTCAAAGGGCACCGATTTTACTCAAATTCACTGCTCTGTTACTCTAAATATAGTTGAGTCTCAATCATGATTTTTTTATGAGTTATTTCTATTAATATAAAAAAAATATGTTAAATTTTTATTTGTTTTTATTCAGTCCCTTTTTAGATATTGACCACAGAAATAGCTTATTAATAGTGAGTCTCTTTTCCTTTATTAAAATTTGTGGTCTTAAAAAGTGAATTTTTTCAATCTTTTCTGAATAATTTGCTTGCAATATGGAAAATTTTAAATTGTATCTTCCTACAGAAGATTTTATCCTAAATAAAATGGATTTTAAATTATTTTGATATCTTTAAAAACAACTTGACAATTAAATTAATTCAAAGCCGTTTCTTAAATTTCTCAACCGCCATTTAATGGCTGCAGTTTATTCATAGGAAAAATTTTCAATGTTTTTTGTTTATATAAAATCAAATAAAAACCAGAAAAATCAAAAATGTTGAACAACATGGCCTGCGTGATTTGAAATGGATTGATCCTACTGCCAAACTTTTAACTGGTTTAACCCCATTGCCAGGTTAGTATTTAAAATTTAGTTTTAAAAATGAATTTAAGGTTATACCTATGAAGTTTAAATATAAATTAAATTTAACAGTATAAATGACTTATGCAATGATGTTATCTTTCTTATTTCCTGACTATTTTTATTGCTAAATGTGGTTCTACCTCTTTACATTATTTATAAAAAAACAGATATTTTTAAATAGCTTTATTAAAAGACCTTAAAAAATACTTTAAAATCTTTGGTACAGATTTATTGGTAACTAACAAAAGTAATACTAAGATTTTAGAACAAACATCAGTCTTAATACATACATATACGTAGATTTACATGAAAGTAAATAAATAATTAATTTAGTATTGACCTAACTCTTTTTCTCTACAGCCTGTTGCTTAGCTGGCTCTCCAGTCTGAGTGATTGGAATGCTCTTGTGTTCACTTCCATTTTCTCAACGGTTGGTGCAGTAATGCTCAACACTCCATCTGAAGACAACTTTGACTCGATTTTTCCCATATCGTAATTCTTAGGTAGAACATATCTTCGTACAAAGTGTCTGGAAATAAGGCCATGTTTATCTTGCTTCTCCTCATGCTTGCCTTCGATGGTTAGCACATTGTCCCCAGTTACCTTCACACTTATTTCTTCAGGCTTAAATTGCTGAACATCGAGATTAGCTTGGAACTTGTCTTTGTCATAACTTACTGTAGATCCAGTGTCTTGAGCTGCAACATTTGAACGCCAGCTTCGTAGGTAACCAGCAGGAGTTCTTGTGAGTGAACGATTGTTGAGATTTAGTGGCTGGAAGATGTCTTCAGGATCCAGGACAAGTCCAAAGTGCTGGTCCAAAATTCTTGACGGACGGGCAACTACAGGGTAGTCCCAGGGGTCCGCAAATAAAAGTGGTAAGAGTGACATATTTTTTTTAATGCTTTTAGCACACAAAAATATACTCAGATTTACAGAGGCGCTTGTATGCACGTTTTTCACGAACACTTTCGTATTAAGAATTAAACTGCGGCAACTACGCCGCCAATTCGGTTTATATAGTGTTAGCGAATTAGCTAGAATTTTCTCGTGGGGAAGGTCTGGAACAGACACGACACATTTTGTTTGCGTATTCATCCTTTCTTTACGCTGTGTATTAGATAAAGAGAAAAACTAAGTTGTTTACGTCGAATAATTGCGGCGCGGCGCCGCTTGGAACAACTGTTCAAAATATGTTGAGAAGTGAATTGCTAAAAAAAATAATAAAAGTATTTCCGTGCAAAATATGTATATTTGTAGTTAATAATGCAAAGCATATTTTATTTTTTATGCAATATTTTATAGTTTTGCTTACAATTTAAAAATTATTTGTATTTTTATTCTTGAAGTTGTATTTTTATTATTAAAGTTTTGGAGCGTAATATTTTTATTACGCAATATGTTTATATTTGCCAATTTTTATCGACAGTGTTTCCAACCAAATCACGTTTCATAACTCAGAACAAAACAGACTTTTCCTTAATCCCTAACAGCATCCTTTAAAGTCGTGTTTAAGAAAAACTTATTTGGACCAGAAAACGGAGCTAAGAAAAGTGCAAAACCTGGCAATTTTTTGAAAATGCATAGATTTGCATGAAAACTTAAGATTTAGCTTAACCTACCCTTCTCTTCAAATTATATGTTATGCCGATGGGCGCTCTTTGTTTTTTAGGGGTGAAAACTACCCTTTATTGCTAAAACCCATAAAACTATACATTAAAGCTTAAGTTAAGTAAAATTTGACTCAAATAACTTTAAAGGTGGTATTTTGTTTTTTGCTAAAAAGCAAAATATTTGTAATTCAAAAAGCCACAATTTGATACCTTAGTAATTTTTACGTATCTCCCATAGTTTTCAAGTTATTTTCAAGAAAAGTTAATTTTTTATTAAACTTCTGAAATTTGATTTAAATTGGTTAAAATTTTAGAACGTATTTATGATACATAGATAAAGAGATTTGAAAAAGGGCTCCAAATCATTTTATTTAGGGTGGTAATTAGGGGATTGTTTTCGAAGATTTTTGCACTAAAAAAAATAGGTCTAACCTTATTCTAATCATAACTTACTCAACTTTTATGATACAAATCTTTAAAAAAAAGTCTTTGCAAATGCTTCAAAAAAGTTATTGTAAGTTTTTCTCGAAAAATACTTATATTTTGCGTTATTTGCCTTTGAAACTATGAAATTTTGTGTTTGATGAATAACAGCTAACCTTTAACAAACCACAAGTTGGTTTGTATTGGTCCCACAGCAATTAGAAAAATTATTTGTTTTTTTTTAACTACAGTTTTGTTATTTACAGTTTTTTGATAAAAATGCATACTTATCGAGTCATTTGCAAAAAAAAAACGATTAAAAACGTGATTTTATCGACGAAAAACTCCGACTTTAAATCGCGAATAACTCGAAAAGTATGCATTTAAAAAATGCATGGAACATTTTTTGCTTAGAAATCATTTTTTATCGATTTCTGTGGTCGAAATTAAAAAAAAATCACCCCCAAAATGGTTTTACAACCACCCCGAAGACAAAGGCGCCCTTCATCATGATATAGATTTTGATACTTGGACTATTCCCTACACTGTCAAAATTTCAAGTCATTCTATGCATTTTGAAAAAGTTGCTAGGCAAAATGGTTCGTTTCCCTGGACTAATTATAGAAGTTTTATGTATTTTCATCTCTGCCGTAAAAGTCAGTTTAAAAAATGAACTGTATCTAAAATCGTACCTAATGTACTGTAAATTGTACCTTAGCTCTTGTGTTCTAATTTCGCTAAATAGCAGCAGTTTATTTTTAATATATATTAAATAGTTACCCTGTATATAATATACAGGGGGTAACTGGTTATAATCGAAGTAAATTGTAGCAGAAAAAATGAAATACAAAAGTTATGCCTTAATTTTTTAAAATTCTTACTTAAATTTCTTATTATTTTTTATTTTATAAGATAAATAAATTAGGGAGATTAAAAAATCTTGGGTAATTGTTTAGAGTTGTAGCTTCACTTTTTTGGGATGTAAAATCAACATGAATATTTTTTTCTTTGAGTTGTTAAATATTTTTATTTTTAAAGTTTATCAAAAATAAAATAGTTAAAAAAAATTAAAAAAATGTCAATTTCTCAATGTATTTACATTTTATATTTAAAAAAATCTAATAATTGATTTTTATTTTTTTTTTTAATTATGTCTTTACAGGTAAAATATAAAACAAAGCATTGTAAATTGCTAAACATAAATAAATGCATTTTATTGACAAAGAGCTTGAAAAACACCCATTTTTTTTTAAATAAAAATTAACACCAAAAAAATATATATATTTTTAAATTTTACTTAAAAAATTTGTAAATCCGCCGTAAAATAGAACAAAATGAAAAAAAAAAACATGCCAATATCTCCATTTTTTGATATTTTATCATTAAAAACAGGTGAAGCCACACATCTAAACAATTACCATACCTTGAATGGCATAATTTGCGTATAATGCATTTTAAATTAATTGTAATTAGGAAAGTAATAGGACTTAAAATTTAAGCTTTTTAAATGATTAAGGTAACAAAATATCTTTTTAATTTTTAATTTTTTCCTAATCTAATATTTATTTTAAAATTTCACTTCACAACATCTTTTGAACAGTTGTTCTAGGCGGAGCCGCCGTTATTTTACGCAAACAACTTGAAGTGGTTTGTTTTCTTTATCTAATGCAAGGCGATAAAAAAGGATGAATACATAAACGTCGTGTGTTTGTTCCAGACCTACTCCACTAGAAAATTCTAGGAAGTTCGCTGACCATATATAAACCGAATCCGCTCCGTAGTTTCCGCAGTTAAATTTTCGATAGGAATACGAAAGTTCGTGCTACGAAGAGCTTACAAGCGCCTATAGAAAGCTCAGTAATTGTGTGCTAAAAGCAAATTAAAGAAAATATGTCTCTATTACCACTGTTATTTGCTGATCCCTGGGACTACTCTGTGGTTGCCCGGCCATCGAGGATTCTGGACCAGCACTTTGGACTTGGGTTGGACCCCGAAGACATTTTCCAGCCGCTAAATCTCAACAATCGTTCACTCACAAGAACTCCTGCTGGTTACCTACGAAGCTGGCGTTCAAATGTTGCAGCTCAAGACATTGGATCTACAGTAAGTTACGACAAAGACAAGTTCCAAGCGAACCTCGATGTTCAGCAATTCAAGCCTGAAGAAATAAGTGTAAAGGTAACCGGGGACAATGTGCTCACCATCGAAGGCAAGCATGAGGAGAAGCAAGATCAACATGGGTTTGTATCCAGACACTTTGTACGAAGTTATGTGTTACCTAAGAATTACGATATGGGAAGAATAGAGTCAAAGTTGTCTTCTGATGGAGTGTTGAGCATTACTGCACCCACCGTTGAGAAAATGGAAGTGGAACACAAGAGCATTCCAATCACTCAGACTGGGGAGCCAGCTAAGCAACAGGCTGTAGAGAAGAAGAATTAAGTAAATAGTAAACTAATAGTAAATAAGGATCTATGTGAATTATTTGAGACTGATGTTAGTTTTTATAAATTAGTATTATTTTTTGTACATAGCAAAGAGATACCAAAATTTTATTTTGTAACCTTTAAAATCTTCAAATAAATATCTTTAAACATATTTATTTGTTTTATTATTAAAAATTATTATTAAAATATTTATTAAAAAATTACCTTTAAAATTATAAAATTATAGACTTTCTGAAGTCTATAATTTTTGTCATTTGTAACATATTGCCATAAGTTTGTGACTTGTAATAAATGTTAAAAAATTGCTCTCCGAATTTCTATGAATCTAACGAATTTTACTTATCATTTACATGTTAAATGTTTTTAAATTTTTCATATCTTAAAAACGCCCACCGATTTGTCATCGAAATGTTGATACTGTCTAATAACCCATTAAATAAGCCGGAAAATGTGGAAAAGTTGATAACAAGCTCTGATTTGATTTTTTGTTTTTACGTGTTCTGTAGACCCTCAGGAATATTCATCACCACTAACATCTGCCTTGCAATGAAAAATGAAATAATTAGTGTAGTTTTCCCAGCCCTAAATAATCTCCACTAGTAAAAGTGATGAAAAATTCAACATTTCACCTCGGAAATCGTCTCTCGGAGGTTTTTGGGGTCGTTGATTACGAATCCGCTGTCAAAATTGTGTGAGAGTGGTTGCACCCTATCAAAACCACCCCTTGGAGTGACAGAAATGGGAAAAATTTTGTTTGGTTTTTTTTGAAAATAAAGAAAACGTGAAAAACGATTTTTAAAAATTTCCCCCTTTATGTAATTTCTGGGGGTGGTTTTAATATAGTGCAACCAACCTGACTTAATTTTTGACCGCGGATTCGTAATCAGCGGCCCCAAAAACCCTCGAAAGTCGATTTCCGAGGTAAAATTCTGAATTTCTAAAATTTTCCCGTTTCTGTAACTCCTAGGGGTGGTTTTAATAGGGGTGCAACCACCATCACTTCATTTTTGAACACGGATTCGTAATCAGCGACCCCAAAAACCACCGATAGAATATTTTCGAGGTAAAATTTTAACTTTTTAAAATTTTCCCACTTCTGTAACACCTAAGGGTGGTTTTGATGGGGTCCAACCATCCTCACCCGATTTTCGACCGCGGATTCGTAATCAGACTAATCAGCGACCCCGAAAACCTCCGAGAGACGATTTCTGATGTGAAATATTGAATTTTAAAAATTTTTCATCAATTTGGAGATTATTGCAAGGCAGATGTTAGTGGTGATGAATGTTCCTGAGAGTCTACAGAATAGGTACAAACAAAAATTTTTAAAATCCGAGCTGTTTATCAACTTTTCCACATTTTACAGTGTTTTCCGACTTATTTACTGGGCTATAAACTAATTTTTTATCTGACGAGTGAATTCAAAAAATATCTGTTTAAGGTGGCCGTCTGGATGCGCTGGCGCAGGCATTTTAGTACAGTGGCTTTATACTTTATACAAGACAGTGGCGACAATAGGCATCTAAGCTCCGCCCAGCCGCCATGTTGTGGCAAAGGACCATGCGCACTTTAAATGGGTTTTTGGCGGTGAAAATTAACCAAATTTTAATATGTTATTAGGGACCTCAAAAAAAGCAATTTGTATCATTGCACAAAAACTCGAATTATCATCAAAAAACCAAATTTTCAGGATTTTTTCAAGATACACTTCTGGAAAAAAAATAAAAATTATTTTTGGATTTTCTTTTTGCAAATTTGAAGTGATGTGGGATTCAAATAAATTAATGTATTATAAAAAAAATCCAAAAGTCACATGCTCGCATTAATAAAAAAATATTTTTTTCCTATTTTGGACTTTAAAGGTTTAAACATAAATCCAGCATTTGGTGTAAAGCTAGGCGTAAGTATTCGACAATTTTTAAATACTTAGTAAAGAAAATAAGCATTCAAATTTTATCTATTTTATAACTATACCTTATTGTTAATTAAATTCATTTTGTATAAGCCAATTTTTGTTTATAACACAAAACTGATGAGCCACAGCTCTCCCCCCCCCGCCTCCCAAAGGCGACATTTTTTTTATTAAAGTAATATTTTTTTCTTTAAGAAACTCATATTTTCGTTTTTCTTCAATGCTGAAGCTTATGTGCCCTAGCTATCACATTTAGGTTTATAAATTTGTCGTTCAGTGTTTATATTATTATTTAAAAAAAATATATATTAAAATACAGTTTTTCGAAATAATATAGTTTGATATGGGCCGCTCCCACAAACGTTAATCCTGTTTGCGCCAATAAAAGGGCAAATTTTCATTCGCTATTGTAATCTAAGTTATAAATATTATTCGCTTAATTGCCTATCTTTTTGGAATTTAAACAAGATAAACGTAGACGCAAACATGTTATTTGTTATTTACACAAGTTAAGTAAACAACGTATATAAATAAAATAAAAGCTTTTTTACAACCTTAAAAAATTACACATAAAATTGCATGATGTTATTAAATTCTGTATCTACTAACAGTAAAACTACGAATATTTAATTGAAGAAAAAGAAATTTAATTTGTAAAAATAACGTAAAATTTAACTCTTAGAAACTACCTGAAAACATAAAATCCCATTCAGTTCATACTTTTTACTTTTGTTATTCGACAACTCATGGAGTTTCTGGGTCATAATTTTTTTCTTTCACGATTACAAGAGTATGGTAATGCTAAATTAAACCATATTCATAGACCATATTTGACAAAAACAATGTACCGGAGAAATGTCTAAATTCTTTCAATTTTTGTAGGCTATGGAAATATGGTACATTCCACAATAATTCGTTGATTTCTCGACCGCAATAAAATTTAAATGACAAACCTCCGTGGAAAACCCAGCCATAAATAACTTGCCTGACAAATATCTATTGTATAGGCACCGCGCCTTTTGAAAGGGTGCAGGTCCTGATTACCTACTAATATCAATATAGTTTAGGTTAGCTATTTTGGATGCTCAAAAACACACGAAAATACCTTGACAAACTCCAAACGACTAATAAACTAATAATTGCAAGATAAAAAAGGCTCTGCTTTATATTAAACATCTGCAATTTGCCATTAACCTACATAATATACCAAAAAGTAGGTACAATAATAAATAAAGGAAATTTTAAGTCCGGACCTACATGCGGGTACCCAAAGTTTATTGAGTTTTACAACTAACAGTAAAAAAAAACAATACTGTAACCGAATTAAATCAAATTTAAGGAGACAATGCTTTTGTAAAAAGGTAAAACATAGTAACGGTTTTTTTTTAAGTTTTGACAAATTTTTGTTAGTTGTAAAAGTTAAAATATTTTTTTCTATGTTTTAGGAGTTTTTGGGGACGCTCTTTTTAAATTTTACATTATTATGTATATTTAATATTTAATATATTTGAAAATCGACTTGCTATTTTTTCTTACGTAAATATTTACAAGAAACATTACAAAAAAACATGGTAAACTAAGTTATTAATTTATGTACTCCAAACACATGTCGATTCTCAAGTGGAAAAACAACTTGGTTGGAAGAATGTTTTACCATTGACGGTTTGTAAAAACATAGGCGTACGTTAATGAAATTAACTCAAATTTGGTATTAAACCATTTGATAATAGTCGAACAAAAGTTTCAATTTTTAAAAAATCACTGTCATATTTTTTACATTGAAGTTATTTTGTAGAACCGTTCTTGACAGTTCAAAGAACGGGCCCAACGGTTCTACAAGTTAAAATAAATACACCATTTGATACCTTTGTGTAATTTTTTGGCACAATTCATTTTTAAAGGTGCCAAATTTCACAAAAATTATATTTGACAGGTGACAGGAGTTTTAGTATCCCTTAAGTAATAAATGAGACGACAAAAGCTATAATTTTTTTAATGGAACACCCTGTGTATTGTATTACCATTAAAACGGCTGTAATCAGTAAACTACTAATGTAGATATAATAAAAATTAAAAATTATCTTTTAAATTCGGATGCCTATATTTCCGAAACTACTTAGCAAATTGTGGTAGGTATATTCTTTAAAGTTCTTTTTTAATGGTGGATAAAAATACGATTGTCAATTTGCATTTTTCAATCTTAAAGTTTATTTAAAATGCTACTAGTATTCTAATTTAAATAATTTTGTATTTGTACTAAAAACAAAGTTACCAGTGGAAAACAATAGACCATTCGGGTAACGCCGAATGATATTATAGTTCAGTAACTGAAGACCTGAAAGTACCCAAAGCTGTAAATAAATCTGTACAGTTTTCATTTGTGAAGCAATTCTTAGGTCTTCGCGGATGCTTTCGAGGGTTTCCCGCTAATATCTACCAAAATATTTAATTAATTAAATTTAATATTTAATTAATTAAAAAAAAATTGTTCAGACAAAAAATAAAGACTGCCTTGAAATTTAGAAAAATGGTCCTTAAATTTTTTTACCGAAAAATCGATAGTTTTCGAGATAACGAGACCCAAAAGTCCCCTAATTTTAGCTGCTGCTTTACCTCTAGAATGCCGCTATCTTTAAGGATTTACTTATAAGCGGGCGGACGAACTGTTCCATTACTCGGGCAATAATGTTCATTTTTTATTCATTCAAAGTTCATCGGAATGTGAAAACCCGTACCTATCATTACATATGAGTTTGGGCCTATTCTGATTTTTACAGAATATTGAAAAAAGCGGTCAAAGATTTTTTTCACAATATTTTGAGAGTATCTTATTAATTTATTGATTTTTAAAAAAAAATATTTGTTAATAACATTACCTTTTTATAAGGAGACCTTAGCAAGTGTTCAATGATCTCAGAAAATTTCCTTCACAATCTTTCTTGCGTTTTGATAAAAAATTGTTTTGCCCATCTGCATTTTTTAATAAGAAACTACTACTACTACCACATCTATCCAGTGTGTACCAGTCCCAAAAATGAGTTTCTCGCGAATATCTGCCAAAATATGCGAATTAGAAAATTTTTGTTTAGACAAAAAATGAAGATCACCTCGAAATCTACAAAAATGGGTTTTCTTTTACATTTTTTTCTAATGATATTTAAAATACGGCCGTCGAAAAATTCATAACATTTCAACGGTTGCAAAGGCTAAAAATGCAGATGGGCAAAACAATTTTTTATCAAAACGCAAGAAAGACTGTGAAGGAAATTTTCTGGGATCATTGAAGACTTGCAAAGGTCTCATTATAAAAAAGAAATGTTATTAACAAACCATTTTTTCAAAAAATATCAATAAATTAATGAGATACTCTCAAAATATTGTGAAAAAAAAATTTGACCGCTTTTTTCAATATTCTAGAAAAATCAGAATCGACCCAAACTCATATGCAATGATAGGTACGGGTTTTCACATTCCGATGAACTTTGAATGATTAAAAAATGTAATTATTACCCGAGTAATGGAATAATTCGTCCCCCCGCTTATAAGTGAATCCTTAAAAATTGCGGCAGCTAAAATGAGGGGACTTTTGTGTCCCGTTATCTCGAAAACTATCGATTTTTCGAAAAAAATTATAGAGACCATTTTTGTAGATTTCATAGCAATCTTCATTTTTGGTCTAAACAAGAATTCTCCAATTCGCATATTTTGGCAGATATTAGCGGAAAACCCATTTGTCCGGCCTTGAGGGGCCATTTTCAGCCCTTTCCCACATGTTAATGTTGATAAACTTTTATTCGCTCGAAAGCATCCCCGAAGACCTAACTAAGAATTGCGGCACAAGGGAAATCTGTACAGATTTATTTACAGCTTTGTCTCTTCATTTATTAGACTATTAAAATATAAAATATAAATTAATGTAGGTAACCAAAACATAAAGCAACATACTTATTTGTGGGGTTACAAAGTTTACATAGGTATGACTATTATATTCGTAGGTATAATGTTTTTTTTGTACTAATGTTAGAGTAAAAGTAGCATATTAAATATTTTAATAAATTCCCCACTGTCTATAAAAAACAATTATCAGATTTTGACCTTTTTTTAAAAATTAATCAGTTATCAAAGGCCAAAAATCATTAAATATTATGAAAAACATTTAACAGTAGCAACGCTGTAAAAAATAAACATAAATTGATATCAGACGAGAATTTGCCAGGCGGAATGAAGCGCTACGTGCAAATCTCAAGGGCAAATTAAACGTTCATTGAATGTTGTTGCTTTTCGTAAGTTAACGTTAAAAACTAGGTGGTGAAGAAAAGAAAATGGATAATAAATTTAAACCGATATATATATATATATATATATATTTTTGTGCATTTGTATCGTGTCTACCTCTATACATAGATCAGACGCCCGCATCTCCACCTCAAAAATTAAAAAATATTGCTTTTTTCACATATGTTTCGTGTTTGTAGTTAACCCTTTACAAGCAAACATAGGGGGGAAAAAAAATTATTTTTTTTATATACAAAATTATTAACGCATGATCGGTACTCCTACAACTCCTTATCGTTTTGGGTATTTTTTTGCCCCCCGAACATATAAATTTACCATATGTAGCGGTTTGGTTTGCCCCCAGCGGCATTGCCAAATGTATGGATGCAAATCATGCTTTTTTTGTACTTTTCTTAAAAAAATTTAGCCGGCGCTTAAGATTGCGTCAGTTGCTTCGACGTCCTCCCAGATAAACAAGTGGGAGGATAATGGACCCAAAAATTTTAAAACCGGTAAGTAGATTCTTGTATTAATCAAATATGTTAAAATAATAAATAATATTTTAACCCGAAAACCATTTCATATTGTTTATGTATTTATTGGTGTAATTTACGTCAAAAGGGTTGAATAGAAAAGAAACTACAAATTAGAGCACGAAAGCTAGGGTTTTTTTTTGCAAACATAACCAAACTATTACTTGATAATGGTCAAAAATTTTTTTGTCTGAAAGGTTCAATAAAATATTTAAATTTTTTTTTTAAAAAAATATTTACAAGATTAGATGTCTTATTTTTGACTTGCCTGTGACTACTTAAAATTTAAATTTTTTATTTAAATGGTTTTTTTATTTTTAGTGGAGGAAAAATATTAATGATGGCTTTAACAATAAGAATAATCTATCGAAAGCGATGATGGTAAGTTCAAAGTTGCATTTTTTTTGGATGTAATTTTAACCTTAAAATTTTAATTAATTATTTTAACCGATTGAAAAGGGGGAAGTTTACATATTATGTCAATAAGTAAAACAGTGGGTCCAAGATACGAAGGGACAGTATGGGGATTTTTAACAGTAGAGATAGGTCGGTAATTAATTTGAAAGTGCGATTGAAGAGCAATAATATACCGTTGTAAAATTAAAGGGTTTTTTTGAAATTTTTAGAAATATGCGGAAAAAAAAAATTTCGATTTCTTAATTTTTTAAGAGTTATTTCAAAATTAAGAAAAAATTTAAAATACATTCTCATTGAACTTTTGCTTGATCTATTGGCGTCTTTTTTCGATTGTTTCAACCATTAACTTATTTTTTAAATACGACCCTCGATTGTTTTTTTTGTTTTTTTTTTGAAGCAGTTTTAACCCCATTAATTTATGTATAACATTTTAATCTTTTCTGTTAAATAATCATATCAATCAATGAGTTAGACAAAAAACGTAAAGATTTCTTATAGAGAGTTTAATTTTTGGGTTAAATAAATATTAATATCTTTACTTTTTTATAATTGTAAAAAATGAGTTAAAAAAATTAAATAAAGAATCTAGAGCCGTATTTAAAAAATAAGGTTGATGGTGGGTTTTAAAGAAATGAAACGCCGTAAGATTTTTTACTTCACCAAAACATAAAGCAAAAGTTCCAATAGGGATGTAATTTTATAATTTTTCTTACTTTGAAATAAACTAGTAAAAATAAAAACAAATATTAAAAATTTTGTTTTTCTCCCTTTTTCGAAGTACGAAATATAACTTCAATTTTTCAACGGTACTATTTTGGGCTCCCCAATACGCAACTTTTCCAAACTTAAACTACCGACCTATTTTTTACCATACTGGCTCTCCTTTTTTTGGACAATTGTATAATTTACACGGAGAATAAAGTATTAACATTTTAAAAATTTGTTTTTATTTTTTTACAGTTTTGTTTTAATCCACAATGCATTAAATATATATTTTTTATTTAAATGCAGGTTTATCCGATATGGATAAAGTCTGATAGTTTTAAAAAATTAATAAGGCGAATGTTTATTCTTAATTTTCGATTTTACTAATTTTTGACATATTGTTTTTTTTAAATTTAACTGGCAAATTCAATATACAGGGTGAGTCGAGTCAACGATCTGATGAAGTAATAAACTATTTTGTAAAAATTACTAATTTACACATTTTAAAAAAAGTTTTTAAATTCCAAAGGTGCGTCAAAAAGTACGAAACAAAGTTTTTTTTTTGAGACATCCCGAATACTTTTTAATATTTTATTTCTACTATAAATTTAACACATTTTCAAATTACGTATTTAGTTTGTTAGTTAGATATTGATGTTTAAAAAATGAAAACCATTTTAAAAGGTTATTGTTGCTAAACAATACAATTTGGTGCTAATCGGCCTAAACTTTCCTATCTTACTTTTTTATTTTTCATTAAAAAATAATTATTTTTGGTTTAACAGAAAATTAACTTTTACTAAACTTGAAGTTGTCATTTTTGAATAGAAAATAACTATAGAAACATGTAAGCTGTTTTGCACCAAATTGCATTTTTTAACATCCACAGCCTATTAAAAGGATAAAAGCTTTACTTTTAAACATCAAAATTTTATTTAGGGATACCAAACAGTTACCAAAAGTATTTGAAATTTATTGTAGAAGTCAAATATCTAAAAATATACCGGGTTTAAAAAATACATCTTTTTTTAAAAAGTGCACAATTAGTAACCATACAATATAGCATCCCGTTTATCAGCAAACTTAACCTAGAAAGCTCGAACTTACTACATTAGCTTGACTCATCTTTACAGGTACACTGTCTGTCAAAAAGTCCGCATCATTTTTTTTTTTATAATTTACTTTTAAAAATTTTTCGTTGGCATCAGTTTTTGCTCGACTTAAATGGAAAATGGACAAACAAAACAATTATGTGGTTCACGTTATCTATCCAAATTAATACTTTTTCCAAAAATCTGTGGGGTGTGAAATGTATAATTTCAAATGTCAAAATTTTTTTTTATAGCCTAAAATAAGTATATTAAATTTAAAACTAAACAAAATATTCATGTAAAACAACAATTCCACTCACCCAATGTAAAAGTAGATAGTGTCTAGTATTATATTTTTTTTTAATTTTAGATAATTCACATATGGATATGCCCCAGGCATGGAGTGATCTCCGATATGAGCCTGAGTGTCAAAATAAAAAAGAATTTGAAATGGGTTTTCAGACAAGGAAACAAAAAGAAAAAAAGGGAAAAAATCAGGAGTTGTTTGAATCACCGGATTATTTTTATGGTAACCAGTCAAATAGCCAAGCATTAGAAAATCATCTAGTTCAACAACCATTATTTCGTCAAGTTCTATTGCTCCAGAAGTTTTTTTAACTTTGAAGACGTGGCAAATAAAAGGTTTTTTAAGCTTATTTAGTTCTCCATATAGTGATGGATCACACACATTACCAGTCAAGGAACAAATCAAATAGAAGGGTTTTTCAAATATCTAGATGTTAATTCTAATTTAAAAAAAATAGGGCCTAATATAAATAGTGATAATAATATATCTGCAGAAAGCATTTCAAATGGATTTATCTGATATTCAAAGTACTGAATCTTCAAGGATAAACTCTTCAAATAAATTTTAATACTGATTTTGAAAAATCCCACCGGGATATAAGTAATGGAAATATGTCTGCAGAGTGCATTGCCAAGAGGATGTATATGACTTTCAAAATTAATCTTAAAGTGGATCTTCCATAATGCCGTACATGAAGGGGCAAAGTTGTAAAAAGTAAATTTTCATCAGACAATAGTAGCTCACAGAACAGGAAAATAAACCTAACGAATATTTTAAAAAAGATCAAGTTTCCGATATTGCCTCAAATTGTGTAATAAAGCTAAAGCTGGTGCTGGAACATGCAAAAAAAGTGCTGATACTTTTACAAAGTATGTTAACAATAATTTAAATAAACAGAAAAAGAAAAGAAATGTGTGTAAATTTTGTCGAATTAGCGTTACCAACTTTGAACGCCATCTTTGTAGGCATCCCCAAAAAACACAAAAGATGGTCGACAAATGAGGAAAATATCCTGGCACTATTGCGTTATGAGGTAGAATTCGAAAACTATGTGCATAATGATACCTATGATTCTGAAAACTTCCATGTGCTCACTGTAAGCGGTTAATTGCAGTAAAATATTTGAGAAGGCACTACAAAAAAGGGCATTATAAAGCCAATTAATACAACTGGTTCGACCGTCGTCACCGTGCGGCTTCCCAAACATTGGAAATGTGCTATCGAGCATTCAAATATAGGTGCTACAATAAGAGTTAAAAAAGAAGTTTTTAGCAGAATGGCTACAGACCAAATAGGTTTCTGGCAAGAAAAAACCCCTTTGACATTAGGAGAATAATTTAAAAAAAAAAAAATAAAAAAGCGCAGATTTCAATTGCCTGTTCAACAAATGCGGAATTGCCAGATTGCTAATGGAAATGCGTAGGCGACTTGAAAAGCCTACATTATCATTTTTTAGATGCCCCAGTCCGGTTCTCTTTGACTTCTATTACCACTTTTTATCGGGCATAATTTTATAGCAAGCTTGCTTGGTATAATAGGGGGAAAAGGGCTATAGCATTTTTTTTAATTTTTTTTTTTCAAATCTTTATTTACATTAATATACACTTTGCCCAAAATATAAAAAATAAACCCTTAATAAGGTATACTTTAAAAATAAACAATTTGCTGTTGCTCTTTCCTATTTTATACTCCGAGCGCTTTCGTTGAATAGTAACTTTTTTTTTAAAATTGACTGTACTTTTAGTTAACCATTTGTACTATAACATATTGTTTTTCTACTGTAACAAAATTTGACTTCTATGCTTTGTAAATACACAGACTAAATATTTCTTCTTAGATTGTTCTGTTATATGTTTGCGTTTTAGTATTTAATAAAAATAGGATGATGTTTATTTCGTCCTTTGACTCGTTGCTTGTAGAAAAATAAATTTTTTCACAAAAAATTTTATTTTGATTTCCTATTTCCTAATGCTTAACAAGCTTAACCTTAATTTGGCTTTATTTTTAATATATTTGTAAAAAAAATTGTATCTTCATGGCCTCTAGCGGTGTTGCCAGTAAAATGAGGCAAACTAGAACTTCTAATGTATGGAGGCCACGTCACCTTTATATATTAACTATTTATACACGGAAAATATGACAGCGCCACCTGGTGATACCTGTATTTACTAGGATGTATATAAGTATATGTATATGGTAACTGTTGACCTCCCAACAAAAATTGCCAAATCACTGCTAAAATCAAATAGGTACATTTGTGTAAAAAAAATGGGCGAAAAGGGCCCCCGCCTCCGAAATCGGAGGCGCCCCGAAAAAGGAGGGGACGACTACCTGATCGTATACAGTTTTGGAGGTTTTTATAATTTTTAAATATATATATATATATATATATATATATATATATATATATATATATATATATATATATATATATATATAAAGAAATATAAAAATGGACAACTTAGTAGATTTTTAAAAGTAATTACAGGAATTTTTACCTAAAAGCCAATTTATGAAAATGGGGAGATATATTAAAAATTAATTCCCTACTTTATGGAAGAAAAATATTTTTGTTACCCATATAAACTTCCTTAATTATATTTGAAATATTTCTGGGATCAAAGATATTTTTTTAATTTAAATTAATTGTGATTTTTAATTGTGTTTAACGTTTGATTTTAACCAGTTCGTGCTTTTTATTTGCGAGGCTGGGGTAAATAAAGTAGACACAATTGAAGGGGTTTTGTTGAGCACTAATGTGCATACTGTAGGAATAACATTTCAATAAAATTTTAAAATATAATTTTCGAAGGTACTATATTCTATATTTGTACTAAATAAAGAAACGTCTTAAATTTTAAATTTTATACTTATATTAACATACACGCATTTAATAGGATTCACGGTGGGTGTGGCATATGCAGTGAAGATGCATTTATACAGGCAATTAACATAAAAATAAAACAAAAGTTAAATAAAGGTTATTCTTTTAGGGCGTTTATACTAACAAATAACATAATAAAAATAAAGAAACAACCTTAAAGATCATTAAATTTAACCTTATTTTATTTTTTATAGAAAAACAAGATGACTGCCGCGACGGCTAGCGGCTGTTTATTTGTGTTCAAATTCTGCGTCTTTTTTATCATATAAGATTGGTTTAAACCTTAAAGATTATCGCAAAATGAATAATTTAAAAATAACGTTTGTTTAGAGGATTTTTTACTCTTATTTTTTTTTTATTTGGCTGTACAAATAGGGTAATTTCTGTTTCTTATTTTATTCCTTATTTTAATATTGTTTTTATGTTAGGGGTCGCTCATTAACCAAGTAATGTTTTTTAGCATTTTTTTTAACCCTCCCCCTTCGTCCTGGTGATACATGGTGAGGTTTAACACTAACCCCCCTACCATTCAAAATCAAGTGTGTTTATTAAGTACAAAGTATCTGAAAAATTTTATATTATCTTTAATTACAGATAAGTATAACTTAATTCAATTTCGGGAAAATTAAGGACCGTGATAAAAATGTCCTGGCAACGGCGAGTCGAGCGCACAGGCCGCTTTTCGGTTGTTTAGAAATCGCCCGTTCAACAACAAAATAAATACACGTGATATCTCACTACACGCCCTCCCCTCCTCCTTGTGATATTTCCTGATTTTTGTCGAACCCCTCCCCCTTTCGAGCCTCACGTGATTTATGGACGACCCCTTATTTGTTTCTATAATTAGTTAAGACCAACTTTAAAATCCCATTTTAGACCTGACTGGGAACATTTAAATTTTATTTTGAAAGTACATTAAGCGAGATGAAACCTTTTGCATTCTCTTTAGAAACAAATCAACTAATAAATACGGAAAAGAGATACTGATACTACGAAAGGGGTATTTTTACCCCAATTTTTTACACCCTACAACCCTAAAAATACATTTCGCTAAAAAGTTTTTCCCATTTTAAAGGTACATCTAGGTTTTGAGTACTAATTCAAAATATAATATAGAACTTACATGAAGAGGCTAAAAAATACTAAATTCACCCTTTCCTTTCACCCCACACCCCTAAAACATACATTTCGTTTTTAAAGATAAATATAGGTTTCGTAAGTAACTAAATTTAAATATGATATTAAAAATTACATTTAAGGGCTAAGAAGGGCTAAATTCACCCTTTTTTACACCCCACAACCCTAAAACATACATTTCGCTAAAAAAGTTTTTTCCCATTTTTAATAGTACATATAGATTTTGTGGGCCACTGAATTTGAACATGAGATTAGAAATTACATTTGACGGCTTAAAAGGGCTGAAATCTTCCAAATTTAAATTCAGTGTTCCAAAAACCTATGTACCATTAAAAAAAAAGGAAAAACTTTTTTTAGCGAAATATGTTTTAGGGATGAAGGGGGTAAAAAAGGGGGAATTCAGCCCTTCAAAGCCCTTAAATATAATTTTTAATACTATATTCGAATTCAGTGGCCCAAAAAACCTATATATACCATTAAAAAAGGGTGAATTTAGCCCTTCTTAGCCCTCAAATGTAATTTCTAATATTCGAATTTAGTGGCCCAAAAACCTATATATATATATGAACCAATAAAAATGTGGTAAAAATGGTAAAAAACACCCCCTTTCGTAGTATCCAATATCTCTTTCCGACACTTTGTAGTTGATCTGTTTTTAAAGAGAATGCAAAAGGTTTCATCTCGATTCATGTACTTCCAAAATAATTTAACGGTGAATTACAGATTTACCCGGACTATAATCTATAGAGGTTGTAATAAATTAAAAACTTAAATAAATATTAGCTTCCCACATCCAATAGATTCTAGTCTATATTTAGGTCGGTCATTATTACAATGAACAATCTAGACTCTAGACGAAGCCAGAACGGAACGTTACTTCTCAACATCTTTCGAACAGTTGCACTCGACGAAATGAGGATGCGCGACAGTAAAGGATAAACATATAAAAGAAAATCGATATGTTTCCAGACCTACCCTACTAGAAAATTCTAGGTGGGGATCGCGTCGGTTTGCCGGTAGTATATAAACCAACTTGTGGACGTTTTCGCGGCAGTTTATTTTTCATACGAAAGTGTTTTCGAGAGTAAGAGTGCGTATACAAGCGAAATATCTATCTCCAAGTGTTTTATTATAGTTGAACAAACACTACTTTAAAAATAAAATGTCTCTTATACCACTATTGTTTGCTGACCCCTGGGACCATCCTGTAATCAGTCGACCATCGAGAATTTTAGATCAGCACTTTGGACTCTGTTTGGATCCTGAAGACATCTTCCAACCACTTAATCTTAACAATCGCTCCCTTACAAGAACTCCTGCAGGTTACCTACGAAACTGGCGCTCAAATGTTGCAGGTCAAGACAGTGGATCCACAGTAAGTTACGACAAAGACAAGTTCCAAGCTAATCTCGATGTCCAACAATTTAAGCCGGAAGAAATAACTGTGAAGGTAACAGGGGACAACGTTCTGACCATCGAAGGCAAGCACGAGGAGAAGGAAGATCAACACGGTTTCATTTCGAGACACTTTGTATCGAAGGTACGTGTTACCTAAGAATTACGATATGGGAAAAATCGAATCGAAGCTGTCTTCAGATGGAGTGTTAAGCATCACTGCACCAACCGTTGAGAAGATGGAAGTGGAGCATAAAAGCATTCCGATCACTCAGACTGGAGAGCCAGCTAAGCAACAGGCTGTTGAGCAAAAGAAGTAAATTGATCAGTATAATATTATATACATTCGCTTATATGTAATATGTATTGTAAGAGGTATTTTGAAACAACTTTTTTTATTCACCTAGGTTTAGGTTTTTTATGATATATTATTTTAAAATGTTTTTCCTAGAAAAATTGGCTGTTTAACTTGTATGTATTATTATTTTTAAAAAATGGCTGTTTAACTTTTGTTATTTTTTTTAAATAAAAGTTCTACTTTAAAATTTAGTACCTTTTATTTTTTGGATTTAAAAAAAAATCTTGAAAAACAATTTATTTCTCAAACAAACCAGTGGTACTACTTAACTAAATAGGCAAAAAAATAAAGAAGTTACTTACTTAACTTGCCTATGATTCTATTTTTATCATTTTTTAAAAATTAATAAAATTAAACTAAGTAGGTACCTACCTATAACCCTTTACAAATTGGGTCACCCATTTTAACATGGGACAACCAAGTATTTAAAATAAGATAAATGTCCAAATTAGCGCCTGCATGGGAAAAAAGGATAAGTCAAAAAATGTAAAAATTCAGTTCATTTAAATTAAACAATAATAAAAATAGGAATTTAAATTTTCTTGTAAAATATTTTGGCAATTCCAAGAACTTTTTAAAGAAAAAAGTTTCCAAAATGCTTTAAAGGAAAATTTAAATTAATTTAATTATTGTATAATTTACATTACCTCAATTTTTACATTTTTATACTTATCCCTCTGTCCCCATAAAAGCGCCAATTATTAAAAAAGCCCTGGTTAAAAGTTTTCCCAAACCACTGGTACAACTTTACTAAAGAGACAAAACAGTAACTACGAACTTAACTTGCTATAATAATTATTTTTTTATTGTTTTTAAGAAAATGGATGAAATTAAAACATATAGGTATAATTTTATTACAAATAATATTAACTGGCCCATTTTTACATAGGACAACCAAGTATTTTAAATAAAATAAATGTCAGATATTTACAGAAAAGGAATAATAAGGTACTTTTGATCTTGCCTTTCTTTCCAAGGTCACCAAATGGACAGATTTATTTTTTATAAAGAAATATTTTTGGACAAAAAACGTTTCAGATAAAACATACTACGTTTATTTTTACAGGTTTAGGTTTCCAAAAAATATAAGGTTATACCGAAAAAATACAAAAATAATTCGCAATGAACTTGAAAAGTAGTCAAGGTCAAAGAAAGTCTGTACAATTTTGTGCCCTCAGTGTCAATGACTTCTTCCTAAAGGCCGTTTTACACATACGAAAATTATTGCCCAAATTTGGTCGAAAGTTTAAAGAGGAATAGTTTTATGTTTTAAAGGGTTTAATAATTTTAAATAAAATTTTCGCAATAAAAATATTGAACATATACTATATTATTAACAAGGAAATTGAAATTTTCCAGAATCGACGCAGAACAATAGTTTTAAGTAAATCAGATAGCTCCCATCATCAATTTATTATTTTAAAAATTTAATTATTTCATTTCCTGAATAAACCAGTAATTCAAAACATAAATCTATTTAATTATGTAAGAAAAAAGAGTTTTAAATCATTTAACAATTACAGTAATGATTATCCATAAATCTAAGTCCCCAATAAAACTAATAGTCCGGGAGGCAACCGCAAAAAACCGAGCCTATAAGAGAACCGCATAAAACATTTTTTTTATATGCTGCCTCAGCTCAGCGGGTTCGAATTGCATTTTTTTTTACCTTAAAAAAAATCGTGAAAAATCTTTTTTTTTTTAATATAACTTGAAAACTATTGATTTTAGGAAAAAAAGTATATTATTAGAATTAATGATCTAATAAACTTCGTTAGTTTTTTTAAATAATTTTTTTGTAGCCCTTTTAGTTTTTGAGATATCTTAAAAACTAAAAGAGTTACGAAAAATAAAATAAACAAAAAATATGCCTTTTAGTAAGTTCTATAAAAAAGGTTATATACATATTTTTAATGAAATAAACAAACAAACAAGTATTAAAGGTGATATAAGCAAAAAAGTGATTTTGGCCCTTAAATATTTAGCTTAACAATATTTTTTCTAGTACAAGTAAGTATACCAGAACAGATCCATTTAAAAATTAATTCAAAATGTTCTATTCATTGAATAAAACAAACTAATACACTTGTGCCTTGAGGCAATGGGGGCTAACCTGGTGGCACGGATATTTTATTTAATTTATCAATAATTTTTTAAAAACAGTTACTCGTTCGGAATGATCTTGAGAAAATTTTAATCATGATTTTACATTTTTTTTATATAGTTTATTTAGTATTAAACTTTTAAAACATTTATCTTATTAAGCTATCTACTTCTAGGCATAAAGCTATTTTTATTTAAATTATGGTATTTACCCATTTATTTACTACTTTAAAATATGATTAAATTAAAGTTTAAACATTAATTCAACTAAAAAGAAAATTTTCATGTTAAAAATATCATAAGATTATTCTGAACGAGTAACTATCTTATTTAAATCTAAATCGATAATAAAGATATTTAAACAATGAGCTATACCCATAGAAGCATAGAAGATCAAGAAATATTAAGCGTCCTGCCCGGTATATTATACCCAGACAGATGAGGCACTTATTATTTTTTTAATTAAATAAAATTTTAATTGTGTTTTAGTCAAAGTTTCAAGTGAATAGGTATGGGTACAGTTATTGGACCAAAAAAATTAAATAAAATATCCGTGCCACTAGGTTATCCCCATTGCCTCGAGGCACATGTGTATTAGTTTGTTTCATTCAATAAATAGAACATTTTAAAGTAATTTTTAAATGGATCGGAGTTGGTATACTTACTTGTACCAATAAAATATTGTTATTTGCGAAATTTTTAATGACCAAAATAACTTTTTTGCTTATATCTCCTTTATTACTTATTTTAATACAAATGTTATATATATATATATATATATATATATATATATATATATATATATATATATATATATATATATATATATATATATATATATATATATATATATATATATATATATATATAATACACTATTACTTGCATTGCATTACTTACATGCACTATTGCATATAACTATTTTTATAGAGTTAACCAAAAGGCATATTACATTTTTTCATAACTCTTTAAGTTTTCAAGATATTTGAGTTTTTATTTTAAATTTAAATTGTTCATCTCAAAAACTAAAAAAGCTACAAAAGATGTTTATAAAAAACTGACGTAGTTTTATTAGAAAATTAATTTTGACTATACAGTATGTCGGATGCGGTTAACAAGAGGACAAATGAACCAAAAATTGAAAGATAGAAAAAAGTCATTCTTAATAAAAAATTTGCTTGTCAAAAAAATATGAACTACAATGAAAAAATAGATTGTTATCATACAGGGCAAAAATGCAAAAACATAAAATCGGACAAGAGCAAACAGTCATTTGCCTTTTTAACGTGAAATAATAAATAAAAACCTTGCTTCAAATTTATTTCTAATCTTGATTTTGAACTAGCTAAAGAAAATTTGAATTTACGAAAAATAAAAAAAAAACAACATTTTTGCAAGTACGCATTTTACATTTATATATTTTTTGCATTTTACATTTTTTTCATTGTATATTTATTTTTATTATTGTTTAGTAATGTAAAGGTATTATTCAAGTAAAAGTAGCAAAGTGCGTACTTGCAAAAATGTTGATTTTTTAAACTTTTTCTAAATTCAAATTTTCTTTAGTAACTTCGGAATCAGGTTAAGGAGTAAATTTGGAGCAAGTTTTTTATTTATTTTTTCACGTTAAAAGGCCAAAAAATTACTGTTTGCCCTTGTTCCATTTTATGTTTTTGCATTTTTGAGACGCCCTGTATGATAAAAATCTATTTCCTCATCGTAGTTCATATTTTTTTGACAAGCAGAATTTTTTATCAAGAATGACTTTTTTTCGTATCTTTCAATTTTTGGTTCATTTGTCCTCTTGTTAACCGCATCCGCGGACATACTGTATACCATTTTTTCCTAAAGTCAGTTGTTTTCGAGTTATATTAAAAAAACCGATTTTTCACATTTTTTTTAAGGTAAAAAAATGCAATTTGAATCCGCTGAGCTGGGGCCGCAGTGCGGCTTTGAATTGACTATAGTTCATAGTAATATAAAAAAATGTTTCATGCGGTTCTCTTATAGGCTTGGTTTTTGCGGTCGCCTCCCGGACTTATAGAATTAGGTGATACAAACAGAATGTTTTCTACTTTATTTAATATTGTTAACCTTATTTTACTCCTGCATAGGGATTTATAAATAAAGGTGCGATTGATATAAATTAATTAGCGTCCAATAGAGCCCTACATTTTTTTCCCTTTCCGCTAGTACTACAATTTATGCTCTAGTGAAAATATACGTGACATTTTGCGCCATTAATTTCACTCAAATTTTCGTACGTGTAAAACGGCTCTAAAATGCACCTAGTATACATGTCTTTGTAAGGTCAGTGGTCCTTGTTAAAGCAGACAGAAAAAAAAATAATTATAAACGTTGTTAAAGCAGCCGAGACCAACATTTTAAAATATATTCTACTTTTAAGAGTTTAACAAAAAAAAATGCAAACTAAATTTACTTTTTTTTAAATAGAGCATCCTCTATATTATTATTATTATTATTGATTGGTATTTAATCGTTTTATTATTAAGACAATATCTATATCTTAAATAATAATAATGATAAAATAAACTTTTTTATTAATCAACAAATTAATAAAAAGCACTGTAACGGCCCACATAAAACATAATCATGATATATTAAGATAAATTAAAATTTATAAAGAGTATGGTTTTGTAAAAGGCTCAGTTTTTAGAGCGTTGACCGGCTGTCGGTATTGCAAGGTCAACCCTGCCCCTGGTAACAATCGACATGGGTAATGTTAAAAAATGCAATATAACTTTTAAAAAGTATTACCAGTAATAGTATGCAGAGGTAATGCTAAAACTTAAAAATGGTAAGTTTCTTAAATATAAATCTGCATGGCAATGTATACCTCTATTCTTGAGTTTTAGAGGGTAGAAATTGTGAGAGAAAATGGCAAAAAGTGAGTGTGACCAAGAAATACTGTATTCTTGAAAACAATTCTACTAAAAAGTGATAGAAATTATTTTCTCCTGATACAAACAAAGAGAAATTGGAAAAATTAGTAGAAAATAGGACTATATACCCTATAAATTATTTGGCATTAGCATTAGTGGCCGTGTTTTCACTTATATTTATTATTATTACAAATATTTTTCTCTATATTTTAATTGTAAAAAATGGATATCAATTGATGGACTTGGCACTATAATCCTACAATACCAGAAAAAAATATCAATTTATACTGTGTTTTACAGAATATGTGCATTAATAATGGTGTACCTAAAATTTATTAAATTTGTTACTAAAATTATATTTTTAACATTTTAAAAAGCAATATTGATATCAAACACAATTAAAAGTAAAGGAAATGTTTGATAAGTTTATTTTTAAAAATAATTGTTCCGTTGTGTGCAAAATAACAAAACCTCAATTATATATATTATGCACCGCATAAACATGATAAGTGTTTATTTTTAGATCGTTTCCAAGGTTAAACCTAAGTTATGTTCATGCTAGTTGTCAGGGTAAAAAATATTTTTAGGATGAGTGGTCGGTGCAATGTTGGTCTGCACACCACCCTGTGACTTGGTTTACCAGCTTTTATGCAAAAATATATGCAGAGTATAGTTCTCATAATTTCCAAAATTTTTTAAAGCAAAATTTAAATTAATAGGTTGTTTTTTTAATCTATAGAGGGTTTTTTGTTTCCTTTTTGGGTAATCTGCAAAATGGTTAGGGGAAAAATATTCCATAATACCTAGTAAGTTCTTGTGAATTTGTGTGTTAATTTCACACCAATCCATTTTATCCAATAATTAAATATAAATCAATGGCAAAATTATTTTAAACATAATTTGGTGTAAAATTTTCTTACCGAATACCACGCGAGGTTATAGTTATATACAATCCAAGTGAGGAAATGCAAATTACTCTAGATGAATGTAAATAAATTTTTCTACTACGTTTCATTCAAATTTTCAAAAATTATCTTTGAATGTTGTGTTCTGTTATTATTAAATTGTGGTTTTGATTGTTTAGATAAACCCCTGTATTAAAAACTCGTCAAGGAAACGTAAAGGCCCCCACAGACCTCGTTTTTTTAAGCAGTTTTAATCGGGGCGATCAAAAGCGTCGATTAATATTGCCAGTTTGTGGGCGAAAACTGAACATAACACCGTCGGCGAAAATTTCTGGCCGCGCTTGAAATCTTAATCGTCGATTCGTCCGTCTTTATTTAAAAACGAAGTGTGTGGTGCGGAACGTCTTTAAGCGTCATTCTTGTAATAAATAAACAGGCTTCATTTATGTTTTTTTCTGCAGCTTTCGGCGATTAAGACGATTTAAAATTAAATTAAGGGCTTTCGTCGATTAAAACGGTCTAAAATTAAAGTAAGTGTAGGGAAATAAAAGTTTATTTAGTCGTCCGACTGAGCAGTATTAATCGGCGATTAAGAAGGATAAAAAGAACGATAGTCTGTAGGGCCCTTTAGATGTGAAATCACTTATAGCCCATTAAATAAGCCGGAAAATACTGTAAAATGTGGAAAAGTTGATAAACAGCTCCGATTTTAAAATTTTCTGTTTGTACGTATTCTGTAGACTCCCAGGAACTTTCATCACCACTAACATCTGCTTTGCAATGAAAAATTAGGGTAGTTTTCGCACCCCCAAATAATCTCCAATAGTAAAACTGATGAAAAAAATGTTTAAACTCATAATTTCACCTCAGAAATCGTCTCTCAGGGTTTTTCGGGGCGTTGATTACAAATCCGCGGTCAAAAATCGTGTGAGGGTGGTTGCACCCCATCAAAACCGACCCTAGGGGTTACAGAAATGGGAAAATTTTAAAGTCAAAATTTTACCGCAAAAATCCTCTATCGGGGGTTTTTTGGGTAGCTGATTACGAATCCGTGGTCAAAAATCAAGTGAGGGTGGTTGCACCTCATTAAAACCACCCTTAGGAGTTACAGAAACGGGGAAATTTTAAAAATTCCGGGGTTTTCCGGGTTGCTGATTACGAATCCGGAGTCTAGTTACCACAAACTTTCAATATAATATGCGCGCCAATTTTGGTTTCAAAGCAGTTAAATTATTGAAAAAATAAATTACGAGTGTAATAAAATCGTTTTTCAAGTTTTCTTTAATTTCAAAAAAACTTAAACAAAATTTCCCCATTTCTGTAATTCCTAGGGGTGCTTTTGATGGAGTGCAACCACTCTCACACGATTTTTAGCCGCGGACTCGTAATCAGCGACCCCAAAAACCCCCAAGAGATGATTCCAGGGGCTAAATTTTAAATTTCCAATTATTTTTTTTATTTCTGTCACTCCTAGGGGTGGTTTGGATAGGGTGTAACCACCCTCACATGATTTTTGACTGCGTTCGTAATCAGTAAATCCGAAAACCGCCGAGAGGGAATCCCGAGGTAAAATTTAAAATTTTCTCATTTCTGTATCTCCTAGGCGTGGTTTGGATGGGGTGCAACCACCCTCACACGATTTTTGACCGCGGATTCGTAATCAGCGATCCCAAAAAACCCCGATTTCCGAGGTGAAATGTTGAATTTTTTTTTATCATTTTTACTAATGGAGATTATTTGGGGGTGGACAAACTACCCTAATTTTCTCATTTTTTATTGCAAGGCAGATGTAAGTGGTGATGAATGTTCCTGAGGGTCTACAGAACACGTAAAAACAAAAAAATTCAAATCGGAGCTTGTTATCAACTTTTCCACATTTTCCGGCTTATTTACTGGGCTATTAAGACATTGACATTGAAAAGACAAAAATTAATTGGCACGCTCTACTGGAACAGGGAGGTAAAAATTTTAGCTTCCTAAGGAGGTAAAGTGCCGTTTTCTACCCTTATTCATGGGATGAAAACGGTATTTTCTAAGAAGGTAATAGAAAAAATCAATTTAGAATTTTTTTCCCACAAATAATTTAATCTCTTGTGGTATTATTGGTGATAATTTTTACCAATATTTTTACTTCTTTACAAAGTATTAGAAATATAACTAAAGTTTGTTATTTTTTCTACGACTGCTATGAAAAGGGTCTAAAAACGCACGTCAAACAGAATCTGAAAATGACTAATTTCACATGATGTATGATACAGCTGTGTGAAATTTTTTCACATAGGTTGGGTCTGGTTTGGCCAAAATGATGGATAAACAGCACAAATGTCACAAAAATTTGAATCAAGTAGGTCGTGATTTTCAGTTGCCTGATTACACTTATTTTAATTTCAACCTGTCAAAAATATTGTTAGAAAAAATTATCTTTTGCTGTGTAAAAATAGAGAGTGATAGTGAATTTGAATGTACACCAGCCTAATTATGAATTGTAATTTTATTGCTAAAGTTAACATCTTGCAATTTTCGTAATATATATAAACAGCGTCTCTTCAGCTTATACTAAAACTAATACACATAAGCTTTTTGTAAGTTTAACGGTACTATTGGCAAAATTTTACTGTTCCTTGGACTTTAGTAGCTTAATATTATAACATAACAAGTAATATAACACACTACATACTGTCTGTCTAGAGTTTCAAGCTATTACTAAAGTTATAGGAAGTACTGAATTTAAAAAAATATTTTGTGGTGTAATAGGGTCAACCTATATTCTTTTGTAATTTTTTATTTGTTAATAGAATACACACTAAACCTATATATCTTGACGGAAGCTACTACCCTTAAAATCCTTAACTTAAAACATGATTTTTTAAGTAAAAAGTAGTGTTCTCTGTTACTACAACCATAAACAGTGTAGTTTTTAAACATTTGTTCGTTTTACTAATAATAATAAAGGTAACTTATTCCGTAAACTTTAGTAACATTATATTTACCGTACAAACATATTATTTAAAATTATCTATTTTGTGATATATTATTAGATACACATATGCCTATGTCTTTTGTAGAGTTACCTTAAACTTTAGTAATATGGTTTGCTCAAAGTAGGGTTTTAACATTAATATGCTTTCTATTCAACCGCCACTAATCTTACTACAGTTTAAGTAAATATATATTTTATTTCATTTTATATTGTCATATGAAAAGATTATTAAATAATAATATTATGAGTTTGAACCATAATTTTACTCACGAATTCTAGAAGGCTGTGGCAGCAACTATTACTCGTAAACAAACTGTCAAAACAATAATTCATGCAAAAGGTTGTCACAAATTTGTATATTTTCAATGGACAATATTTACAAAAAGTATTGCTTGTGTAAATTTTGCGAAAATGTCGAAGAAATAAATAAACAACACAGTAACTTGCCACTTTTAAAATATTTAATAAAGAACGCTGGTATAGATCTATTGAAAAATAACCTGTTTAAAAAGATACAAGAAACTCTTGTTTTTATGCAACCATCGTTAAACCGCGTAAGGAATACAAAAAGAAATTAAATAGTATGCAAGTACTATTTGTACGTTCTTAAACATCGAAATTTTATGGTCAGAAGTAGCGAAGTTCCGAGTCCTACCTATTCGCCTATAACACGAGAAGATGTTTTCCAAGAATACCATGAAATACTAAATGTTTTATTAAAAACACAATAAGGAATATGTCTGTTATTTTTTAATTATTTGTTGAATTTATTTAATAAAATTCCTTATTTAGAAAACGATGCAATAAGTGTGCTTTTTTTTAAATAATTCATAAACAATTCGTTAATGTCAACCAGTCGAAAATATTTTATTTTCTGTCATTTACTTTTGACATACACATTCTTCACACAGTCCTGTCAAAAGTTAAAAGATTAAAAATAATAAAAATCGCATATTAATCCTTATTTTCTGCAGTCTTAGAAAAAGTATCGTGTGCAACACGTTTAAAACTGACTCTTTGCACACTCGTATGACTTGTAGCACTCGCCTACGGCTCGTGCACAAACCTCACACTCGTGTGCAAAGAGTCTTTTTCAAAACTTGTTGCACAATTTACTATTCTGTTCTGTTCAGGACATTATAAGGACGACAAACGAAAATGATGTAAACGAGCGGCACACGCCCCAAATTGGAAAACAGTGACCATACGTCGATAAATAGACAAATTTGGTTTAATTTTATGTTCTTAGGGCTGCTGCATTTGAATTTAAAGTTTATTTTTTGCTACAAAAAAGTAATTTTAACTTAAAATGAGAGAAAAAAATACGCTATTTATATTTAACTCGCTCTTAATATTAATTTTGAAAATATTTACCGCATAAACTGCAAAAAAATAGAATGTTAGATGTCTTTGAACCAAGTCTGACCAGAGTTATGAATTTTTGAAAAAAAAAGACCAATATATGACTTGCTAGGTTCGAACGTAAAAGTTGTGTGACAAAGTTTTCAATTTTAACCTGTACTTTAATAAAAAATTGAAAACTTTGTCGTCACACAACTTTTACGTCCGAACGCTGCAAGTCATGAATTCGGCATTTTTTTCAAAAATTTATAATTCTGGCTGGACTTGGTTTAAAGACATCTAGTGGGTAACATTTTCTTTATAACAGTGACAAGTTCACCCTGTATAAATTTCAGAGAGAAATACATTTTGGGTTAAAATTCTTGTGCTTTCTTAATAATGTTCCACCTCTTGTAGCAAAAAATAAGCTTTATATTCAAATGCAGCACTTTTGAAAACATAAGGTAAACCTATAGTGGTCACTATCTTGTTAAATAAGCGTTATTTCGGGAGTGTACCGCACGCCTATTACCTACTAGTTAAGGACAAATGTTACTCACCCTTTTTGGTAATGACGATCAACTGGTTTCTTATAACCATCACCAGACTTCTCCTCCGTACTTGTGCCCACACCACTCTCCTTATGTAGATGACTACCACTGGGTTTCTCCCAACCTCGTCCAACTTGATGCCCTCCTTTCTGGGACTCCGAAATGGGCCTTGCGCTAGTAACGCTTGGTGCAGGGGATGGCTGGCTTTGACGACCCCAAACATCTTTATGGAAATAAAATATCATAAAAAAGTCAACATGGACAGGTAGAGTATTTAATATATGTGGCACCTACGTACATAAAAAAATAACTACTACTTCTGAATTATCCTCTATTAACGTCGAGGTATCATAAAAGTTACAATGAAAAACATTTCTAACATCCAATAGAACCTTATATCTGCTTGGAAGGCTGAAATTTGACCCGTTAATTATTTCTTGCAATTTACTTAGGTTTCATTTTCAGTTTTGTAATATTGATAAGGGTAGCATTCATCCCCAAACCTGGGAAAACCGGACAGGATGGGGCAAAATCTTTAAGACCAATAAGTCTAATGTCGTTCTGCTAAAGACGCTAGAGAAGTTGGTTGATAGGCACATCAGGGAGAACGCACTTACAAACAGACCTCTACACAAGGACATACATTCATACACAGCAGGTAAGTCCACAGAAACAGCATTACATGAACTTGTGGAAAAGCCGAATATGCTCTCAAATACAAGGAGGTACTAATGTGTACCTTCCTAGATATAGAAGGAGCTTTGACATCACGTCCCTTATAGCTATCTCAAACACGTCGAGACGCAGAGGGATCGACGCAGCAAGCTGCAGGTGGATAGACTGCATGCTTAAGAGTATATTAGTATTCAATTCTTGAAGAAACTCTTGTAGCTCGGATTAAGCGAGGATGTCCGCAAGGGGAGTTTTGTCTCCAATGCTATGGAACCGTGTCATGGCGACGACCTACTAAATGTCCTTCAACTGAAAGGGCACCAAACATTGAGATTCGCAGACAATCTCGTCATTATGGCCCAAGGAAAATTTAACAACATTGTTAGGGATAAAATGCAACAGGCCCTAAATGCAGTCACCAGATAGACGAGAAAGGATCAACCATAGTTGCCTTCACCAAAAGGAGAAATCTAGAGAGTTTAGGACCCCTGAACCTACGAGGTGAAACAATCAAGATTATGGGAGAGAGGTTAAATATTTGGGTGTCATCCTAGACTCTAAACTTACCTGGAACCAACATCTTCAAAAAACAAGAAAAAAAGCGGAGATGACTCTTATGTTAATCAGACGCGCTCATGGGAAAACATGGGGACTTAAACCAAAAATGGTTTATTGGTTATACACCATGGTGGTAAGGCCTATGATAACATATGCATCACTGGTATGGTGGACACAAATGCGACCAAGAACTGCTTGTTACAGAACTCGCCAAGGTACAGAGACTTGCTTACTTAGCTATAACAGGAGCAATTAAAACAACCCCAACAGCAGCCATGGAGTGTCTCTTAGACCTTCCACCACTTAAACTTAGTGACGGGAGAGGCAGAAATGAGCTACTTCCGTCTGCAACAAAAACCAACTTGTGTCTATGCTAGTTTGGGACACGATCATAAAAAGTCAGGTTGGCGGCAACATCCTAGCCGAGAGAACAGATCAGATAATTCCCCAAATCATTCAACAAAAATTCGAGGTAAAAATTTCAGATCGAAGTGAGTGACAGCAACTCAATCTTCCCGGCACGGTTAGAGACCTTATCTGGTATACGGATGGTTCCAAAACCGAGCAGGGAACTGGAGCGGGCGTGTACAGTGAAATGAGGAATTCACAATTCTCCATTCCACTAGGAACGCACAGTTCTGTATTTCAAACAGAAATATAGGCTTTACTGCACTGTGAGAATAAAAATAACAGGAGGGCTTATAAAAACAAGCGGATCTGCATAATAACTGACAGCCAAGCGTCACTAATAAACCCCAAGGTAACGTCCAGGCTGACATGGGAATGCCAAAAAGAACTGGGAGTCCAACAGAGTAACTCACCTGTGGGTGGACATTCGGGAATGGAAGGCAACGAAAAAGCGGATGAGCTAGCAAGACATGGATCATCCACACCATATTTTGGCACGATAACCTAAGGAGGACACCTACACAAGAGAGGCTCATACAATGGGGACCCGAGTTGCAAAATGTGCGACGAGGGGGAAGAAACCATATACTGTGCGAATGTGAAGGGTTGAATCACAAGACAGGCATTATTTGGGCAACTGAAAATGAGCCCACAGAAATATATCAACCAACCAGTCTCGGGGTTATACAAACTTGTAGAAGGGACAAGACCAATGGGAGGATTGGTATAAAAGATAATGGGAGATTAAGCACAAAAAGCCCAAGAGGCTGCGCTGTCTCCGGTAGTGATTCAAGGCGGCTCCCAGGAAGAAGAAGAAGAAGGGAGATAGGTAAATTAATCAACATTATTATTACTTCTATTGATTATTAATATTATTCCTTTATTATTATTTCTTTAATTTTTATTTACCACGAAAATCAATATTTTTTTCTTATCTTTTTTGTGTTTTTAATATGGTCAGGTAGGCTTTAGAGATCACTTCGCCTTTTTCTAAAAATAAGTATTCTTCTTTATACAGTAAGTTATATCTTTTTTTATAACATTCAGAAATGACTTTCTATTATTAGTTTTTTTTGCTTAGGATAATTTTCGTCAACTTCGACCTTTTTCGTTGCCAAGAAAATGGAACTCACAAATAAAAATTTGGGTAATACTTGTCTTAGCTCCACCATGTGAAAAAATGCGTGGATTTTAAAAAGAAAAAAAAATGAAATTTCAGCATTATGACACTTAGAAAATTATGTGAATATACCGAGGGGGAACTCACTTTCGTTTTGTGTACATATATTGCGCATTATTTGATAAAAATGCAAATAATGCGAGTAATGCATATTAATGTCAAAATAATTTTCATAATGCATATTAATGCCAAAATAATGCGAGTAATGTATATTAATGCCAAAGTAATGCGAGTAATGTATATTAATGCCAAAGTAATGCAAGTAATGTCAAAATAATGCCAGTAGTGCATATTAATGCCAAGTTAATGTGAGTAATGCATATTAATGACTAAATATTGCATATTAATGCGGAATAACAATAAACAGATCTTTTTAAGTGTATATATTTTAATAAAGTTAAAAAAAATAAAATGTATATAAACTTCATGTTGTCTTTCCTATTTCTAATGGTTCTAATTAGTAATCCCGAATCCTGAGATAATTAGTAGTCCTTCAGATATGCGTTATATATCCGTCTCTGTTTAAATTTGGTCTTTAGACAGAGAAGGATATTGACTTGATGGATGATTGAAGGATCTTCGATTTGTAATGACAATTGACAAATCAAAATCTGAAATATTTTTCGATGTTACAAATGACTGTACTAAATTTGATAAAAAAGTACTATATTAAGTATGAATGTACTAAAACGCCAACGCTGCTTCATTGTGCGTAAGTTTAAGTAGGTATTACCGCACCAGTTTATAATTTAAACAAAAACGATATAAATTATTAATTTGTCTAGGTTCATTCCTTTCCATTTTAAACAAAGGCTGGTTTCGTGGGTTGTAGGGGGAGGATCAAAGAAAAATACTTTGATTTTCGGCGACGTTTCGTGACAAATTGTCACTTTTTCAAGCCCTGAAGGACAAGCAATTATTAGATAATGAAATAGTTTACATTAATGCAAAAATTAGTAACTATTTTAGTTTTTTTAAATTATTTTGAAAATATCGATAAGGTTATGTTTCTATCCACCCCCTACAACCCACGAAACCAGCCTTTGAAAATTATTAATTGGATCTTTAACGGATGAAGTCTGGGTTAAATCTAAGGAAAATTTAAATTTTTGTTTGCATTTTAATTTATTTACGTAAAAGTTGCAATTTTATAAAAAAATTTCAAGCTCTAAAAATTATGATTGACCAATTCTTTGCTAAACGCCTTTAAGATACTACTTTGGTAAAATTGTATTTTTCGCGGTATTTTCCCCAAAAATGTCATAAAAACTGACTTGGTAGTTCTGGCCCAACTGTTGCACTGACAGACACCATGATTCATGATTTATTTAGATCAGTAAGTACTCATGTAACACATTTTTGATGTTATCCCGCAAATTTTTTGTTTGACAGATGCAGAATAGGTAGCACAATTTTTGGTTGGTCGGTTAGGATTTTCGAATATTGCACTCTGTATTGCATGTTTTTCAAAAATAGTTTAGTACTTGATTTTTTTCTTAATTTTTTATCCTAATTTTGTCCTTAACAACTTTCTAACAAATAGTACCAAAAAAAGTACGAAAAAATGCAGAACTGTGAATCATCTTACACAGCAATACTAACGATTGTGACTAAAACTCCAATTGAACATAATCTAGGTGGTAAGTTTTTTTTTTAATATGATTTTAACCCACAAATGAAGAAATTAAACAAAAATTAAAAAAAAAAGAATATTTTTTGTTATAATAGTAGTTTAAAATTTGCACATATTTTGATTCAAATATTCTGTATACAGGGTCTACAAAATCTAATCTTGAGTGCGAAAAATGAGTTGGATAAACACACTCGAAGAAAAAGAGATGTCTTTTTTTTATCTCATTACTTTCCTTACCTAAAATCGGAATATGCGAACCCTGTATCTATAAAAATATCTTTAATACCCAAAAAGGAAGGATAAAGTCTCGGATAAAGTTTACCGTTTACAGCCAGACGTGGCAATTTGATTTTACTTTTTGCGAGACACCAAGAAAATGGATAAACAAATGGCGAGACGATGGAAAAGTCATTTTTCAATAATATGGAAAAGTGTCGCTATTTCCGAGGCAGTTTTGTAACGGCAACACCCAATTCCAACGTCCGGCAATAACAGCAAATTTACAAAGCCAGATATAATGTATGTTACGTAGACTAGACCCATGGGTTCTTATTTAAATCAAAATATCAATTAATTACCTTTTAGAACACACACTTTTTAAACAAATACACATTTGGCCGAGTGATGATCGCGTTTTTAACTTTAGCAATGGACTTAGCAATTGTTAAAAGTTAACAGCAGTTTAGAATGTTTAACAAAACGTCATTTTCATTGTTATTCAATGATTTTAGTAGACAACCTGTCAAAATCTTGCATTTTGTTAAACATTCTAAACCGTTGTTAACTCTTAACAATTGCTAAGTCCATTGCTAAATTTAACAACCCGATCATCACTCGGCCGTTATCTTTCAATGTCGAAGGAAAGAATCAGAAACCAGAAACAGTAAAGGGATAATTCAAAACAATGCAGAGTAATGCATATTAATTTCAAAAATAATGCGGGTAATGCATATTAATGCCGAAATAATGCAGGCAATGCATATTAATGCCGAAATTATGCAGGCAATGCATATTAATGCCAAAATAATGCGAGTAATGCATATTAATGCCAAAATAATGCAAGTAATGCATATTAATGTCAAGTAATGTAAAGTATTGCAAAATAATGCACATTATTAATGCAACCCTTGCGTACATATATTGCAAGAGTGAGTTTCCCCTCGGAATATACCTTAAAGAGTTTTAAAGATTTTTTTTTATCTCAGGACATTCTACAAAGGCTAAGTATTAACATACCGTGGATGTCTTAAATCAAGTAAGAGGCAGTTTATATTGACAAGATACTCAAATATTTGGAGATTTAAAGGGAAAGAAAATATTTTTCCAGGTTAATGGCTTTAAAACCTTTACACTCTAGGTATGAAGGATCAAACAAAGTGGGAAGTTTGGGGCCTGGCCGGCTGGAAGGGATGCACATAAATAGCACTTCGTGTTACTCTCTTGCAGACTGCTAGGTAAAAATTAAAACGGGAAATAATGCCTACCCAGTAAGTCCCAAAATATAAATAAGAACATATAACTTTTTTCGTCTGTACAATTCAACACAATCATTTCTATCTAATATCAAAATCAGTTACTTTTTAAAAATTAAAAATGGTAACCAAATTAATTTTTATTTTTATTCTCTTCGTAACGGTAAAATAAAATAATTAACCAAGTGTGGAAACAAGATATATAACAATAAAACATGTAGTTATAGAAACAATACATCCATATCTCTTATGTTACTTAAAAAACATTTTGTTAATTTTTCAAGTATTTTTTCTAAAAATTAGTATTTGATTTAAGATAGCAAAACTAGATTAAATTGTACAGGTAAAAAAAAAGTTGTTTATGTTCCTATTTAAGTTTCGGAACTTACCAAATATTTCCCATTGCATTTCCAAAATTTACAAATTTTATTATCCAGGGTTACTTCCGGTTAAACTGAATATCGTAAAAATAAATTATTAATCCTGAATGAGGGCAACTTTAGAATATTTTTTTTGTAAATAAGAAAGTAATCAGTAATCAGTAGTTACCTGGTTACATAACAAATATGTAAAAGATAAATTAAAATTTAAATAACATAACGGAATCCGTAACCCCACTCACTGACAAAATGTTACGATTTCTTTTTACCTTTCGAACTAACAGAAGCCGATCCCTCAGGTTTGGGTTGAGCAACGCCTGTTGACCTTTCTGCTTCCTTTTTCTTATCACCGCCAGGAGCAGCACTTGTAGACGGCTGAGGATTTTGTGCAGCCTCAGAACCTACAGTGGGTGTTGGTTCTTGGGTTCTTTGCTTCTTTTTGCCTATAAAAAAATTTTGGGTACAGACTTTTTCAGTATTTAATTATATCGTATATGTATATTAAACAGGTTTTTGAAACTGAGCCGGTATTGCAGTACTAGCTGGATCGGCCCATTTATAGTAATTTATAAAAACTTCTAGCTAATAAAGTAAAATCCGAAGCTACCGCGCTCCTTTTTCTCAAATAAAGAATATAGAGTTTGTAACAGAATACCTAAAATATTGAATAGTTTGGTCACTGAACGTTTTCCGCTCCGAATATTTTATAATTAAACAGATTGAGAGTCTTGAAATTTTGAAAGTGGTTAAAAAGTGACAGAAATAAGTTATATGGCCCTGGGCGTGAATGTTGCCCCTTCTCGGGGAGTGTGAATGTAAAATAACCCAAAAAATCGATTAAGTAATTATTTTAAACAAAAATTTTCGATAGTTTTCGTTGGGTTTCTCTCCTGAAAAGTTTTTAAAAAATGGGGCCACTTCGGTCCTTGCCACAGAGTATAAATTTAAAAAATTCCTAAAAATTTAGTTTTAATTTCCATTTTTTTCATTTAAGTTCATCTTGACAACGATGGCCAACTTGCCACCGAACCGTAGATAGGTTTTTTTTAATTTTTGGGTTTTCTTAGGGGGTTGTGTCATTTTTGTTTCAGGCGATATGCAAATTCATAGGGGTCAATAGGACTAAACAGGCTCAATTAGTTATATCCCAAGACCAGGACTGAAGTGGTCCCATATTTTAGAGACTTTCCAGACGAGTAACCTAACGAAAACTTATCGAGAGATCCGTCGCAAAACTATAGAATACTTAAAAATTGAAATAACCCAATACTTTTCAAGTTATTCGTGATAAAAAATGTTTTTTAACTGTTTCTCGCGAATTACTCAAAAGCTTTGCGTTTTATGAAAAAAACCATACTTATATAAAATAAAACTTAAAGAAATTCGTTTTATTTATTTTTGTGGACAACAATACAAACCAATTTGTGGTTGTTAAAAGGAGAATTTGTTGAATATATGTAAAAAGTTGTTCTAAACAAAAATTTAATTACTATTTTTGGATTTCGTGGCTATTAAAATAAATAAATACTATATTTATATATGTAGCTTGCTGCCACTTTAATGTTATTCTTTTAGAACGATCTTTAACCCATCTGTGTTAGTTTAAAATATAAAAAACGTTTTATATAATATTAGCCATCAGTATATTTTTAAAAACAAGAGAATAAAGGTGGTGCACATTTAAAATTAATAATTTGTATAGGCATATTTATTATTTGTATGTCTATGCCAATTTTGATTTTTAGGACATAAAATATAGTAAGTTTAATTGCAAGGGTGGTTTATTAAAGCTGGAAAAGTTGTAATCACACGATAAACAGTAAATGGATTACACTAGAGTCCCGCTAATCCGAAAAGCCTCCCAATTCGAACAGGGCCAGGAAAAAGAATATATTTTTTTATAAAATTTTAGAACTAGGAAAAATAAAAAAACAAGTTTTTTCAAGTAACGTCGTACATTTATTAACAAAATCTAATAATAATTTATTTATTTGTAAGATACTTATAAATTGTTGACTAGCACAATTTACAGTCAGTTATCTTCTTCCCACGCAATGCACTAAATCGTCTTTACACCATTTATTGTGAATAATAAAGGTGTATTTAGCGTCTGGCCTTTAATATCTTACACATCAGACGCTAAATATGCCTCGAAAAGACAATAATATGGCATTATGTGACAAAATTCCGCCTAATCCGAACAGGGTTCGGTCCCAATTAGTTCGGATTAGCGGAACTCTAGTGTAGTATTTAAGTAAATGTCATAATCTTATCTTATAAAAAAACAAGTATTTCATATTTATTTTTGCATAGGCACCCTGCATATCAAACACTAAATGAGCTAATGTAGGTATGTTTATAAAGAGAGTAAAAAAGACCTTTAAAACGAGGTGCTACTTGGCTCCACAAGTCCGATTGTTTTTTATTTAGAAATCCTTTTAAGCACCAAAAAATTGAATATTTTACTTTTTCTTGGACACTCTGTATTTTAAAAACCACTGAATAAAAACGGCGTACATAAAGAGAATCGAAAGAGTTTTCAAACAAGATACAACTCGACCCCCCTTTCCATTTAAGATTCAGGAAATTCGCACTGGCCAAGGAGTTGCTATATGACTAAAAAGTTTCCCCCTCGAAAAAAAGGTAGGTATACAGGTAAGAGGGTTTTTTTCAAAAAATATGAATATGAAAATAACTGCGATATATTCATTAATAGACAAATCACCGGCGCTACTGGTAACCAGACATTCTCTAAACCAGTGATTTTTTTCACTGGTCAACGCCAAGCTATCGGAGCACGGCACAAGGCATACCAATAACTATAAAACAAATAAAGCATTTTTTTGCAGCCTCTACTAGGACAAGTTACAGCAACCCGATTAGAGGTGAGTCGTTCGCGAACGATTCGTTCAAAAGAACGAATCAGTGCACTGATTTGAATGAATTAATTCCCTGTTTTTAAAAGATTCGAATCTTGTTTGAGTCATTTGATCGATCACTCTGCGAAAAAACACGAACCGAGTTTGGATGATTCGTTTCGTTCATCAAGTCACTAACATAAGTCAAAATGGGACTAGAATTCAAAGATTGGGCATTTTATGATGGCAAATCGGTCGTTTTTGTACTACGACCTGGCAAGTGGCGAGCGGTCTTATATTTCGAGCTTGCTCACTTTACCAGATGTGTATTATAGGCAAACAATTTTGGCTATATATTTGGCAATTAAAAGATTTTTTTTATTCGTTTTTACTATTCGTTTGAACAAAGACGTAATTTGGAGGTACATTTATAGGTTTCATCAATTTTATAGTTTACAACTTACAATACTCAAACGATATCAACTAAAAATCCTATAACTACTTAGGAAAATAAAACATACAAGATCGTTATCACAAATATTATAACCCGTATCCCCTTAAAATTTTCAACAATTATAAGTTATCACTGGTAATTTTATCGAATTTACATTACATCCTTAACTATTTTATAACCTTGCTGTTCTCTAGACTGTTTTTAACCTCAATGATACACTCTGTATATTATCGGACTGACCCTTGAATAATTTTACGCTTTTTTTTAAATTACATTTCAATAATTTAATGACACTCTTATTTTTAACGCTCTGTATATTTTAGTTGAATTTTAACCTTAATTATTATTTTCAACTGTAAACCCTCAGTATATATATATATATATATATATAAATATATATAATATATATAAAATATTTAACTTTAATATTATATTATTTTCAACTTAAACATATATATATATATTATCCGAGATATTATCAGAGTCCCGCAAAAGGTCTATGACAAATACCATATACATAGTACTTTGTAACTTTAATTACCCTGTATCAAAACTATTTCTCTTCTTCTTCAACATAATACCTTTGGTCACCCTAAATGCTAAACGTTAAAAACATCACAAGATAAACAATATATAAGAAAAACACCGTATGTGTTGTTTTTAACCACAACGTGAGAAATATGTTTACGCAGAAAAAGATTATTTCATATTAAAAAAACACCAAAACCATATTCACAAATCTATTTTCAAATGCTTTCAGACCACAGCATATCTCTCCTTATCGGAGCTGAATAACAACTTATTTCGTAAATATTTTTATACCTAGGTACCAGCTTATCATATGTTTTTGTATTTAATTGAAATAATTATTTTCGAGAGAATTTTTACCCTTTTACCTAAAGAGGGTGGCAGCTCTAGGGTTCCGAGCTACACGCTTAGAGCTCTGGCCGAACCGTCTGCGACGGAGATTACCGATGACGTAATCGTAAGGGTTTTGGGAAAATCGCTACCGTAACATCTACTTACTTAAAAATGTCTAAAAAACTAAAAACTAGTAAAAATCTGGATTTTTCACACAAATTCCAGAAGAACAATAATATACCACCTGTGATTTATCTAAGAAAAAACTGTTATTTAAAAAAACAAATTTAGATCTTAAGAAACACTTACTCTCCAATCATCCAACGCAACGGTTTCTATGTTCTAGCACTAGTAGTTCTACAAATAAAATAAATAAAAAATTCCCAAAACTGTCTATTACTGATTTCCAAAGTTTCAGAATTATTAAAGATGAAGGGTTTAGAAAATTTGTACATGCCTTAAATGTATCCTACAATCTTTCCAACAGAAAAAAAGTCTGCAACCCTTATTACTGAAAAAAGGAATGTAAAAAATATAACTTTAACAACAGATTGTTGTATGTTACTTTATTTAAGTTTTAAACTTATTATTTTATTAAAAATAGATTATTTTGTATAATTTTACGAGTTTTTTTGCATATAACCGGTGATTAAAATCACTGGATAAAATCACCATCACCGATTAACTGGTGATTCTTTTATCACTGTATTTCCCAACTCTATAAAAAATAATGTTGGGCGATATATCAATAGCTCCGATATATTCACAGTGATAGGCAAATAGGGTAGAGGCACTATTTATGGCCACAACCCTACTAATGGCCACTCTTTCTTTGATGCAAAATAATAAGAGTTGACAACAGAATTAACAGTTGTACAATTTACGATCGGGGAAGGGGTGTATCCTGATTAGTCTAAGACGTGTCTGTTCATGTTAAGGGAAGACCAGCGTGAATTGCTCGCCTATTTGTTTTATCCCGTAGGTGCTAGAGAATATACTAGTGAATTTTGTTAAGATTTAATCTAAATACATCGGAGTAATTGATGGTTTTTTAAAAGTTTTTTATTTTTGGAAATATTAAAGGTAAGTGGAAGTTCACTTCACTTGTGTTTTTGGGTCTTATCAATATTTTTCATATTTTTTTCTGCAAAAAATTGGATGGCCATTAGTAACACCTAAAATTCCTTGTATCGTGACTTATAGCCACTATGATGGCCATTGGTAGAACGCGATAGTTTATTTATGGCCACCAACAATAAAAAAAAAATCTGATACCTAAATACAAATATCATTTTCAGCCAGGATGCAAAAACACCCAGGATAATTTTTTTAATATTCCCCATTTAAAATGGAACAAGCTCTGGAAGCTGTAGACAATGGAATGCCTGTTTTGAAGGCAAGTAAAGAGTTTAAGGTGCCCAAAACAACACTTAGAAACAAATTTCAGGGAAAATCACCCAGAACATCAACTGGACAGTGTGAATATTTCTCGTACTTAGGAGAAGAAAATGAGAAAGTCTTGGAAGATTAGATTTTGGACTGTGCCAAAATGGAGTTTCCCATCAATAGAGATGGGCTGCTAAGTTCTGTTTGAAGAATTGAGAAAAAATTGAAATTAGATGTTCCTTTCGCAAACGGTCGACCTGGTAAAACTTGGTACTACTCTTTTTTAAATCGGCATAAACAAATATCTAGAAAAAAAGCAGAATATATTCATTGCTATAGGGGCGCTGTTAGTGAAGAAAAAATAAGAAAATGGTTTGAAAAAGTTAAATCGACCCTTGGTGATAATGTTGAGGTTTTAAGTGATCCTACTAGAGTTTTTAATTTAGATGAAGCTGATTTTGCATTAGCGCCAAACACAGGAGTGATTCTCGGTGCTTGTGGAAAGTCGGTATACAATGAACGAACTGCATTTGACAAAGAAAATCTGACAGTTTTGTTCAGGGGAAAAAGGTTTAGTTACAGCTAATAGATGGGTAGCATACTATGAAGAAAAGAAAAGCAAAAGTTAAAGCTGACCAACAAAGAGATAAAAAAAACAGATACAGCGAGATCTAAAGCAAAATTCACATGCCTTAAAAAAGAAAACCAAGAAAAAAATGAAAAGATACTAAGCTCATCTAGTTCATCTGACAGTGAAGACATATCAATACATACGACCGACAGCGATGACGTTTCATGGTTCTCTCCAAAAATAGAACAAGCTGAAATTCTGCCAGCCGACCAACCAATTAAACCGGGAGATTTTGTGTTAGTGAGGTTTACTGCATGTGGGAAAAGAAAATCATTTACCTACAAATATGTAGCAACAGTACGACAAACTACAGAGAACGATTTAGAAATTCAGTGCTTGAAAAGTACTAAGAAGGAAAAAACATGTTTTGAATACACTGAAAATGATATATCAATTATTTCCAAAACATGAACAGAAAGAAGAAAATTAATGATAATGTTTACTAGTTTTGTTGATGTGTTTGAAAAGTCTTTCTAAGTAATATGTATATTTTTTATAATATTAATAAATTTTACTTGCTTTAAAATGTCTAGTTTCGTTTTTTTATTAATTTTCATAGTGGGTACCTTACAAATAAATGTCAAATATGTGGTGACCACAAGTCAAGATTAACTGGCGGACCTGTCGCCATAAGTCAAAATTAGGTGGCGAACTAATGGCCAAAAGTGACGAAATTGGATATTTTTGGTAAAAAATAAATAAAAAATTGCCAAATGGCGTTATTATCAAAAAATAATAATTGCAATAAATTCAGCATACTTTAAACTACTCATGTACCTATTTATTTATTTTTTTCCAATAATCATATAAATGCACTAAGCGCACAATTGCTAAGTTTTTCTTAAGGTGGCCATAAGTAGTGCCTCTACCCTAACTGGTGCTACCGGTGACCAGATATTTCCTAAACCAGTTAATTTTTTTCACTGGTCAACGCAGTCATCGGAGCACGGCACCAGGCATACCAATAATTAAAAAACAATTAATGAATATTTATTTTTGCAGGTTCTACTAGGACGAGTAACAGCGACCCGATCGCCAAATATCAAACGGTGAAAAATCACTGTCAAGTGAAATAGTGAAAGAACTCGACAAATAGCGATGCAGAAACAAACTTGGGCAAGCGCGGCATTTTGAATTGCTACGTATCGGTTATTTTTCACCGGTTCGATGTGACGGTGATTTACAGTTTAATATTTAATAAATATCGGTCGATTTTAACAATCGTGCGGTTATTCTTTTCTGCAAAGTGTTAGGATCTGTTTGCTTGGTATTATTAACCTATATTTTATTGTTAAAGAATTAATATTCCTCAAAAGCGGAAAGGCTGACTCATTTTAATTTTTTTTAGATACATAATCAACGATCTTACTTTAGTTGTGGTTAGAGCATATAATTTATTTTTAAAGATTATTATTATTACCAAAAAGCGGTAATTTGTTTTTAAATACAGAAATGTATGTTACTTTGTTTGTTTTAAAGTTAATATTTTATGAAAAATATATTATTTTGTATAATTTTACGAGTTTTCTTGCATATCACCGGTGATTAAAATCACAGTGATCTTAAATTCACCACCACCGAATCACTGGTGTTTCAATCACTGTATTTCCCAACTCTATGAAAACCCAAAACCAGTTTTTTTGATTAAAAAAAAAACGGATTTGTAAAATTCCGTAGTTTAGAGAACACTGGTGAAGCCGGAATAAATTAATCGTAGGACTAAAACTTACAATGCTAAATGATATAAGAGGGAATTTTATTAGAAATTATATTGTATTAAATTAAATGGGCCGATCCCGGCGGTACTGCAATACCGGGCCAACCCGCGATAGAGGTGGAGCAAGCCCCTAACCTCCATCAGTTTCCAAAAATCAGTTTAATATACTGGCTCCGCATGCGGAGCGTATCAGATATTAAGCTGATAAGAACAGATACTACACTTTGATCTTAGCCAAAAGGCCGAGAAGCGATACTGAACATTTGTGAAAGCAAGCATTTACAAAACTTTTGTAGTTTTAAAACGATACAATATTACCCACACCGCCATCTACACGCAAAAACTGCAATTACAAAAACAAACTAATCGCTTTGAATTTCGGGCAGGGTTAGCAACCGTACTATTATTATACTCCTTTGTACTATGTGCTATAATCCTACTATAATTTTTATAAACTATATTTTTGACTGAAAGAACAAAATTTTCGTAATTAATTTCAAAATGTTTGTCATTTGGGGACGAAACGACTGTTGATGACAGTAGAGAGTAGAGTACATTTCAATATAGCGCCCCTAGCGTACAACACATCAATTACTTTAATTAATGCGTGTAAACATCTGTTAACTACTGAATACTTTCAATAAAATATGGAGGGTAAAAGTAAAGAGCTCTATCTGTTATAGCTGTTTGGCTCAAAAAGTGGCCCCAGGATAGCATAAAGGATTATTTTTTCTAATCTACTACAATTTCTTTAAATGTACTATAATTTTGCGGCTCTGGTACTATAATCCCACTCTCCAGCGTTGATAACCCTGATTTTGGGATTTTTTTCCTCAAATTTTCCTAACACTTTTCTTGGAAATGGAGACTCCTTTCAGATTTTTTTATTATCTAAAAGATACCTATTTCAGGAAGAAGCCGGAGTTTCTAGCGGCAATCAGGCTTTTTAATTCAACCCACAGCTTTCTAGCGCCTAACCTTAAAACTAAAGTTTCACCACGTAAATTTAGTTTAGGTTAGGTTAGGTTTAAAGTGAGTGGTCTTTTTACGCCCTCCACTGTGACCGCTCGGTCTTTTGTGGCTCACACCTTTTTATATTTCTCCCAATAGGATCAGACTTCTAATGAATCCAATATCAGATTGGGAGAGATTTCTTATATCTCCTCTTACTCGTGTCGCTACCAGACACGAGCACAATATGTGTTCTGATGTCCCTATCCCCTGAAAGTATGACGAGCAGACGATTAGATCCGTCATGCCCTCCTTTACCGGTCTAGTGACGTGGGTAGCTCCCAGGTCCTTGTTACAGGAACCAGATGTTCCTTTTGAGGCTGCATCTCCGGCCTTACCCTATGAAAACGGTCCTATTCACTTTCTGTTTAAAGCCAGGGAACCCTTTTCCCTATAAAAGCGGTTCTGTCCCCCTTCTATTTGTATCAGGGATCCCTTCCTAAGCACTGTTTGTTCGGGATGGATTCCCCGTGAAACAGGCGCCGATGACTTGAAGATTTTTTCATAAAAAAAAATCTTCTAATCCGGTTTAAGTTTTTAGTGTCTATTTCTATTCTTAAATTTACATCAAATAAATAAGGCTACATAAAAATTATTCCTTCATAATCGCCAGTGTATTTTTTGGTTGCCTACTATATAATATATATAGACATGGGAAAAATGACATAACCACAAAACAAAAAAAGGACATATATTTCCTGATTGAGTAAAAACATAACACTACTGTACTAATTGTTTTGTCAATAACCTTCCAAGTTTGTAAATTAGGTGTGGTGCTACAATCTTGTAGGACTATTAATTCTTTTGACCTACCTTTATTTTTTCCCATTGTGTAGAATAACTATCCTTATGACAACAAACAAAAATGATTTTCTTTATAGCTCTCCTGCTAAAAGGCAAAACAAAAAAAATAATTAAAAGCAAAATAAGCTTTATTATCTAAAGAATAAGGTTTAAAACAGAAAAAAACATTTTCGAGACTCTATAATAAGTTTTTCTGCTGAGGAAATTTGAAGGCTGCTTGGTAAAATTAGAAATAATAATGCTTCGGGGTGGAATAGGCAGTCTGTTAGGCCTTTATGACACTGTGCCTCTTTCATTGAGGAGGCAACAGTGTCATAAAGGCTTAAGAAGACTGACAAAGAGGTTTTTAACTGAGAAGGCATACATCCTACACTCTTATGAATTTTATAATGACAAATAGATGTTATATTAGTTCACTAAATAATGCATAAAATTAGCTGATTTGTTATGTCTAGTGTAAGCATTTTTTTTGTAGTTTAACTTTTGCTTGTTGACTGCTCTCCAAGAATATTTTGTTTGTTGCTTTAACTTTCAGATACACCAAATTTTAAATTATGACTTATCTGTTTATTTGTATATTTTATGAGAAGCATTATCCATTTGACTTTGTCTATGATATTTTTGTGTCATTTGAAAATAAAGCTATTTTTGACTTTGACCTTAGTAATCAACGTTCCTTAAGCTATTTTTTTTTAGAGCAATAAACATGAAGTATCCTTTATATAATTCAGTAAATATTTGTTTATTTTTAAGCCCTCGTGAATAAAAGATGTTTTTGTCAAGTTCGCAGATGGTTTAGGTAAGCTGTGGTTTAGGCTTTGGTTAGGTATATCAAGAGTCTGGCACAAGTGTTGTAAGACATGCTCTGGAATGCAACACTACAGGATTGTTGATAAGAGACATGTTCCAAAAAAAAAAAAAAACAGAGTGTCTCTCTATTAGCGAGATGATCTCAGCTGAATGCCTTTCAAGCCTATGACAATCAGAATATTAGGATAAAAACATATCTATAATTCTTTTATAATTCAGAAGCTAGAACCTTGGGTGTGAACTTGAACAGCCCTAGAGGATTATTTTTGCATATTGTGTGGATTTCACTACATCAAAATTTATGTGACGACGATTTGATCCGCTGAAGAATTTGTGTATTATTTTCTAGAAAATAGTAATTTTTTTTATAACCTAAATCTTATCTAAAAAAAACATGTAAAATTGCGTATTAAAATTTTGTTTTACATAGGTTTTCTGGGGTATATACTTTTATCACGACTTTAAAAAAAAACTGCAAAAGAGGTCATTCAACTGTTTTTCTCGATCTTCATTTTATTTGAAAAACTTGCCATCTCTAACAACTAGAAAAGTATGTTATCCTAATATATTAATACTAGCCCTTTAATACTGAAGCACCCATCAGCAGGAACAAAGGTTTATAACGAATCTAGAATGAAATGGAACAATATTTTATATTATTGCGCAATATTATAAAAGTGCCAGAGCAAGACAGGTTTTTTTTTTAATTATGCTTTATTTATTTACACTAATTACCCAGAAAATACCCCGACTTACCACAGAAATATCACTTAAATTTTCTCAATGTACACACAGTTTTAACAATCTCGCTAAACAAAGAAACTAAAACGACGAAATAATAAACTCTCAACTTCGTATCAGCGAACTAATGATGACTCATTGAAGGATGAAGCCCGGTTCGTACTATATATAGCCAAGTCCCCTAAAAATCCCCTCTATTCGTTGATTACAGATGCGCCAACATTAGAAAAATCAAAAACGATTGATGATTTGAACTAAAAACGTAAAGGATTTTTAGGCGAGTAACCATGGCAAACTATGATTTAGGAACTTCGAGTATATTAATCTAGAGGAAGCCTTGTCACTTGGCCGAGCGCACGAGTGTGCAAAAGAGAAAGAATACGGTAGTGTAACTTTTCTTCCTCGCTCCGCGTGCTAATATTCTTCGGCCGACCAATATCAGCACATGGGATCGAGAGTGGAAGGTTGTACTTCGGTTTTCTTTCTCTTTAGCACGCATGTTCGCAAGGCCAAGCGGCATGGCTGCCTCTATGAGTATAGAGATGGAGTGTGGAACTTTTTCTCCAGTGGTTTTTGCCTTAGTATATACCTTCTAGAGATAGCCTTGTCTCTTGGCCTTGCAAGCAAGTGTACAAGAGAAAGAATAGCAGTATACCCTTTCTCTCTTGGTCCACGTGCCTAATTCGTCGGCGGAAAGGGGTATGTATCCCCTTCTGAGTGCTGATTGGTAGGTGGGGTTTATACGTCTCCTCGCTTCCAATCAAGTCGCTTTCCAGCTGCCATCTGTTCTGCCTTTGAAGCGCATGCGCATGAGCTTAATGCTCTAACCTTCGTGCTTTAAACGCCACCCGGAACGTGACGAAACGAATTTACTTTTACCTAACCTTTAAAAACGTTTCTTGGGCTTCGAACACGAAATGAAAGGTAGGTCCTTCAGGGGAAATAGTAAAGCAGTTATTGCGCGTTGAACGCAAAGTCAAAAAACTTGGCTGGAACGTCTGCTTGGAGAATATAGGCGCACAGGTGCTTCGTTGCGTGCACAAAACGGCAGGCTGGAAAGCGGCTCAGGCACGCGGAACGAGAGAGAAAGCTTATATTGCTCTTCTTGTTTCTCTCTCAAACGCTTGTTTGCATGGCCGAGCGAAAATGCTGCCTCTAACAGGTATATGCGCAAAGGTGCTAACCATAGTTAGTGGTTTAAGCAGAAAAAAACGACAAAATCCGACTTGTTCTGTTATAAATATAAATTGGAAATTTTTAAAAAAATTTAATTAAAAATTTTTCTGGAAAAAAACCAAAAAAATTTTTTTTTTTTTTTGGTTTTCCGGGAATTTAAAAAAAAATTTTTTTTTTAAAAAAATTTTTCATCCCAAAAAAGATCATTTTTTTCATTTGCTTGATTATTAAATTTTTTCAAAAAATGTTAAAAAGGGAATTTTTTTTGCGTTTCCCACAACGAAATTAAATTTTTCCTTACACCAGGGCAAAAGATAAAAAAAACCCCTTTTAAAAACATAAAAAAATAATGATTTTATTTTATATTTAAAAAAAAAATTTTCCGCACATAAATCGGGGAACCGAAATAATTAAAATAAAACCAAAGAAAAGTTAAAAATAAATTGTCGTTTTCATTTTGGGTTTTATCTTTCGGGTTTTGGCGGTTTTCAGTTCCACGGGAACCCAAAAAACCCCCAAAGTCCCAAAAAGTTTTTAAAATTTTAAAAATATGGGAATTGGGGTTTTTGTTTAGAAAAAAAATGAAAACCTGAAATTAAAAAATGGCCTAATTTTTTTTTAAAAAATATTTTTTCCAAAAAAAAGGCCCCGAAAATATAAATTTCAATGGATAGTAGTCCAAAAACAGATCAAAACAATTTACAAACAAAAGATGGTAAAGGAAATTTTTAATTTAACACTTGTAATTTTAAAAAAAAATTTAATAAAAAATATTTTCAAAAAACTTTTTTAATTTTTAAAGTTTCCCAAAAATTTTTTTACCCCCTTTTTTAAATTCTAAAAATCAGAAAACCAAACTCATTGCAAATAACCGTTTCTGAAAAATTTTAAAAATTAAAAATTTTCCCAATAAAAAAACAAAAATTTGCCGCCCGCTTAAAATAATTGAATTGGGCTTCTAACTGGGCCCCATAAAATGAGGGGACTTTTGGGCCCGTTTTCGCAAATATTTTTAAAAAATTTAAAGAATTTTTTTTTGACAAAGGGTCTTATTTTGGTTAGAAAAATTTTCCAAATGCAATTTTGGGAGAATTAGCAAAAACCCATTTTTTTTGGGTTAAGGGCATTTTACCCTTTCCCACCTTTAAGTTAACACTTTTTTTCCCAAAGCACCCAAAGCCTAAGAATTGCGCCACAGGGAAAAACTGTACATATTTATTTACAGCTTTGTCCCTTCATTTACTGGACTATAAATATAAAGTATAAAAATATATATGTTTTTAAATTAATATTTTTTAACCATACATGCTGTTTTTGTTTTTACCTGAGAATTTTTTGTCTTATGTTGCCATACCTGAGAATTTTATGTTTTTTGTTACCATATAAGGCTAATGTGTCTTTAATTTAGGTTTATAATGCATTTTTGCATATAATAGAATAATTATTTAAATACATTTTTAAAATATTTTTATTTTAATTTAGCTTTTATTGTTATAAATAAATTTATAACACATATTTTTTGAACTGTCCGGATTTTTGGACTCATATGCCCTGGATTTAAAAGTGACGATATGGAAAACCTATTTGTGTGGTAAGGTCCGAACAGCAACGCTACTTTATAGTTTAACACTGAACTCACAAAAAAAACCTCTAATACTAAACATGGCCTATTAAAAATGATGGCAAGCGATGCGGTTGACGTAAAAAAGTGGAGCTTCTTTATCTCTACGACAGCCAAAGAAGACCCACATGTAGTCTAAGACTAAACACCGTGGAGGCCAAGTTTTTAGATGTTTACCTCATTTTTCGTAAACCATGTCAAAGTGGTATTGTATTTTACGACACCTTTTAGACACTACCTTTGAACTTTCTCCTATTAACTTCTGGGTAATGTCATCCACACGGGACCTACCGTTTAACGTGGAATCCGAACAACACACATCAGCACGTGGAATGAAGCGGTGATTTAAGCCGTTGATCCCGCATTTTTTTAAAGTACTCCATCACTGAATTCTGTAAGAATAGAACTCGCATCGCGCTAGGTAAAATTCGTGATCATTAGGTTGATGACGTTTCTTGTTTTTACTTACAATTCTTGTCATTGGTTAGATTTATTACAAACATTGTGATAATGGAGAATGCACTTGGAAAAAAAGACAAAAGGTAAAATAAGAGTCACAAATATATAAATACATATATTTTACTTCTTTAAAAGAAATAAACATGAGAGAAATATTAAAAGTAATCACAGAAGAAGAGAATAATATACAACCACCTCATTTGTAAAATTATTTTTTTAAAACTACAATACAATCTTTCTAAAAAATACAAATACAATGCCGAGCAATTGACACGTTTAAACTATTCGCCATGAAATATAAATACATATACAATAAACATCCAAATTAAAAATATTCCTCGTTGAGATTCTCAAAATTTTTTAAATTGTATTTTTTAGAAAGACTAAGATTACAAAATATCAGATTCGGTACAAAACTTGGCAGACAATCAAGGCACAATGTTAAAACTTTATTGGTTACTTAGATCTCTACATTATTGTGACAAATTGAAAGTTTCTGCCTCATTTATTTCGGTCAGATCAAGGGTGTATAACCTATTCAGGTTCCTCTATTTTTTGTTTTATAATACTTGGTGAATATAAAACAAAAACTAGTTCTGATTGCACCCAATATAATGGGTTTAAAATATTTTAACTTTTATTTCTGCATATTAAAATTGGAATTAAACAGTATAAAATTTTCTGCTTAAATACTAGAAAAAAAATTGCTTTAAATAACGTGTGGTAATCGGAAAAATTATTTCCAAAGATAAATAAAATGTGTTTATCCATGACTAATCTTATTTGTTCATTATACATGACTTTACTTAATAATATTCTCAATTATTCCCTAGTGAATAATGATTTTGCAACACTATTTAATATATACTAGATAAAAAACACACCCGGCTATGAAATAACCAGCAAAACGCTGTCTCGGTGAGTGTTAATTTGAAACGTCAAAAAGTTGTTCGACAGATTTCTGAACCTCAGTAAAAAAGGGCCAATCTCTAATTAAACCTAACTGGAGATTGGCCTTTTTTTACTCAGGTCTAGATTTAAAGTTACACCTTCAATACTACTAATTGGAAAATAAAGATTTACATTTAGTCATGGATAAAGTATAGTACCCAGATAACCAGTGTTACTAAACAAAAAGTCACCCATCAGCAGTTGTTACCAATTTGACGTTAAGTTAACGACAATTCGTTACTGAGTCAAGTTTGCCTATAAGTTGTTGACAATCTACCACCGTAAATGTCATGGAAATTGTCAGCAACCATTGTAGTCAAATACTCAGAATTTACCGAAAATAACTAGCACCATAACTTTTTGTATCCAAGTTGTCCTCAAGTTGTAAGAAATTTACTGCCAATTTTCCTACAACTTTTACTTGACAACTCTTTCGACAACCTGACTACAATTTGGGGAGGTAGATTCCCGGTTAATTGCCTCCCACGATGGCTATCTGGATATTTATCTCGCATATCATGGATTTTTATTACTGATGATTTACGACACTCACTTACGTCGCGTGTCATAAACGTCATGCACAGGAATAACAGCCATAATTATATGTTTATTAAATAATACATTATTTATTCTTTCCGTTTTTTTTTAATAATATGCAAGAAAAGATTAAGCCATATTTTTGGCTTCTCACTAGACAATAGTTTAAATTGTGCACCTTAAAAATTACTTTTTTTATTTAATTCACTGTATATTCAAAGAAATTTCCGATGTCAGTTTGTACAACAATTTCAGAAAAAATCGCTATGAACGTTTTTTATAAACTCTACGATCAGTTTGACCTTAATCTTTTTTCTTTGAGTAAACATATAAAAAATATGTTTAAGAATTACCCAAAAGTATTTAGTTATCTACAGTCAAGGTCTAAATATTGAGGTATATATAAAAATATTGCCAATTTGACCCAGACACCCAGTCTCTAGCCTGCAGTAGATAGACGGGTACCCAAGGGAAACAAAAACTGGGTGAAAAATACATTAGTTACAAAAGTTAGTTACAGTTGCGATATTGATTACTTTCTCGAAACAGCCTTACTTCGTCAGTACAGAAGAAATTTGGTATGTACGAAGAGAATCTGCGCCCTAAAGTTCGCTCGTTTTAAAGCATTTTAAGCAAATTAAGAATCTTCAGCCGGCTACTAGAACGTACAAAACCTCCAAAGACTTCATCTAGACAACAAACTGTGTAAAATCTTCATTCTAATTAATCCAGAAACTACTTCTGACTACTTTCTCCCGAACATCCGACTCACTCCTACATAGATGAAAAGTACATCAAAATGTGGGCAAGGTATGACGTTAGCCAAACTAGCCAGTCACCAAATAAAACAATTATCCATGAGAAGATTTTAGTCAAAGATCTGAAGTACGCACTGCTGGCTATTTAGCAAATGACGGAGTTTATTAATACATTTGTACTTCGCTAATATGTCCAAAAATTCTACCTTAATATCCTTCAGATTACTCTAGGAAACGATCACAAAAAATCTGACAGTTAAATTCTGTGTTGGTTGAAAAGTGTTGGTGTAAAATTTCCGCCAAGAAAAAACAAGTCTGAAGCTTTTGTGCGATCTACTCCACCCATTTATTTAATTTTTCTTTTAAAAATGTCATTTTTACCAGCTAATGCGAATACATAACCATTTTTTCAAAACTATTTTTCCTTTTAGGTCGTGCAACCACTGATGCTAAAGCCAACTTTTAATAGAAGAAGCTACTAAAAAATATTTTTATTTGGTGCGGATTTTTTACCGCCCAGTGAAAATGTTTATATCTGCTTGATTGGTGCTGTGATTTTCGATTTTTTGTGTGTATATATTTCTGGTAGTACAGATTCATGTTTGTTTGTAGAGGTCATTATGGTGTTTTATGATTTTGCTCAATATATACAATACCAACACCATAAATAAGTAAAGGTTCTAGCTCTAGCCTAAGGTATCTCGGATAATATTTCTATTCTGTTAGTAAATCTTTGTGTCAAACGGTAAATGTAGAAAAACCTTATAAAAAAATCAAATAAATTTTGTACCTAAATACAAAACGCAAAATATTTATATTGCATCAGGCAGTATTTTTAAAGTTTCTGTAGGTAAATAATTGCAGGAGTTTTATTTTCCCATCTTTTGCAGCTAAAACTGACTGGCAAAAATTTTGGTTACCTATGAGTACCTTTCACTAATCCTGTTTAATTTTTAATTTTTCACAATACTAAAAAGTCGTTAGCTTTGGTTAATTTATTTAAAGTAATTAAAGATTATTAATACAATATTACTGTAAAGGTTGTGTTTTTGTAGATATACTTTTCTCGCGTGATTTTAATGATTTTTCACAAAAATAAAAGAATTATATGTACTAATGTGTTAATAGATTCTTAATCTTTCTTTTTAATAATCTACTTCGATGATACATATATAGCCCAGGAGGCGTCTACGACCTGCAAGAGATCCACACCAGGTGTCAAAACCACATTTAAAGTTATGAAAATTTTAAAATTAGGTAAGCAGGGGGTCTACCCAAAACCAAAAAAACATGGCATATAGTCCATGAAATAAAAAATTTTGGAAACCTATGTTCTTAAATCCCAGTAGATTCGGAATCACAAACTAACATTTATATTGGTAATAAATTTAAAGCTCTCGCCTTTTAATGCGGTTGTCCATAGGGGGCATCCATTAATTAGCTTAAAATGGGGTGAGTGTCCAGCAAAATCTCATCTAAAGAAAGCGGGGGGGAGGGGGGTCATTGAAAATCTCACGTCAACTTTTTAATTTAAAGAATATACATTGTTATTACAAAAAAAATATTTTTATTATTTCGAGGAAACCTTTCTGGTATAAAATGCTAAAAGTGGACTGTATATTTTAAAAAGATGAATCGAAACGAAATAAGGGTCCAAACGAACTTACCCAAAGTGGCTGTGCTGGAACCCTAGGTGTAATCTACTTCAATTGTCGACACGGCACAATTCGATTAATGGTACCGAGGACGAGACGATACGAATAAAATCGCGTGGAAATTGAGTACTTGTCGATCGAACTATTTGTACGGTACTGATTTTTGCCCTTTTCGTTGCCGGTAGGCATATTTCGCATCGGACCCACTATGTACAGTCGCGGCTAGCAATACGCGAATAAGATTAATCAAAAGAGACTTATTTGCAGTTGATTAATATAACAAAAAAAAACTATAATTGATTTAAAACCACTTAATTCAAAAATAAACAAAAATAAAAAATGCGTGTACGGAACACTTTCAGAATTTCTAAAAAAAATAAGAGTCTGAGCTTTTGTAATAGAGTTGCAAAATACATTTAAATAAGTTTAATTATTTAAAAATTATAAGGTAAATCTAACGTAAGGCGAAGTGTAGGTAGGTAGGTAGGTTTATAGTGAGTGGGTATAACACCCTTCCACTGCGACCGATCGGTCTATTGTGGCTCAAAGGGGAAGGGCCTAACAACATTTAACCAAATCTCATCAAGGGGGAAGGAGAAGAAAAATAAAAGAAAAACACATCACTAAATTAATGGATGCCTCCATAGCAAAACAATCGATTACTGCATTTTTTAATACTTAAAAAAAGGAAAGAAAAACCAATGATTATTTTTAATCGCATAAGGTCCTAACTATCTTGACTTACCTTTGTCACATTACCTCTTCCAGTCAGTGGTTCTATAAGTTTTAATTTAAAGATTACACTTACGCATATTTTTTATACAAATTTCCGTTAGTTCTATAAATATAATTATTGCTCACGACCATATTTATTTTCAAAATGTAGTATGTATATATACCAAGTTCTTTGCTAATTACTGATTTTTAAACATGTTTTGTAATTCTAAATTGCTCACATTCTAACTTTTTATATAACAACTTGCCTGTTCTTTTTTTTTTTTCGTTGTACTCACAATTCACAACTTATATTTACCTTTAAAAAATCGTACTGTAAAATTCTAAAATAAATAAGTAATAATTAACAAATTTCCAAACAAGTCAAAATGCATATCGTCATTTTTCTGGATGGATTAGTCACAACGTCTACAATACTTAACTCTACATTATGTACTTGTAAAGTATGTAAAATGTAAATATTTTATCAAAAAACTTTGGTAAACGAGACATCTATATAATTTTAAAAAAATTAATAATAAATTACCTTTCTTACTCAAAATTTGTACACCAAAACATTTTTTCGTTTGTCAAGACAATAACATCTTGACAACAAATTTTTCAGGTATCCTATGTGGAGGAGATTGACTAAATTTTTAAAGTCTACTTGATATTTTATATAGAAGCCTTGTTTGTATCTCTTATAGATTCAGGAGCAACATTTAATGTACTGTAACTGTATGGATATTATGTTTTAAATATATCTGCATTTAATTCACCATTTTTACGGTGCCAAGATCACATAAATTGTATTACAATGAATAAAGTTCGTTCTACATAAGCCTAGTTCTTAGAAAAACATTGATCAATTTATGCGAAAAAATAATATATAATTTTTAGACTGCCTTTTTAAATTGGTTTAGATTTTCGCTGGGATATTTACCGGATGTAAACGAAAGTGTTACGCACAACTTTTTTTTCCTTCAAATAAAATATGCTGTTTTTTCTTCAAACGTCAAAAATTTAATGCAAAAACATCTCTTTTTAATGTAATAATTATTAAAGATAAGTGGGTTCGCAAGGCGGCTTAGACCGGTATCGGTAATAGTTGCTGTATTTAGTCTGTTTTATTTGGGTTACTCGCCTTTCTACTTTTTGGAAAATGGGACCCTCTTGGTCCGGGTCCCGGGGTATGCGGGCTGACCCGGTCCAGCCCTATTGACCCCTATGAACTTGCAGACCGCCTGCAACAAAAAAGAAGAAAACCCCCCAAAAACCCAAAATCACAAATATTAATCTACGTCATATAAACTTAAACGTCATTAAAAAGTTCAAAAAGCTTTCAGAATTTCCTAAGTTTTCAGACCTAAAATTTCTTAAAATTTAGTTTAATTTTTTGTTTTAGTTTCTATCTTGATAACGGTGGCCGACTTGCCACCGAAACGTAGATTAATATTTGTGATTTTTTGGGTTTTTTGGGGGGTTTTCTTTTTTTTTTGTTGCAGGCGGTCTGCAAGTTCATAGGGGTCAAAAGGGCTGGACCGGGTCAGCCCGCATACCTTGGGACCCGGACCAAGAGGGTCCCATTTTCCAAAAAGTAGAAAGGCGAGTAACCCAAATAAAACAGACTAAAACATGGATCCGCCACAAAACAATAGAACATATTTATAATAGTTGCTGTAGTAATATACCATAAAGATATCAGTAATCACTGTCAACAATATTTTTTTTTAAATTGTGTCTTTAATTGCATTTTAATTCCGTATTGATAAGCAGTTATTGAGTAAGTTCGATCAAATAATAACCAATTTGTTTAATTGAGTAATAAATAAAAATTGTATCTATGTTGCTATACATTTTTTTCCTCCGCCCATGGGAAAGTGAAAAGTAAAGTTCCGGCGGAGGAAAAATGAAACTTTGCGGTCGCCTACACAGTCGAGTAATGACGGATTTACTGACGTTTGAAGAAAAAAGATGTTATTTTAAAATTCCTGGTGAATTTTAAAAGGTTAAATGGAAAACCGGATGTAAAATATCTCTTCCCTGTTTAGGTAAATCTGGACCCAAGTCATAAATTTTAAATCAAATGTAGTATTTTCTTACAGGCAGTCACCTAGGACTTGAAATTCCCTTTTAACGATATATCAAAAGATGCTATTTGTTTTCAAAATAGCGGCGGCACAAGAAGTCTTTTGCCAGATTCAATATGGAGAAAATATGTCGCCATCGTTGTTTTTTTAAACAACTTGGCAATTTTGTTTTTAAAGGAATCTAAACATCTTTTTTAAAAAAATGTAGAACATTTTTTTACGTAAATGTTCTCAAATATTTTAAGTGGGAAACGGTATGTATTAAACATTAGTAACACTGTGTATTCATACAGAAAGATGCCCAACATAATACATTTCTATTTTGGATTTCGAAATAATAGGAGAAAAATATGAAACAGCAGCAAAAGAGACGTGTTTAATCTTACTATATTTTGAAGCAAATAAATAACTATTTCTTAGTTATACAATAAAATTTACCAAATATAAAAGTTATTTTGTATTATGATAATTATAATAAGTAATAATGATGCATGTAAAAGTATATTTTAAGTTTTATTGACTTGGATCAATCTCCGGCTAAACCGGAATTGATGTTTTAGTTCTGGATAGGTGCAATACTTCCGTTGACATCCGGTACAGTCTTGAATGTATAGAATGTTTAATTTTTTTAGGACTTTAGTAATCTTTCATCAAGGTACTTATGGTAATTTCTATAACTGCCTAAACAAATAAAATGTATACATTTATAACCGTTTATGTTATTGTTTCTGTTTTTTAGGACAACCAATCTTTAGTAAAGCAAATGTTATGATTTAACAACATTTTAGTAATCTTACTGAAACTGCTGTTACAACGCTGCAAGAGTTGACCATGTAAAACGAGTTTAATATAACCAGTTCCATGATTACTGTCTGGAGAATTTCAATCGATTAGATTCGAATTTATGTGGCAGTACCACAATATTGTGCTATTTAGATTTTGTTTTTCGTTCAATGCCCCGTTCCTACAGGCACCCACTGACTCTTTCTGTGCTCTGCGTCCACTGCAGCTTTTACCTGAGCGCATACATGAGCCACATTTGCTCCCGCCGATACTACCGCGGTGACCAAGTGGCGGTATTCCGCTTCTAGCTTGTGACCATGCTCGAACATCTCTTTGGCTGCTTTTCCCGACAGTTTGTCCATACTATACCTAAAATGGAGAAAATTATTAGTTATAAACTCCATAGAACATAAATTATTTCTGGAAATTTTACGCTTGACGCTTATGTTATATCAATGGTATCTTTACTGATTTATTGCGGTTTTGATGCTAAATATGTTACAGTATAATTTACATACAGCAAACAAATTTGATTTACATAATAAATTGAAGTAAATAACAGATAGTACACAACCCATATCACACAATTTTATCGTTCTATAGTAGGCATTATCTGTTGGTAAAGCATAAGCAGTTTTAATTTTCCCTGTGTTCTAGTAAGACAAGGTGTGAGTAATAATCTAAAATATATAATATAATTTTTTTTCTACGCTTGTTTAATAATATTTTTATTATTAACTAATTTTGAATAGATAATAACACTTATTACCTACCAGTGAGTAATGATCCATTACTCACGGGTTCGATGACCTCTAGATAGTAGCATCAAACGCACGTACACATGTCTTTAAGAGTCAATAAGCACTGTCTAAGATATCTAAGTTTCAAAAAGTCGACCTTTAATAATTGTCAATATCGAAAAAAATAAGAATTATTAACAAATTTCATTTATCTGAAGAAAAAAGTTCATCTTTCACAATCCTGTGACCTTATAAGATAGTGTATAAAAATAATAGTGTGCTTTGCCTGACAGAAAAATTGCTGGTTCACATCTGTTTTCATGGTACTATGACAACCATTCACAACTGACGCCATATTTTGATTTATAGAATATAAAATGTAGCTATGATAAATCATTGAAAAGGTAATTTAAACAGCTATGTAACTCACTGTATAAAAGATAAGTCGTAGAAAAGTATAGTATTCTCTTTGAATAATATACTATTATCTACAGCCGTTTAAATATGACGTTTTTACATAACTATTTTTCTAGTATTTGAGTTACGTCGTAAGACTCCTAATACAAGTAATTTTTGTAATAGCAAAAACATTACAAATATCCAAAATTATATTAATTTTTGATACAAATTACTACTCCTAATTACTATAAAAGTTAGTAACATATTTTTTACATCTCTAAAACAATCCCTGCTGCTGATGAACATCACTTTTCATTGCATTGATTTTTCACCTGTTTGGCATTAAACTATGTCAAAAACTGGTTGTATATTTTCTTATATTTTGATTGCGACTTTCCGGGCAATAATGATTCCGTACAACAAATTCTTGGATAGAAATAAAGTAAACAAACCTCGTTTGGCATTAATATGTTCAGGGGGCAAGGAGGGATAGTTCTTGTAAACACACAGCACCGGCCACATTGATTAAACACACTGAATAACATCACTCCGGAAATAATAACTTTTTAAATGCTCATGGCATTGCATCCTAAATAACATTTTTATAAATCGATGATTCTTTATTGTATAAAAAAATAAACGTGTTATTGAATAATACAACCTACTAGAAAGAGATAAAATGACATCGAAGTGCCATACAACACCTGATTTACTATCATTTTTTATTAAACGAATGCAGCAGCTGTCCAAATCAACCTTGTTGCCGGTGCTTGGAACTGTCATATTAATAAATGTTTATATTTAAATCGATTGCCTATATATTAACACAAAAACTAATATTTTTGAATAATTTATTACATTTTCAAGGTAATTTCCTGATTTTGGTTTTTAAGAATTGGCAATTTGTTTACGTTTTTCCAAAACAAAAACAAACAGATCACTATACCAAACACCCCGCCTACAAACTGGCGTTGCGTTAATTCTAGTCCTTGAGTTCGTTGATTCCGTAGCACGTACTGCGGAGCTTCTACGTCTGTAGGGAGACTTTCGGAATCGCTTATCGTAATTTTTAAATACATTTTTTTTGTTCGAAAAGTTCTCCCGTTTACTTGACAGGATAAACTGACTTTTTAGAAGAAACAAATGCCTACTGACAAACGACGTTTGTAACCATGGTCAGGAGTATTTAACAATTTTCAGTAAGAATTAAAAAACGTGACAAATGTCATAGTTAGAGATGTTAAAGGTATGTAACTAATAAACGAAAATTTAAACAGATTTTTTTTTGGTTGTAGATAAAACTTTGTACATCACACATGCGTTTAAACATGACTACAACACTCGTGTCGGTCTACGACCTCATCCTTCTAATCTTTTACGCTCGTTTTTGTAATCATGTTTATAAACACACTTGAAATGTAAATAACTATTACACAATTCATAATGTTATACTACTAGGAACAAGGAAAAAGTATTAAAAGAATAAAATAATAACGCATAAGAGATAAACGATAATTTCACACACTATAGTACCACAATAAAAGTTGGCTGAGGAGTGACAAATTCCTTTTCCCAATGGAAACTGGTACCAGTATATACAGCAGATAAATTTAGTAGAAGATCTAAAGGTAAGTTTAAGCCAAAGAATATCAGGTTTACCTGATTCGAGGTTAGAAACTCTAGCAGAAGCTAGCACATACATCGTCATGGGATTAAAAAGATAAAATGAATTCGTAGCCTGGAAAAAGGAGGTGGTTGGTTGATGTTTTGAAACTTATCTGGGTGTCGTTAAGAAATAGTATGTGGGGTTTAGAAGATTAAAGATACTTTATACTTAGCTATCATTTTATATGACTTACCTTGCATCTTTAACTTCTTTAATCTGTTTGGTACTTTTGAATTTGATAAGAAGTACCACCGGGTTCATTTGCTGCCGCCTCAATCGCTGCACGCTAGCAATGGAACAGTCCAGCATGCAGTGCAGTCGAGCGTTGGCGACTGCCTTAACTGCGTGCAAAGTAACGCATTCGAAACAGGAGCCTCGACGTCGGTATTCGATTATCAAGCCTTCTTCAAGTTCTCTGTAAAATAGCATAAAATACAATTCCTTGCATTACAAGTTTTGTAAGAGATTGCGCATGAACGTCTTTGGAATAGTCATTAATATAAAATTTTAAAAATGTCGATTTACGAAAACCACTGAAACCAAAAGGTCTTAGAATACACAGACCTTGTGTTCCATAGGGACGGGTGCCAAAGCTAACAGGAGTTTATTAATAAGAGAGGATAATGACATTCGCCATGTGACGTCAAGTCTGGCCATTTTTGACCATGTTGGATTATATGCAGAACAGTGGCGTTGAATTGAGGAGGAACCAAAAAAATGCTTTTATGTTGCCGAATAAAATATATTGTTCATATCAATATGCATAAGTTGTAGTTAAACCATAAATGTAATTTAATTATTGAAACTAAAAATTATGATAGCGACAACAGGACGAGGGGTACCTGGCAGACCAAATCATTTTCGATGGTACATTCAATTGTATTGTAGTGAATGGGGTGGCTCGTCTCAAACGATGGTACAAACTTCGAGCATATATCTAGAAGAGACAGCCCTGCCGCTTGGCAGTGTGAATATGCGGAAAGGAAAGAAAATTCGCTCACTAACCGTTCCCTCTCGCGCCAATGTGTTGATTGGTAGAGAAAGGTTAGTCAGCGATTTTTCTAGCTCTCTCGCACGGCTGCCTCCAGTGGGCATATGCTCGAAGAAATTAAATATTAAAAATATTGAAAAACTTCGTAGAAAGAACTGGTTGCTTTATAAGAGTAATCTAGGGTTGAACACACAATATTAATTCAGTAAGGCTTTCTTTTCTTTAAGAATACCTTTGTATATTAGGACGTTTATAAAATTTTGTGAGCAAGTAAAGAAGTTTGTGATTTTTAATGAGCTTTCGCAAGGTATTTTGAGGAACTTGTAAGATTATAAAATATCCAACCCAAATCAGATACATATCAATATTTTGTACAGTATAATTACACACTAAAAAGTAATTAAAACTTTACAACTATCAAAAATACTATCACAAAACCAATAAAATTTAAACCATGTATAAACTAAAACAAAGATTTACTACAGAAAAACCTTGTAAAATATACAGTGAAAAATAGTCATATCGGGCAAATTTGCACATAATATTTATAAATGAAAATAAGGACACCAAATAAAAGCTTCAACAACGCACGATCCTATCCTCAGCTGATAAGAACTTTTAGAGTTACCTCACAGGCCCGAAAACTGAATCGTAATTTTTACACCCTTATATCCCTAATGCAAGCTAATAAAACCTCACGGCCTTGGGGTCGGCGATTTCGTTCATTTTTTTTATTTTAGTGAATAGGCATGTCAAAAAATTTATTAGTACTATCTTAAAATGTAAAACGTTGTTAAACCTAAGGCAGGTCTACATTCAAGTCTTCTAATAAAATTTTACTTTTTTGGAATCAATCCTACAATCATATAAACAAATTTCTTAAATTTATTTTTGTAAGTAGTGGGCTATAAATAATTATAACATTACATTCAAAGAAAATGTCGCTTGCTGCAAGAATTATGAAAACAAAAATTAAAGATTTAATGTAACTTTTATACATTAAAATTGAAATTGGAATTGAAAAGTCTTCAACCGAGGTTCAGGTTATTCTGCTCCATGCCTTTTTTTTTGTAATTAATTATTTTAAATATTAAAATTAAATGTTCAAAATACATTTCAAATTTATTTATTGCAATTTTTTAATTAAGTAATTATAACATTAACTTCATAAAATGTGCTTTCTGCACAAGTTTATGATCAGACAAAAATTTTGGACACTTTACGTTGTTCAAAATTTACAGGTGTTTGAAAAACAGACTAAAAAACCTAAGATAAATAAGGCTATTTTCAAAACACTTCGGCCTAGAATTTCATTTAAAGTACATCATATTTGATCCTTTGACAGAAAAAGATAAACTATATATTTTACAAAAAATGTATGTATTTTTGCGCTCCCTGTAAGAAAACTAAATTTTTAATGATGTGAATCGTATTCATTTTTAAACTAAAATATCGTACCTATCAAGCTGACTCTGAGTACACCTTCTAGTATCAGTCGAAGCTCGTTGAAATTTTTCTGGAAAATCCGTTACTAGTTTATCAGCGACGCATTCAGCTAAAGGACCTAGAACTAAGACTGGGCGGTATTCGGGATATTGCAGCCTTTCCACTCGCTGGTATGACATCTGGGAGAGATCTTCGTGTAAAGAACCTAAAACATATTTCGGTTTACTAAAATGACCTATTTTAAAAGGGACGGTATATGTGCCTCTTTGTATTATAAGACCCTTTTCTTAAGTTTAGGCTTATACAGGGTGACTCATCACAATATGCCGTCGTTTCATGAAATACTCCTTGGCCAAAAATAAGACAAAAATGTTATATAAACATGGTGCCAAAACGGCTCCATTCTTAAGATACAGGGTGCGAAAGAAAAGTTTTCAGAACAAGTTTTTTGCTTTTATAATTTAATCAAGTTTGTTTAATTTAAAAGGAGGTTAATATTGGCGATTTTAACCACCGATGGAATTCAACTATATGGAGGGAAACGCGTTTAGAATTTGTTTTGCACCGGCATGCGACAGTTGAATTTGCTTCTTTTCAGTGTGAGTTACAGTATTTATTAACGATTTTTTGGTGTTATGTGAATGTGATGAGTTTTTTGAAATCTGCAAACTATTTTTGTTTAAAAACAGCCCATTGTGCCCTAAATTTGTGTGAAATCAGTGTAGTATAATTTTTTCACCAACATGAATGACGAAATATTTGTTACTTGTCTTCTGTGTGTTCCTATATTCAATCAACTGGGGATAGCAGATGCATTGTAGAAGGGAAAGCATAAGTAAATGCCAAACATGTTATTTTGTCTGGTACAGGTGAAACGGACAGATATGTGAAATACTAGTGCTTTGTCTTCAAACAAGGGCCATCAAGAGTAGCCCCACTAAATTATAGTCTAAGAGCCAGTGAATCATCCGATAACCCATTTCCCACAAATTAGAAAATTTTTAAATATTATTTTACTATCGGTCAATTATGAAAATACCGTTCTGGCAGTATCCTCCGGTTACTTCATCATCCCTTAAAATTTTGAAAATGACAAAAAAAATTTTACCTGCTTCCACAAAGCTAAAATTTTGATATGATGTAATTTACATATGTGTGAGTTGAAAAAAATGAAAACCTATTTTGATGGTTACAAGTATGTGCCAGACAGTAGTAAAGTTGTCGTCGGGATGGAACTTTATAACCTGCTTTTATGAGCTTCATTGTCAGAAAGAGAGGATATATTTATTGTGCATTGTGAAGATATGATAAGATTACTTAAATGAAAAACACACAACGTCAAAAGTCTTGGACCTTCCGTAAATAATCGAGTTAAAGACTTTTTATTGCGTTTTCGTTGCTAGGCGAAAAATTCAAGTATTTCTCGAGTATACAAGAGCATACATTGTGGTAAAAAAATTGTTAATAAGAAAGTTGTTTCTAAATTTTTTAGTTTTATTCAATTTGTTTGTTTAGTTGGGTACGCAAATCTTACTTACAGTAATTTCATCTCACTGACTTACATAAATACGCTTCAGCATTTCATGCGAGCTCACTTTTCCCGTTAAAATATCCAATACACAAGTGATATATCATCTCTCTCTCACATGAAAGCTCATACAAGTCTGTTGCGCTCGCACTCTCGTCGAGCGCCTGAACTATTATATACTGGTCTGGAAGATCCTTGCAACTATCAGAATAGTTTGGCAGTTTAAATATACTTTTCCAACTATTGAAAGAATACGCCCTTAAAATTTTAGCCTTGTGGGAGCAGGTTATAAATTGCCATCCCGACGACAACTTTACTATCGTCTGGCACATACTTGTAACCATCAAAATAGGTTGTCATTTTTTCGACTCATACATATGTAAATTACATCATATCAAAATTTTAGCTTTGTGGCAGCTGGTTAATTTTTTTTTGACATTTTTAAAATTTTAAGAAATGATAAAATAACCGGGGATGCCTGCCAGAACGGTACTTTCATAATTGACCGATAGTAAAATAATATTTAAAAAGTTTCTAGCTTTGAGGGAAATGGGTTAGTCAGATGATTTACTAGCTCTCCTACTATTAAAGGTAAAGTGCTTATAGAGGATAGATTTTAACAGAATACTGACTTTTTGTGCTATTTTTGTAATTTAAATTGCCAATTTCTCATATAAATTCAATTATTTCTGTTCTTACTAAAAGTGAATACAAATCCTTTTTATTACAAGATATCGAAAAACTGAGACGCTTTCAAAAATGAATTAATAAACAAGGTGTCCTTTAAAGAAAATAGTAATTTTATATTGTATTTTTTTTTGTTTCAAATCATTTTGTTAAGTATTTTTGATGATTCTACGGCAAAAGCAAAATGGGTATTTTATCTTTTTTTTTTTTTAATATGAAGAATGTTATAAATATTACCTTGTTTCCGTTCTCATTGGATGATCCTGTGCGATTCATTATAAGTGGACCCTCAGGTTTTGGCCTTTTTTATTGAATTTAGAATTTTCAGACCAAAAACTTTTTAAATGAGAACCAAAGTTTTTTATAATCGAAGTTTTTTGTCGTGGTATCAACTACCAACGAATAATCGCAAAGTCGTCATTTTTTTTTAATAGGATGACTAGATTCCGTCTATATTTTTTCATAGTTTGAAAATTTCTCTAATAGGCTCAATAAAAATTGAGGCAGTTGAACGATTAGTTTTTAAGATATTCCGTCTCAAAAATTTCGAAAAATATTTTTTATTACATGGTATGAGCAGGTGAAAAATTCTGCAATCTTGTCAATTTTTCAACGGCATCTATTTTAAGGTTACTTAATATTCTATTTATTGTGGATTTTGATGGCACAAGTATGCCAGGATAAACCTACCGATATCTTCTGCGCGTAAGAGCTTCTCGTTTGTTTCTAACGTAGCATCAGGCAATATCGCGTTTTTCTTCGTCTGAATGAACGAACTCAAGGCACATATTTGAGATTATAATAACGCAACGCGTCATGTTTGTAGGCGGGGTGTTTGGTATGAGTGATCCGTTTAGTGTTTTGTTTTGTAGAAAATTTTACGTAAACGAAATTTGCCAGATCTCAAAAACCAAAATTAGGAAATTATCTTAAAAATGTAATAAACTTATTTAAAAATATTGGTTTTTGTGTTAATATAGGCAATATCGATTTAAATATAAACATTTATTGATATGACAGTTTCAAGCACCGGCAACAAGGTTGATTTGGACAGCTGCTGTATTCGTTTAATAAAAAATGATAGTAAATCAGGTGTTGTACGGCACTTTGATGTCATTTTATCTCTTTCTAGTAGGTTGTATTATTCAATAACACGTTTTGTAAACTGACTTGATCAACAGCAATCGAATTGAGCATCTAAAGTAAATAACATATCTGTCTGTCACTTTAGATAATAAACAAAATTAGTTTTCTGGCTTTTAAAATAATTTTTAACAATAAAGAATCATCAATTTATAAAAATGTAATTTGTGGTGCAATGCCATAAACATTGAAAAAGTTATTATTTCCGGAGTGATGTTATTTAGTGTGTTTAATCAATGTTGCCGGTGCAGTGTGTTTACAAGAACTATGCCTCCTTGCCCCTGAATATAATGATGCCAAACAAGGTTTGTTTACTTTGTTTCTATTCAATAATTCGTTGGTCTGAATAAACCATTTTGACCGGTATTGACTGATAACCTAATCGTTTAAATTCTGACAACTGTCAACAAGAGTATGTCAAAACATAAATTTACCTAAACAGATCGATTGATTATATTTATATACAAAGTGCCATATTTTTTTTCAAAAACTTTGAGACGGAATATCTTGGAAACTAATCGTTCATTTGCCTCAAATTTTATTAAGCCTATTAGAGAAATTTTAAAACTATAAAAAAATATAGACGGAAACTAGTCATCCTATTTAAAAAAAATTGACGACTTTGCGATTACTCATTGGTAGTTGACACCACGAAAAAAAATTTCAGGTCATAAAAAACTTTGGGCTATTCCATTTAATGAATTTTTGAGGGCCAAAACCTGGGGTTTACTTATAATGGATCGCACGGTACCTAAGAATTAATTTGTGTTTGTGTTAACATATTTGTATCATTTTTAAACGCCACATAACCAAAACTTTGTTTTTAATAATTGCCATTTTTAATTAAAAATTAAAACCTATTAAGTAGTAGGTATAATTCATTCGTAAAATAGTTCTGTGATGTCAACCTGTGTCATATTGGAAATTATTATATTTTAGTGTAGTAATTTAGAAAGCTGCCGAATACAATCCAGGTTCTGATTATTTAATTTTTTGATTTTATTAGTGTAACAACGATATTATGTTTAGTTGTAAAAATGATCAAATAAATAAAATAAAAATAATATAAAACTAACGTACCACTATCTGAATACCATCCAGGGGTCAGATTGCAAAAACTAGCCAACTCCTTGGAATCGCGGGAACCCGCCGAGCTTAATCCTGACGACCCGCTGCCACCTCTTTGGTGCTTTTTTCGTCTAAAAAAACTGCGCCTAGCTGTGGCAGCGGTCCGTCCTTCCAGAGCATCACCAGCCCCACGGCGGAGTAACATCTCTTCTTCGACCTGCAATTAACAATGTAATTTGTATGTTATGCATTTCTTTTTTAAATTAAGGATTGCAAGTTATAAACGTTTTCTTAAACTTAACTTTGCAGTGAGACTTAACACAAATGTTTAACGACTTACAATTTGCATCAAAAGAAAATCTTTTTTTACTGTTAATTTAAATAATTACCTTATACTTGCTGGGTATCACCCCACACTGCTGCCTATGGCCCTCGCCGTCTAATCTCCAAGCACGCCACTGTCCTGGCACTCCGTTAAACATGGTGTTATCCACATATAGGACGTCGTCCTTGGTAAATGACAGCTGAGGCGGCTCTGTCAGTTCGTTGCCGCTTCGATCGAAGCCACATCGTACGTACAGACTATCGCCGGGTTTATCTTTAATATCATTGTATTCTGTAAAAAGAAAATAAAGTAAATAAACAAGACAACTACACACAGTGATTCAGAATTCAATCTTAAAATTTGAGGTACACTAACCATGAATTATTTACAAATTTTCATTTACTTGGCTAAAAAACTTTTCATTTAACTCAGTAAAAACAAATGGTTTACACATGGGCCCTAAATATCAGGGATGTTATTTTACGAAAGAACAAATTGTTAAATGAAGTTTATTAATATTCCATTGGTAACAACTTACTCTGATCTTAAAAACTTGGACTTTGTTTGTTTAAGTAACACTAGTCAATAAATACAAAAATAAAATTGTAACTGGTGTTGTAATGGCTGTATCGGGAAGTTTAAAGCATCCTGATTACAAATTCAAACCAAATTTGCCACCACTTATAGATTTTGAGCTATAGAATGTATCAGTAATTTTTATTTAATAAATGTTTACCTTATGTTAAGCCCTAGACTTGTCGTTGAGGTGTTATCCCTAGCCACCTCTACGCGGTGTTGCCTGGTTTTGCACAATTACCCCCGCTTAGAGAAACCGTAAATTTGGCAAGGTCAAAAATATAACGTTGTAACGATAAAAGAGTCAAAGAGGTGGAGCTTTTTGTAACCTTTAATCAACTTATTAGTTATTCATTTATGCCACGACTAACTTAACCCAAGTCACGAGATACAGGGAGGTTATTAAAACTCTCTCTGTGAATGCTAACACATGCAAATCTTTCTAGTCAAGAGATATAATAATCTGTTAATATTTGATGTTAACAAGGCGCCAGTACAAGTATTATAAAATATTAGATTATAGATTATATCCAAGGCCTTGTACTACCTTTGTATTGATTTAATTGAGTAAACCTGAAATCAAACAAATTTTTAATATTTGGTAAGATCTATTATACCAAACTAAACTTGTTATCTTGAACTGGCCAGACATGTTGTATGAGAAACGTAATTCGCTACGCCTCTGCAATACAAGTAGTTGATGACAGCTAAAGAACTGAAACCCAGTAGATGCGAATTAAGGTTGAATGCTCTGTGTATTGACGATTACTAAGTGAGACGCTGTGTATAAATTACATACAAACAAAGTTTATTTATAATTAAAGAAATACACTAATTTTGACAGATTTTTTTACGTGACTTAGTATCTAAAGAATTATCCGTTTACAAGTTTATCAAAATTTGATTTACAAAAAATGTGAAAAAGGGTTACAATTTTACTCAGTACAATTAGCAAAAATTTACTTTAAATCGGCAAGAAGTTTATTAGACTGTCATTAGAAATCGAGATGCTTTATGGAGTCTATAAAGCGATAATTTATTTACGGTAAGTCACTATTAAGAATGTTTCTTATCACTATAAAGTCAGAAGAGTTACAATAAAATTTAAAAGTCATTTACCGTTTTGGGGACACCCGGTGTTAATTTTTTACTCACTGTCACAGAAATAAGGTTAAATATTATTTTTCTATCTGAAATTTCCCTTTTAAATTTTTTAATTTGCTTGTGTTTTATAGAAAATTTATCACTGTTCAGGGAATATTGTTAAAATTATTTTTCCTTTAAAATACCGCAAATTTCCCGGGAAAACCACCATTTACCAATTTTTTCCTTTCTTTAATTTACTTTGCGCCTTCTATCACAACTTTATAATTTACACTTGAAGGCCAGTCCAGTTGTTTTTTATTTCACCTTATTTTACTAAAAACATACAACATGTCAATTACATTCTATAATAATTGAACAGCTTTTAACTTTATTTGATTACAGAAATAAGAAGTGACAGAAGACAAATGTCTTTTGTCCCCACAAAGAGATCAGCACTAGGCCAGAATAAAATCTGACATTCCATCAAATTATTTGAAATTAGAATATTTTGGGATCACCCAAAAAAACAGAACAAATTTTCCCACGTGGGGTTTTCTTGGAAAACTTGTTGTACTGAGAAAGAATATTCCGGATGCCCGAATGAAACTTTCTAAGGGAAACAAGTTTCTTAACGAGTTTTAACTTTTTGTACTGAAAATAATTTACTTTATAATTAATAAGGCGATGTTGTCAATTTTTAGTAGGAATTTATTGATTAATTTAGAATTAATATTTTATTAAGAATTAGAGGTTAACTTACTTTGGGTTATTGAAAATATTTCCAAGTTGCAAGTAGTGTTTTTAACACGTGTGGTTTCATGACTTTCAAAACTATAATTTAACTTAATATATATCTATAAACATATTTCATAACTTTATCCTAGGTGGCTCAGACTATGTAGATCGGTGGACACAAAATGTTTTTTTTTACATTTTCCCAAATATTGCTATTTTTATGATAACAAATCTTTATGATGCGTATTTAAAAAATATATATATATATATATATATATATATATATATATATATTATATATATATATATATATATAAATTTGAAGTAAATTTATTTTATACACTTACTATCAATCCTATAATGCGCTAACACCGTCACCTTATCAGCCGGTTTGGCTAGCTCATAAGCTGCTTCTTCAGCCGTAGCTGACCTCAGATCACTTCCATTGTATTTTAATATTTTTCGTCTCTCCCAGCATGGTAAACCCAAAAACCTTTAAAAAGAGTGAATGAAAATTCCAGCTGCGTTTCCGCCTACCAACGAATTTTCCAGGGGTTGAAGTTTTTGGTTGGATGGCACAGTATCGGGTTTTTCCAAGATCCCCTGAAAAGAATCAAACTACATTTATATTTTCAAATAACGACTGATCACGACTAATTCTTTACCGATAGTACCTATTTTTGTTATTATTAGAGCAAATTTAAATAGAAAAACAAGTTACCACATAGAACCCAAAAAAAAGTAATTTAGATTTACAAAGCAAAAAAACTATTCTTATAAACAACACACTAATTTTTGTAGTGTGTGGCCACTAGGAAAAACTTTTTGGGGCGCATCCTGCAAAAAGAACGATTTAAGGATCCAGAAACCCTTTTAAAATAATTTAACGGAAAACAATTTCCCGATTATTTGGGTCCCAGTCCGGATCATCTTAAGTTTTTATACTTACAAATGGTAACCATACGAATTATATTACATAATCCAAATGATAGATTAAACGTCAAAGATTTTAGCACAGAGCTCGAGTCCGGGAAAAATTTAGCCTTATTTTAAAAAGTGTTTTAACTCAGCAAATTAGTTTTTGGTATATATATTCCCTTTAAAATGAAATTTGTTATTTCGAGTTTAATTAAATACCACCCTTAAATGGAACATTTTTTCAACTGTTTTCCCAAAGCTTGCGGATTAGATCTTCAAAAGGTTAGATTCTTGAGAAAACCCTCAAGCAACTTATAAATGGGACATCTCATTGTAATTTAAGGGAAAATATACAAGTCCTGTTTAATAATTCTCTGCTTGGGAATATAAAATGTATTTTTTAAGACACCCTGATAGAAATAAAAGTGTTCCATTACTCGAACCTTGCCGTTTGTAAAAAACACAAATATGATACGGCATAAAGGAAATGTTTTACAACAAACTACTAACATTAACAAGCATTGAGGACAGAGGAATTTAAAGGAAACTGAAAACGGGAAACTCGCAAAATTATAGAAAACTTAAAGAAGTGATTAGTTTTTGACTAGATATCGTTTACTTTCTCTGCCCAGCGGGGTTTCCCTGAAGACACAAAAACCCTGTGATGAGGTTTCTTTCTCAGCCTTTATCTGAGCCTAAGGGATGGAGGGGTTTTTTTTTGGCTGTTTTCCCGATCTCACAAAGCTTTTGATGAAGATCATATTTATCGAGCTGAAGAAAAAGGGGATTGAGAAAATTTAAATTTTTTTTTAAACCCTTCGGATCGTTTCAGTGTGTCTTGTTCAATAACAGTCAGTCTGAAGAAAATAACAACGGGGTTCCACAGGGACCCTTTTTTAGGTCCTCTCAATTTTAAATATCAATGATCTTGCCAGATTACCCATATCGGGTGAGTTTACTAAGTTTTACGACACAACCATTCTGGGACCCGGGATGAGGGTGAATTGAAGCATACGAGACAGTTTTAAATTAAGATTAAAGACGGGGTTCCCAATTTCCAACCCTTAATGTGCCCAAGACAAATATGATTAACTTTGGGTGCAGGCTTAGGAGGGCAACTAGAGAGCACATAATAATAATCCTTAAATAAATTTCTCCTATACATCGATGATAAGTTGAAATTTGAACAGCACATTTTAAACTTAATAAAAAAATATCTAGAGGGTGTTATTGTTAAAGTCGTTTCCCGAATTAAATAACATGGTCAAACGGGACTATGCCCTTGTTGAGTCACACTCCATATGGGATATGCTTGGTTTTCTTGCGCTCTTTTTGTTTAAGATGTTTGTTCTGAAAAAAAAAGAGCTTTTTAGATTTATATTTGGGGTTAAAAAATCCGGGAAACTTGTAAACCTTTTTTAAATAAGAAAATTTTAAATTTTCCATGTATTTTCATATTGGACAATTGTGTGTTTGGTTAGGAAAATTTTGGCTGAAAATTTTTTGCAGAATTTTTTACCCAACCCGAAATGTGCGGGGACTGCTCTTCCCCCTCTTCCAAAAGTTTGGGAAACTATTTGGAAAAAATGGTAAAAATATTTTAAACACCTTCCGGCGCCCATTCGGAAAATATCCTCGGAAAAGGATTTAGAGAGAAGTGAAAGGTCTTCATTGCCAGGCTCATTATTCTCTGACGAATTTAAAATAGCTTGGGGCATGAATTTTTCACATTTTTCTGACCAACCTATGTTGTTTTTATTCTGTTTTGTGCTATTTTAATTTTGACATGACCCTTTTTCCCCTTCTTTCATTCTCGAAGTTTTTGATGCTTTATTAGATTTTTTTTATTTTTTTAGCAGTGTAAGTATTCTATATTGGGGAAAGGAAGGGAAATTTGGAAAAAGGGGCACCTTTTTTTTTTTTTTATTTTATTTTATTTAACTGTATTTTTTTGAACAATACTACGCTATTTTTTATAATGTATTTTTTTAGTTTAAGTAAGTTTGTTTATGGGGTAATGTTTTTATTAAACAAAAGCCATTTTGAAGTTTGAAGGGTTTGAGAAATTACCTAGACGATGCGCCCATTACAACTACGAGGAGTTCCTAAGCAAAACTATTGTACCTGATGATTTTATTATGTAGTTTGTTTTGAGTGTGCCACAGCATTATTTGTACTGACTTTTAGCTTTAGGTATCATATTGTTATACAGCATAATCTGCTTTTTAATAAATTGAAATTGAAAAGTGCCTCAGGGTTATCTTAAGGAAAACATAATTAAAAGATTATGGAGATCCAGCAATCAAAACTTTTAAAATCATTTGCAAGTAAAATTTATGCCCGTTTTTGGATACCACACTCCATGGTTACGAAAAAAAATGTTTCATTTAAAATTTATTTCTCTGGTCCTAAAAATAACATATTTTGGTTAAAAATTACATGTTAGGTGTGTTTCCTTTTTAAAGATTTTAATAGGCAGATGTTTTAAAATTCTTCATCTTTATTTCCGAAAATCAATGTAATGCTGACTAAGAATTTTGGGTAAAAATTTGGAAATTTAAATTGGCGCATTTTGGCATTTATAAACATATTTCCCTCAAATTTAAGGGTGCTAGGTCAAAATTTGGAAATTTAAAATGGCGTATTCAAAATGGCGGATTTTGGCATTTATAAACCGATTTGGCTCCAATTAGAAATATAAGGTTTTGATTCCTTTTGGAATCGGATCCTTTCAAAAAGGAATCGATCCCGGATCGTTTTAAAATTATACAACGAATCTGGATCAAGGATTCTATTTTTAAAAAGAAATGATTCCAGGCTTCAGATCCTTGAAAAAGGAATCGATTCCATTGAATCGAATAAATTTTTTAATTTTTTGACTAAACCTAGGTTGGTCCAGCAGGATCAATGTTTAATTAATTGATACTATTTCACCAATGTTTAATTAATTAATAGTATTTCACCAGTTATAACCTTTATGCCCTACTAAACCACATTAATCGAATTGACTTTTACATTATAAGAAAACTAATATATGTTACTTACCTCGTACTGCTAATGCTTGGTACTCCGCTTTGCCTCTGCATTACCAGCAAAGGCGACGGCTTGTTTTGCAACGATGGAGTTTTTCTAACTTCCTTGGGTGAGTTACAGGGAGTGGCGTCCCCTTCACCTTCTTCCTCTTCTTCTTCGTCCTCATCTTCGTTAGACGATGTACCGGAAAGAGATTCTGCATTGCCACTGACCTTAAATTATAAATGAACATTTCTGTTTTATAATTGGCACATATATCGGAAACGTGGGATAAGACAGAAAATGTGAAAAATAAGTTAAAGTAAATTAAACAGTAGTCTAAATAAGAGTTTAAATTTTCTTTTAAAACATTTTGGCGACTCTAAAGCTTTTAAATAAAAAAACTCTTCTTTGGTAAATTTAAGAAATGAAAGACCTCTGCCGCAACATACTATTTTACAGTTAAGACAATCTAGGACTGAAAGAGCAGATAAACCAGGGGTTCACCAGATAAACTGTAAAGGAATGCATAAGTATAGCATTTCAAGTTGCTTTAAGCCTTCTTTTAGAAGTGCGCTCTCTAGTAGGCATGGAATCAACAATGTTAATAGTTGCGAGGGGCGTCAATGCTTTTAAAAGTATTATTTGAAGGAACACAAAAAAGTAGTTTATTGGCACCGTGCGCGATGAGAACCACATCTGACGGCTGCAATAAATCATGCTTCAAAGTCATGGGAAAAGTGTGAAGGCAGGAACAAACGGTGCACGGTAAAAAACGATAAGTTTTTCTTCTTGTTACGTCAAATTTGAAAGTTCGCTTAACCTTGAAACCCGAACGTTATTCCGCTATTTACTTTTTTCTTTTAACTGCATTTATCCATTTTGACCTTTTTTCTAATTTCCAACTAGCAGTTGGAAATGTATAAAATTTGCAGAAACTGTTTCTGACAGTATTCTGACATTCAAGCACACAAAAACTATTATGCACCATTTTTATTATTTTTATCTAATAGTTTACATTTGAATCAAGCATGATTTATCGAAAAAATTGAGCACAGCGAGCGCTGCAATCGAATCAGCTGTCCCCACCATATACTTCGCACCTTGCCAATACAAAAGTTTTATAATTTTTTCATGGTGATTTTAGATACGATATTTAGAAAAACAACTGACGATCGGAAATAGAAAAATCGTGATTTTTTTATTGAATACCCTGTATTTTATTAAAATATGAAATCTTTGCGTTTTCTCCTTTTCAAAAATATATATTTGGATAAGCAGTTTTGTATCAATTCGACTTTAAAATTTCATTTTATGTGTAATGAAGCGCTCCTCCTTAAGTCTAGTAAGCCGTGAAAGCCAAACAGAACTTCTATATTGGATCCTGCTTGGCCAAGAACGACAGATCACAAAACAAATGGATTGATATAATATAAACAACACATGTGCATAGACGTAATTATAGTAGTAGTAGTAGCAGTAGTAGTAGTAATTAATATTTTTTTTTAGTACAAATATTTGTTTTGTTATCTGTCGTCATCCTTGGCCAAGCGGGATCCAACATAAAAGTTCTGTTTGGCTTTTACGGCTTACTAGACCTAAAGAGGGGTACTTCATTGCATATAAAATAAAAATTTAAAGTCAAATCGTTACAAAACTGCTTATCCAAACGTAGATATGTTGTATATTTTTGAAAGGGGAGAATGTGAAGATTTTATATTTTTAATAAAATACGGGGTGTTCCGTTAAAAACAATATTATTCCCGATTTTTCTATTTTTGCTAGTCAGTTATTTTTTAAACGTTATATATAAAATCTTCATAAAAAATCATAAAACTTTTATAAAAACAACTTTTTTGTATTCCTTAAATAATACCTTTTAAAGCATGTTCAAATCATATGGAGAAATCTGTACTTTAGTAAAGGGGAAAATATTTTCTAGCTCAAAAGAGAAATCCAAACTTTTTGTATTCTCAGTTGCTAGTTATAGTTTTTCCTATTAAAATGTTTTAAATTTTTTTATTATTTGCATGATAAAGTGTTAAATTTCATTCTTTTGTACCTAATAGGTAAAAAAAATAAACAAAAACCTGTAAACACAATAAAAAAAAACAAATTAAATCAAAATGGAAAAGTTAATAATTTCATTGCAAAAGCCAACTAAGGCCACCACGACAAAATTTTATTATTAATCGGTATAACCCTAAAATTGACTTATAGTTATATAAAAACCAAAAATAATAATAAAAAGGGTTACAATCAAAAGCAAATAAGTAAACTTGGTAAGCATTTATATCCGTGCAAATACAAACCAATAAAAATAAACTCTTCATTTTATAATTTTACCACCAGAAGTCATATCGTTTATGTTTAAAATTGAAATATTTAGAAATTTAAATATTTAGATACCCATGGGTCTTACCTCGTTATATTTCTCTGGACTGTACTGCACTAACATGGTAATGGAATTTCCGCATTGTCTTAAAACATTAGCAGCCAAATTGTATGTAGCATTGCGCATGTTTATGCCGCACACCTCGAGTAGCTGATCACCTATTTGTAGACCCACACGACTCGCCAGACTTCCTTCAGCTACCGTAGATACAAAGATGCCACCAGTGTCGGCAATTTGGATTCCTAGAGGTTCATTCGATTTATCTGTAAAAAAATATTACTGATTTCTAAAAAGCATTATGACATCAAAAAAAAAATAAGGATGATACCAAAATGTAAAAAAAATTTTATGAAAATGTAATTTCGAAAAACAAAAATCTTTAAAAATCAAATTTTTGAAACAGCTGACTTAAAAAGCACAGAAAAAATAATTAATGTATGAGACAGAAAAATGGAAATACTCATGCTTTAAAAAACCTTGTGCATTACACCTACTCAACGCATAATTCTACAAACCCAGCACTTAGTCTTTATTGAAACAACAAAACCTACATAAATAAACTATGAACATTAATTTGTTTCTTCGCCTGTAGCCATTTCTACTAACTAATACTGTAAAAGTTAATTTTTCGGACTTGTATATATTTATTTCAGAATTTTAAGTACGATATTCTATTGCAGTTGTTATAAGAAAAATATGAGCCTATAACGCCATAGACCAATAACGTGGACCATATATACATATTGTCTTGCACCATTATTCTAAATTCTGGATTTTCTCGATACCAGTACTTTAGGTGCTGGGATGCTGAAGTTTCATTAGAAGAAAATGTATATTCATTAAAAAACATAATAAAGTTATAAAAATCAATATTTTTTCTTAACACTTTTGTATCCCTTTTTTTAGTTCATTTGTCCTCTCGTAAACTCTATCTGCAGAGACTTACTGTATAATAACTATATTATACTATTACTTACCTATATGGACTCTTCTAAGCTCCCCTGGTAATGGCTTGTGGCCCCACGGACAATAATCCTTGAGAGTATTAACTTGCGAAGAATGGTCTCCTGGACTGCTTAAAACTTCGACGTGAAAAATCGGCATCGGACTTCCCCTTTCCGAGCTCCCTCGTTCGATGCTGCCGGTGCTTACTTTGGAGGTTACACTAGGGTTGGAGGGGACACGAAATCGCTGTTCTCTAATAAAAGAAAAAAATAATAGTCATGTGCTTAGTATCGTTGCCAAAAGGCGATTTTAAAAATTTGGAAATTTATCAGAAAAAACTGAAATGACAGTTACAAGTCCTTACCATGCATTATCGCGATACTTTTTAGAACTTCTATAAATGAATTGCTTCGTGTTTCAAGTTTTGTAGGTTCAGCCTATAAGCAGATGATTTTAAACTATTTTCAGTAGTTCAAAAGATTATGAACTCTTTCAAATTGATATTAACAACTTTTTTATATTAGCATTAGAGCGAATTGTGTTAAACAGGACAGAATGCTGGTTGGAAATATGTGTAAACATTCCGGTAATTTAGTAAGTATAGTTTTTTTTTTCTATATACCTGCTATAACACCAAATTTTTAATAATTAAAATAAAAAATAAGGAAGGTGGCCCTTAAATTGTTTGATTTATGTACTTTGTTTTTATAGAATTCTTCTAGCTAAGGAAGATCAAGTACTAAAAGTTAATCTAGTATTTAGCCCAAAGGATTTGAATACTTTCTCCAAACATAAGGTCAAGGCCATATCCCAACTTGAATGGGACCTTCAACTAGAGGACAACAAGCTATACGAGGTTAAGGACATCATATTCACAAACACTCCCCTAGGGAAGTTCTCAAGGCACTCTCTCTCGCTTATGACCAGACTTAGGATTGGCCATACTAGACTAACCCACGGTGTTTTAATCAACCGAGCCGACCCTCCTACCTGCGATACTCTCACAATCAAGCATATTTTGAATTCCTGCCCCAAATACTCCCACATCTTATTCAATCATGGCATCCGAGGCTCTCTTAAATAAAAGCTTTCTTACAATAAAACCGAGAAGATGATTTTCTTTCTCAAAGCCTCATCCCTAATAAATCATATCTAGGTCCCACACGCATAAAAAACAAATATGATTATTTAAAATTGCTTACAACTACTGTGATATTTTTACTCATTTGTGTATCAATTAGTGTTCGTACTGCGTCTTTCTATATATGTCGCCTCTTGGCACCTCGATCTTAAGTACAATTTTCTTTAGACACTAAAAAAACCCTCAAAGGTTGATGTGTCTTAATATATCTCTCTCTCTCTCTCTGTCTTAATTTTTTTCAGACTGAAGATGTCCACTCTATTCTTACCTTTTAAACTGTGGTTCAGTACAATCTGCAAAAATATAACCACATCGTAAGTGCTTCAATAACTAAGCTTAATATCAGGAACGAAGGTAATAAATGCAAAATGCAGTCTCTACCTATGTGATGTCTCTGAAGTGATTAATATTTCACTCAGCTTCGCGCAAGAGAAATCTATCCTTAAACATGAATCCAGTGATGGTGGCTTACAGCACTTATTGGTTTTGAGACTTAGGTCTGACATTAGTGTCATAAAAATAATGTGTGAAGAACAAGCTATGGTCGACTAGTCTTATACTAATTTTATGCAAAAGAGCTCGGCAACTGTAGATGTCAATAACCTTATTATAAGAAATGCAGTATAGTGCACAAAAAGAAAATAAAGGAAATGGAAAAGACAGTATTACAGTGTATATTGTAAAATAAATACCACAGCCGAGCTCGGTGAAATTGGATTATGAGCATATGAACTATATGGCAAATTAATAAGACATGATGACACTATTTAATAGAAGAATTTACATTTCATTATTATATTACCTTAAAATTATAAATAGTTTAGTGTTTGATAACATGGCAGTTGATTCTGTGACAGTGTGAAGAGCTAGAATGCTATAGAATTTTGAGTGTTACGAATTACCAAAGAAAATTACCTATAAATTAAAATAAATACCATAATTTAGTGATATATTTGATAATTCATAAGGTGTATTTAGTAAAAATTAAAAAAATACTGCCAGGATGAAATCATAGTAGTATTTTTAGTATTAGACAATAGACACTTTGAATACTTATAGGGTAATTATGAGGGTTTATGAGTATTTTAAATTTTCACATAAAAAACAACCTGTAATTAGGCCAAGATATTTTCATGTATCCGCCTATAGATGTTAAGTAAATACCTCAGTAAGCTCAAATATAAATGAAAAAAAAAACATTTGCTAAAATTTCATGTTCTTATTAAAATGGTTACAAACGATCAGTCGCGAAATATAATGTTATTTTATATGGAGGAAAAGTGATACTTTTCATGGCGCGATCGTGTTTAACAGCCGAACGGAGTAAGGTAATAGAGAGCAAGTCATGAAAATTATCACTTTTTCTCCAAATAAAATATGTTGTTTTTTTTTAATCATCGACAAATTAATACAAAAACATCTCTTTTTAATAAAAATAATTATTAAAGATAAGTGGGTTTGCAAGGCGGCTTAGACCAGTGTCGGTAAATAGTTGCTATAGTAACGTAACATAAATTTGTCAAAATATATATATATATATATATATATATATATATATATATATATATATATATATATATATATATATATATATATATATATAATATATTTAATATATATCTTTATTATACATTATACATTACATACACATGAGCATTAATATCTTTGAATGGTACTTATACCAATAAGATAAACAAGTAAGCAAAAATATAATTATAATAAAATAAGTAAAATGCACCTAGATGAGGAACACCTATATGTGCATAATTCACTACAATCACAACTAGATTCAAAAACATATCTTAAAGAAAGTAACATTTAACAACTAAGAGAAACGGCCAAATATGGAATCTACAAAAATCATGTATCACTAAAGATAAAGAAATCAATTAAAAAAACCTTTCAAATTGTAGGTAGTTATCACAAATAAATCTTTTGCATACCTTCCTAAACTTATGTTTATTCAATATTCTTTTGATTTCGACTGGAAGCACATTATAAATTTTGGGGCCAATATAATTAATGTATCTTATATTAAGATCATTGCGGCTAAGCGGAAGTTGCAAATCTCCATTTTCATTAGCCCGAGTGAAATATTTGTGGTCTATAGCAATCTGCATGTCTCTATGTTTCTGCATAAAAGAACAGACAGTTACCATATATATTGATCTAATATTACATAATTCTGAGGAAAACAGCTTACGAGTTGGATATAATTTGTTTCTTTTAAATATAATTTTAATGATGTATTTTTGTATGATATTTAATTTATGTAAGTTGCTATTATAAAGTCCGCCCCACACCAGAATCCCATATCTAATTATCGATT
>JAHBCN010001050.1:0-134569 GCA_019359885.1 Listronotus oregonensis
CCCAAAATGATACCTTGGAGAATATTAAATCCTTTCTCTTAACATATATTAAGCTTTTAACCAGGTCTAGCATACTGCGATTCTCAAAAAAACCTTCTTCCTACGGTTATTCACCTAAACTCTGTTAGGTAGTTTCATTTTTACTTGATGTATATCTATTTCACTCTTCAAGCTTTCACCCAATCAATGCAGGTATACCCCCAAGAATCAATACTGGCAGCAACTATATCTTTTAAACATAATCTTCTATCTTCCAAAATTAATTCTATTTAGAGTTTTGGGGACGATAGTATCCTTTATTCCAATATATGTTTTTACACGATTGTTAATTAGATGGGGGCATAAAAAATATTTTTAGTTTAAAATATTATGTTTGCTGTCACGAATTAAAACTGCCAATTCTTGCTTTCTATTTATGTGTTTTGCAGAACAAAGAATTGTTTAACCTTGTCGATGTTACCTTTGAAAATAACCTTGATTACAGATCTAATGGACGTAATGTGTTAATGCGTTCTATATAGCTTTAAAATAGCATGAATTTTTCTTTTAAGCCAAAGAAATGTTTCCTTCTAATCTGTACAATCTATATCTGAGCATCAAACACTGAATTCTCTCATTCCCTGAAATGACTAGTCAGTACATTGCCGGCAAGCTGCATAAAACCTCTATTTGACTTACAAAAACTAAACTAAAAATAGGCTATTACGCTGCTTGCAAGCAATATATCTGCTGGCTGGTCATTTCATGAAATGACGGATTTTTGTGTTTGACGTCGACATATAAGTAAGTAAATTTTCCTGAAATGGTCGATTATCTTCGTTGTTTATAAAGCACGGTACCTTTATATAGCAAACATTATTTCATTTATAGCAATGTCATCTTTTGTCGAATTCAGTTTACCCGGATATGACGTTAACTTTTTGTTTTTATATTAAACACCCTGTGTACTTTTGGCAAAATTGACATGTCATTTATGATATTAATTGAAGAAATTAAAACTATTGTCGACTTTCGCTTTAGCCGGAATTGTCATAACTATTTCTTTTTAAACGCAACATTCTGTATATTTTATTGTTATCGGACGCACAATAAAGAAATACATTAGGAAAAGTTAGATTTAGGGTTTTTATTTCCCTCTTTTACGACCAAGTGACGATTGCGTTACTAAAGTTAACAATGAACTTAACAATCGGTTAAATTTAACAAAGAGCGAAAAATGAAAATACTTAACAACGTAGCACATTTTAAGGCAACTGGATGACAATAAATAATTTAGTTCAGAATTTTTCTTTAAAAATTAATTAAACATATAAAAAAAATAGTTTTCTTGCACAGAATATGAAAAAATAGGTTTGGCACTCTAAAAAAGTCATTTTATAAATTTTCATCGAAAACAAGCAGTACGATTGATAGCTTAAATGACCAATACTGCAGAAGTTTTTTAAATTTGGTTTTTTTAAAGGTTTTTTAATATAACTTGTGCTAATTTCATTTTATTGATAAATTCAGTGATGGAATAGCTACTGCTTTGAGTTTCACTTTTAATAAAATTAGACGTTTTTTACTTTCAACAGAACAAGCAAAATTTTTATTAAATAATCTTTTTAACATTTTTCTACTCCACTACTTACGACATTTACACTTTTTATTAGAAACGTAGTAACAAATATTAATCTAACATCCTAACTTTCTAAAATCTAAAGTGTCGACATTTTTACTTAACCTTACTTACAAACTGTTCCTTTAACATTCAGGTAGTATTACCTCCAGAGTAGACAAAATACTAAAAAATATACGTCGACTACTTAACACGTACAGCAAGAGAGAAAAGTTGTACTCTTATTTTAGGAGTATATATCCCGCTCGGTATGCTGATTGGTCGGCATGGTATAATCTAATCAGCACGTAGGGCGAGAGAGAAATATTGTACTCTTATTCTTATTTATCTTTTACGCACATTGCTCGCACGATCAAGTTGCAAGACTGCCTCTAGCAGAATATGCTCGAAGGTTGCGATAGATAATCTGAGTAGCTTTCTAGTGATGAAAATTTTCCGCGCCTTAGAACATGGTCTGCCCCAAAAAGTTTAACAATAAAAAATGGTTATTAATGTGCATGGCACTTTTCATCACGGGAACAGTGTGAAAACGCTCTTGAGCTACTCCAAACTCTATATATGCTCGACTAGAATCTCAGTCTAGCGTGCGTGTAAAAATTATTATAAATATGTATTTGCACTATTTTTTAAATCAAGAACATCTTTTTATTGCGATGCAAAATTCTTAGATCAAATTTTACACCCTGGACTGCGTTTGACTTGGATTTTGAAGAAGGCATTGATGCAAATCGGAAATGTACCACTTCGGGTCTTTAACGTTTTTCTTTAGTACCGCATGTTATAGCTTTGGACATGCCTTAACCTAAGAAACAAGAAACCGAAATCAATTTTTAGGATAATTTCGTTAATTTAACCATATATAATTATACAGATAAACATAAAATTATTTTAATAATTTTGTTACATAAAAATAGATGGATAATAAGCAGCAGTAAGTAATAAAAATTCCTGTAAATAAATAGTTTTACAAAAAGTTGGTAAAGTAAAACAGCAATTTTCTAGAAAAAGAAAGCAAATATTTTGCCTACTTTAGATGTAATACTACCTAAATTTATCAATGAAATGTAATAAGCAGGAGTTATTTTAAAGAACCTGTTAAAATACCAAATATAAAGATATTCTGCAGTATTAGTCATTTGAGCTATCTTTTGTACTGCTTGATTTTTAAAGAAAATAAATAAAATTACTTTGTTAGAGTGCCAAACCACTTTTTTTATATTCTGTGCAAGGTTATTATTTTTTGTTATATGTTTAATTGGTTTTTAACGCAAAATCCCAAACTATTTTTTTTGACAAATAATTAACATTGAAAAAGTTATGCCCTGTTGCCAAGAGTGTCCATTTTAACCCTTTGTTAAATTTAACACATTGTTAAGTCCATTGCTAACTTTAACAACGCGATTGTCACTCAGCCGTTATTCTCTACTTAAAGGCATTAACGACTTGACAGAAGTCAAAATAAGTTTATACGTTTTATAAGGTTTCGCTATAGCAACTAACAATGTTCCCAAAGGTCAAGCGATTTGCTAAAACTATTTTCTCTCATATTTTTTTCATCACTTTTCGAATATAAAAAAGTAATTACAATAATTCCTTATGTAGTTTTATATTCTGCGTCCGAACAGTAAGATATACAGGGTGTTGCATTTAAAAATAAATATTATAATTAATAAATACAATATTGTCTGCTATATAAAAATATCGGATTATAAAAAAAATGTTCATTAACAAGACTATAGACCGTTCCGGGACTTTTTACTTACCCTATACATACATACTTACGTCATTAAATATGTGATATCCATTCTGAACGATATAACAAAAAAAGTCACCTTTAGATAAAGCCCACAATGATGTAAATAAAAACAAAGCTAGAAAAGGCAAAAATAGCCTTGTTGGAACAATTTATAATCAGTATGCCATCTCAACTAAAAGCAATGTAAAACTTATCAATGAATGATCAGCGCATAGTAAATTTTTACTATTTAAAAGGGTATACTGGGTATGATTAATCCGTTTTTTTCGATGGGCCGATGGTATTTTTTCCATAACTTTTTCCCTTAAATATCTGAATTGTCGAACCTGCTACTTCTTTAAATCTTCGAATCTTTTTTGTCTTGTACTGATAAACTGCATCTTACTTCACTAATACACCTGAAACTCAAAAAATTTTAACACATTGTTGTAAATATTTTGGAATATAAAACTAATAGTACATTCATATTGGGGTTATTTTTGCTAAAGCAGTTGTAAAATGGTAAAGAAAGTGTATTAGGCATAGTGGATATTACATCAATAAATATAAAGTCGTTTTCAGCACTGACTAAATAAACTTAAATGCGTTGAAGTCTTGATTTAAAACCGTCTCGTAATATACAATATGGCTTATAAAAATATTTGCAGTTTTCTTTTCTGGTAAAAGGTATCAAAACGGATAAACCGAATACAAGTTCGACGTCTTCTCACGTTGATATCATCAGTCCATCACATTTCCACGGATGGATCTTACCCGATGTGAAAAGATTTAGCTTGTCGCGTAGTGAATGTGTTTTCATTTTGTTTGCTATACTTTTACCAGATCTTTGGATTTATTTGATATCATTTTCGAAAATAGGTTTATTTACCCTCCTTTTAGAGCAAAACCCTTTTTATGTTTTTTAAATCTGTTTTTTTTTCTGTTATGAAAAATAGGGACAAAAGAATTAGGGCTGAAAATATACTCGTATTAAGAATGGAAAAGTTTGGTTCTTTAGGGATAATAATAAAATAAACATGTTTTTTCTATTAAATGATTTTTTCCCGAGAAAATAAGAAATTCTTTTATTATACAGGGTATTTTACCAAAAATTTGCAATAGTAGTTTATTCAAGAAAAGTAAAAATGATACAGTCCGGCAAATGTAGGTTGGTAATTATGATCAATACACCCTATTTGAGACGAATACCTCAATCGACGCCTATTATACGCATTGTGACATAATGCAAAGAAAATGCTACCTGCAGCCCACAATCCTCTAAAATAAACAAGATTACTGACTCCCATGAGCGCCTGTGTAATAAAAATGGTACGTACGTTTTTTTAAATAACTGGCAATGACTCGGACTTGTAGTGGCAACTCTTTAAACCTAATTTCACTTGTTAACTGTCTTTTGGTTGATTTAGTCGATTTAGTTTTGTAAACAGTGATGTAATGGGGTTTTTCCTGTTGCCAGTTTATACGGGTTAATCCATCTGTGGCCAAAATTAATAAAAAATAGATTGGTTATTTGACCATTTTAAAAAATAACGAAACTCTTCAGGTTGTTTTCCCTATGTCTCAAGACTAAAAAACCAAATTTTTTAAAAAAAATAAAAATTTGTATTTATAATTAGAGATAAAAGCTACATTAATTTAAAAAAATGTAGTTGGAATATAATGACTTTTCATTTTTAAATTTTTACAACGAAAAAAAGCTAAGAAACTTAACAAAATTATTTTCTTCTCACCTAAAAAAAATATTGTATTATCAAATTATAATAACAAAATATTTAGGCTTAAATTCTTTTCCTCAATATAAACCATTCTAGGTGCACGGCCAGACCAACTTTTGGTCTGACACCCGCAGTGTGTATACTACATAAAACGTTTCACCGTATTTTCTTACCCTCATAACTTCGTTATCGTTCTACATAAAGGTGTAAGATTTAGCATGTAAAATCACATAAGAATTCTAAATACCTGTAAAAAAAGTAGCAAAGTTATTTTAGGTGGTTTCTAAGATTCTCGATTTTGAAAATCGTACATTTTACTTCTGACTGACTGATTGACTATCTGACTGACTTATTGGCTAACTGACTGACTTTGACTTATGGCGCACTGCCTAAGGAAGAAGAAACTTGAAATTTGATATGTAAATAGGTTTTAGGAAAGAAGTTAAAAAAATTCTGAAAACTGCGCATTTTTTACTTGGAACACCATGAAACAGGAGCGGTAATATCGTATCTATATTAAGGTGGTATCTTAGAAGTTTGTAGTCTGATTAAAGCTGAATTTATAAGGTCATAATTGTCTTAGAATTTTAAATGCAGGCAGGATTGAATTCACTAAAAAAATTGCTGCATTTTACCTCTCAGACTACAAATCTCATTTTACCAAGGAAGTTTAAAGGTGTATGGAAGCCCAATGCTATGGCCCATTCGATCAAAAAATATCCAGCCCAGTATGAAAATAACTGTCAGGTTGGCCCCGCCGATTCTGCGCAATAACAAAATTCCATGAAATAATTTAATGTGTTGCCTACTTACACACTGATAAATCAGTGTGTAGTTAGGCAATACATTCTACTTTTATAAGAGCCGGAATCCCATTTTTGGTGCAACAGCGCGCGCGGCGCATATGAAACTATATCCGCGCTGTACTGTCGTCGTCTCATCATTCGTCATTTTCGTTGTGGTTTGTGCCCTTTGCGCCGTATTAGTTTTGATTCTTTTGCTTTGTGTGATTATATTTTTTGGTTGCAGAAGTTTTTTGAATTGATAAAAATCTTCTTGTTTTAGTGATTAGTGTTTATTAAATTGTGACTATAATTTTGTGTTTATTGTTTGTTACTTATAATATCGTAACAAAATGACTAGAGGTTGTATGGTTTTGTCTTGCAAATCCAAGGGTATCATACCCGGCATTTTTTACTTTAGGTAAGTATTTCTTATATTTAAATTAGGTGCTTCTTATGAGACGTAATGTTAGGTAACCGAATAAATAATAATATATCAATTATAAATAATAGAAAATGAAAACTTTATAGGAAATAGCCGTGAGAAAAGTTAGGCAATCTTAACTAGGTTTTAGATGATTTCCACAATGTTTGTGTATTTCTGTGGATTATTAAAAAGAAATAAGGTTTACATTTAGGTACTTTTATTTTATTTAATAATTTAGTACATTCTTTTAAAGGATCAAAATTAATAATTCCTGGGCAGACCAGGCAAATTTTATTATATACAGGTCCCTCTAATTGAATGAAAGAAAGTACAATTTTATGTTAATGTTCCTTTTTGCTTTTTTTGTATCTGTTTAAAAAGAAATTAGATTTCTGGTTTCTTAATCTTACATTATCAACTTTTTAAGCTCGTCATACTGTAGACACATAATATTTAACGGATACTGTTACAATGGATTTTCAGGTACCAAAGGTTACTAAATATGTTTAACCACTGTTATTCTGTCTCATGAATGTTTGTTATTAGTGAAAAGTATATGCCTAAAAAGCAGTTATAAAAATTTTCACTTTTTAATGTACAACCAGAATCTTAGGATTAGATTAAACTCATTTACACTATCTTGCCCTTCTTTTACCACAAAATTGGTGATAAGTACATGAAACTATCATACAATGTTTGAAATTTATTTTAAAAAATCTTGTTTTTATTTATTTACAAAGATTTTTGGTAAAAATACAAAACACCGAAAAACATCAACCATTTAAATAGAAGGCTGTAAAGTGGCGTAATCTATTCTTTCCATATTATATCAGATGATATAAAATCCAATATTACACAATAATTTTAAATATTCTATAGTAGTATCGTTTAATAACCAACAATTTTGTGCAAAAAATTAAAAAAAAAAACAGTGAATGTTTGAATTTGACATTTGATGATGTCAACTTCATAGATAGTAACAAAGAATTATGAAAGTCATGCCCTGACTTACTATACATTGCGCAAACTCCGCGGGGCCAACCCCCCTATTCCCGCTGCCCTGCATGCCTGGACAATTTTGTTCTACAGTATTGGGCTTCCATACACCTTTAAACTTCCTTGCATTTTACTTGAATAAATAACATTACATCCAGGATTAAAAGGCTTCTCTACCCTTATAAATAAAACTTAAAAAAATCATATTTGCGACAAATTATCACTTTTCTTTTTTTTTTTTTTAATTCATTAAATAGAGAAAAAAAGGAAGAGATCCCCTAAAACACACTTTCGGCCTCTTAAAGTACCTACTCAGATCTAAAATTATACAAAGTGTTTTTTGGGCTTGGCAAGTTTTTTTATGTGTTTGAAATAAAGAAAAAAATGTCTATATTATTGAAAGAAGAACATTTATAAATAAAGACAGATCAGTCAAAAAAGAACTTACTCTAATTTTAGATCTCAGAGGCCGAGTTTTTGAGTAAGAACTTATTTTACATAAGTGTTTTTGGGAGATTATTATATAACGTGAAATTTATATCTGGAATCAGTAAAGTAGTCTACAGTTAAAATAATGGGCCTTTCTTGGTAATACTGTCTTCAGTTCTTGAAGATGATTCCATTTGGCGGCTGCAATTTTGCGTCTTGTATTATGCAAACGCGGATGTTCGGGAATTATTGGAGTTCCTTTGGCTCTCATAGGCACAACAAAGATTTCACTAATCCCTCTTTAGCTTGTATCAAAGATAATTCTACTACGGATAAGATAAACCATTCAATGCTATATTTTTGATACCCCTAATGGACTTTGGCTAACGCGAGCCGATGTCCATCGAGAGATTTTCGCGCTATGCATTTCAATCCTTGAACGAAAGTTAAGCAGTGTTGCCGGCAGGCCTTTTCTATTGGCGTGATTAAACGCGACTAGAAAATACACAACCCGTTTAGCCGCCCGCTTTCGCTACTTCGTATTTCGAATAAGGTACAAGCGACAGACATTCTCAACGTCGCACATGGTTTCGTAGAGATCGAACGCTGTTAGAACAACACCGATACGTCACGGTTTTATATCAGTTTGCCATATGAGATCGTGACGTATCGGTGTTGTTCTTGCAGCGTTCGATCTCTACCTCGTTTCGCTGGGGCAGGGGTTACCGACTTAATTTTATTCGCATTTACGGAAGCATTGATATCTCCGAACTGATTCCGAGCGCCTCATTTAAATTAACCATCTATCCGTAGTAGTATTATCTTTGCTTATATATAGCTAAGTTTTTTTTTTAAACATCCCGTAAAAATACTTTGTGTCACTGTAAGTAGTTAGGACAAATTGCGTTCTTTAAAACGCGAAATACAGTGAAAGATATTGCATCAAACTAATTTCAAGTTTTTAAAATTTTCTAGTTTTTTGAGAATTTATCTGCGCATGCGCAGATGACACTTTGAGCTAATACCATTTAAATTTATTTAAGTAAAAAATGTCAGTTAGAAGTTTTTGCAGACTCCGCGTCAATACAGTCTAATTTCTGTTTCTATTTGTAAGTATAAAAACAAGCAAATCCGCATAATAACAGACAGCCAGGCGTCACTAGGGGCACAAGTAAACCCTAAGGTAACGTCCATGTTGACATGGGAATGCCAAAAAGAACTAGGCGAACGCAACAGAGTAACTCTCCCGTGGGTACCAGGACATTCGGGAATAGATGAGCTAGCGAGACATGGATCATCCACACCATTTTTGGACCAGAACCTGCCCAAAACCGCAGGGAATGGATCCAAAACAAACACAAGAAATACTGGGAGAACCTCGGTAGAATAAGACATGGAAAGGGTTTATAAGGGGCCCATCCAAAAGAACGAAGGAAGAACTACTCAGACAAAGTAGGAAAAGACTTCGCATAACAGCAGGGTTGCTAACAGGGCACGATAACCTAAGAGGACAACTACACAAGATAGGCTTATACAATGGGGACACAAGTTGCAGAATGTGCGACGAGGGGGAAGAAACAGCCTACCATATACTGTGCGAATGTGAAGCGTTGAATCACAAAAGACAGGCACTATTTGGGCAACCGAAAATGAGCCCACAGGAATATATCAACCAACCAGTCTCGGGGTTTTGCAGACTTGTAGAAGGAGCAAGACTAATGGGAGGATTGGTATAAAAGATAATGGGAGAATGGGGGCACAAAATGCCCAAAAGGCTGCGCTGCCTCCGGTAGTAAATCAAGACGGCTCCCAGGAAAAAGAAGAAGAAGAAGAAGAAGAAGAAGAAGAAAAAAAAGAAGAAGAAGTATATGTTGATGTTATAGCCTGAAATAATGTTAATTGTAATATTATCACCCTTTAAATTTAATGAAATTTTAAAAAATCATATTTTAACTCCTTAATTTTGACTTTAAATGACTCTAATTGGATTGGTGATGAAAATCCGAAATTTACACAAATTATAGCTATTATGTATATGTTTCTAGAAAAAAATGCCAAAAAGTTAGTTCAGTCAGTTTTGGCTCGCTAAAAATGCTGCTAAAAGTTTCATAATGCGCTTTCATACTTAATTTAATATTATATTATGCTTTATGTTGTTGAAACAAATTTTATTTAACGCTTTATCTGCTATTTTCATATTATGCTAAACTTGGAAACATGTTGGAACATAAAACTATCTTATTAATGATGGATGTGTGCTCTGCAGTTTTACACTGTTCACTTTGTTAGTAGCCTTCTGTACACATCTTGAACAATTTATAGTAGTGTGTTTCTAAGGTTATAGTATTTTGACGTTATGATGAAACAGTGTTTTATAGAAAAATGTGTTTCTTTTGAACCATATGTACTAAACGAAATCGGTATTAAGCATGTATTTTAGACATATTTATTTGACTTTGGTTGATTTGGACATTATTATTTCAATAATGATGATGGTTCATGTTAAAGTTATCAACAAAATATTCTGGTTTTTACCATCATCGAAAGCTATCTAATTGACACTTTGTTGACAAAATGGGATGTTTTTTGAAAATATTGTACAGGTTCATCCAACAAGGACTAAATAGGGCCATATTTCTAGCTTTCCTTTTATTAAAAAATAAATCTAAAATAGCCATCTTGTATATTGTTTCTGTAAATTCTAAAAAAATACCCAAAAATAGATTTAAATTAAGTCAGAAGGGATACGACATTAAACATTTTTTCAATAATTGGTTTGGTTTTAAAAAAGTATCTCATTTTTACGACCTTGAACCTGACCTTATTAAGGTTAACTGACCTCAGATTTTAATTCGCCCACCTAGAACACATACGTACAAACTTTTTTAGATTTTTGAAATCGTACATAACATTTTTATCCCAAAAACACTTAAAAATAACCTTGAAATGACTTTAGATGACCTATAGCAGCGGTTCCCAATCTTTTTCTTTCTGCGAACCCCTTATAAAAATTGGAATACATTGGCGAACCTCCTGTGCAGTCGTTAGTAAAAGTAAATAAAACAGTACTTTTTGACTGTTATTAAAATTTATTAATCGTATGAATAATAGTTATAATGACCAAAGTAAACTAAAACATAACTGTAACGTAAAACATTTAGAGAGAGGTTATTAAAAGTAAGTAAGCCTTACAGAAGGATTAATATAGTATGAAAAAAGTAATGCGATACTAAAAAAATCCTCAATGGGATATTTGTGCCTGTTTGGTGGAACAAAGAAATTCAAAATTTGGTTTAATGTATAATTTATTTCTGATTTTATATCCGAAAATCCGCCTTATCCGAACAGGCCAGGACAAAAAAAATATAAAATTTAAGAACTATGAAATGTAAAGAAAACAAGTTTTTTTAAGGATAAAATTTTAATGGCCTTTTCTGCTAAGATAGGGTATTAATTTTTTACACTGAGCCAAAGTCTATTAAAGAATGATCTGCAAAAACAGATTTTAGGAAATTGTCAGAGGATAAGTCAAAAAGATTTTCTTTTTCGAATAAAAGTAAAGAAGTGTTAGGAATTATATCTCCTTAAAAGGATTGCGTATCCAGTTGTTAGATCGAGGTTTATTAGGAAAATACTCTTTCCCTTTTAATGATTTCGTTAAGTTGAATTTTATTTTTTGAATGAACAATCAGACATTGATTACAGCGGTTAAACTTCTTTAGCGTGGCTTTTATTTTTTCATACACATTGAAAATGGTTACTCCTGGACCTTGTTATGACATATTTAGTTCAATAAATTTATAAAAAATATCCAGATAAGTCTCGGTTTGCTCGATTTGCTGTGGTAGCACTTGCCGGATTGTTGTAGCGGCGGTGTTACAATATTTAGGACAAATTCCGCCATTAGCATATTTTTTCGCGAACCCTTCATATAGCTCGCGAACCCCTAGGGGTTCGCGAACCACCGCTTCAGAAACGCTGACCTATAGGATAGATGTAAATAAACCCAGGATTCGGATTTCGCGACCTCAAAAGCATATGCAGGAACTTTTCCAAACTTTTTCGATAGTTTGTTCTTCACTTGACCTTCAAATGACCTTAAACCTGACGTGATGGAGATTAACAGCACCTTACAGATTTCGGCGTTCCCGCGTAGATCAAATGTTGACCTGTGTATACCTAAAGTCCAAAATTTCTGTCAGTGACTCATTTAATACCGGCCACCCAACCGACGAAGCGGCTAAATAAAAATCTAACAGTAGCAAATGATTTTTAAGCCTATAATATACTTTTCCGCTTCAATAACAGTGAACCGGCCAAAAGTTTCATCGCCACGTTGTCACAATTCGCGAAAATAAGTTACCAGCCAGCGATCGCACTTAAAATAGCACGCCAATATGTATTGAAATCATTGTTATCGAAAAGACAATAAAAGTGGCAACACACATTCCTTACTTTACAACTTGAAGAGACTTGAAAATAAGCGTATCGACAGGGTTTTCGTGCTGTTCGATGATTTTATTTAGTTATTATTGATTATGGACAGATTTTATAAGTTTAAATTTTAATTGCTAAACAGGGTATTTTCTAAATATTATAAATTTCTAGTAATAGTAGTATATAGATATTGTTTTGTGCCAATTTTATTATAGTTTATCTTATTTAGTGTATATAATTGTATATAAAGATTTAGTGTTGTTAAGTGCTTTTAATTCAGTAAACTATGAATATTAACCAACCTTTAACTAGTTATCCGCCTACAAAAAAAAAACTCAGTTAACGTTAAAAGAACGAATAATGGTTAAAATGTTTACCATGGGATTCGGGAACGAAATTCAAAACTAACCACTTTGGATGCTGCAGAGATATGTGCAACTTTAACAAAAGTTTTTTCGCGTACGGTATTCAGAGTTTTAAAAGGCAAATAAACAATATTAGTAATTATTCGGATACTGGAAAATGCGATTTTTTGCACACTCTCTACTTTCCGATTGTTAAACATGAATCAGAAGCTGTTTTTTTGGCCGCCTCTTATAGTATTTCAAAAATATAAAAATTAAATTTTTTAATTCCATTTTACGACATAATTTTTTAAATTATGTCATTTGCACGAAACCATATTTAAAAAACTCATACTATTTTAATATTAAAAAAAAATCACTCAAAAAGTCCGAATTCAACTCGAAATTCTAAAAATGTTGACCTGTGGCCAAGTTGTAATAGTTTTCTTTATGACATTTTTTTAAGGTATGCAAACCTTGCTTCACTCGGTCCGTAATGTAAAATCCTCGGTTGGAAATCCTAAATATGGAGCTCGAAAGACCTGAAATAGTTATTGGATTCTACAAGCTGATGATCTCAGGGCTTTCGTGTTCCTTATATAGTGGATATTTTTTATAAAGCAATGCGTGAAAATATCGTATTTAATATTGAATCTGCAAGATCGGTGGTGAATTGGCAAGTCGGTGTAACTTGGATTGACTATCGTTCTGTTTTTACATCTTTTTAATTTATGTTAAAACTGAAATTTTATTATTTTTTTCGTGTAGCAAAATATAATCGAGGAAGGTAAAATTAAAGTAAAAAATGTTTTTTTTTTTTTTTGGGAAAAAAGTTGAGAAATCGCCAAAAAATTCAAGTTTGAGTTCTATGACCTCAAAATAGGAGGTGTGCAAAAATTTAAGCAAAAAAATTACATTTTTTATTAATCCGAATAATACCAAAATAATATAGGCTTGTTACTAATTTAAAGGGTTAATGAAAATGTGAGAAAATAACTTTTGCTTGTAATAAATATTTTCATGTTTTGACGAAATTTTATTATTTATTTTCTGAAATGCACACGCCACTGGAATTGATTCCCCTGACCCCACACAACCCGGGGCACTCTAAAGGCGAGCGATGCGTCATTGACAGAAATTTTGGACTTTATAATTAACAGTAACATTATTAACCGAACAATTCTAATAAAGTAAGACGCTTTCAAAAGCAAAATGTTAATTATATGCCGTATCTTCTTTGTTTTTATTAAATGAATTTTTCTTGTAAGTATTTGTTTAGCTTTCACGGCTAAACATACAAGATAGCTATTTCATATTTTTGTTCAGTCCTCTTAGGATGATTCTGTAGAAGATCTAAACATTTTTTTCAAAATTGTTTATAAAAATGTGTAAATATTTGTATAAAAAATATAAATTATTCCTTTATTTTAAAGGTGAGCATTGCCCAGTTTATGTCATTATTATAAAAAAGAATGTAAGTCATTAACAAGGACGCGAAATAAATTTTAATTGATTTAGGCAAAAATCATTAATCTCGTTGGACTATTGATACCAGTTAAAACAGCGGTTTACACAAGAAAATATTTCAAAATTTGCCTTAATTCGAATAATATCTTTAAAACGTAATAATTAGGGCCCTGATTTCGGAACGAGCTTGTTCCCTATACATTTTTTATGTCTGGTAAATTCATTGGGGGTTTAAAAGGGGATATTAAATAAAATTAATTTAAAAAAACTGTGAAATAAAAACATAATAGGGTGTTTTAAATTTTTTCTTTCATGATAAACAACGTCTTTCAGAGTTGGTTTTGGTAAAATTGGTTTTTTTATAATTTAAAAAATGTCAACTCTAAAATAGCTTTTTCGACATCACAGTTTTTAACCGGGGAATTCGAAAATGTTTTTACAAGTCATTCTTTTTTTTTTTATTGCCTAAAAAAAATTTTTTTTTTCTAAAAATCCTGGATTTCTTTCAAAGATTTTTTGAAAAAAAATTTTAATTTGTCCCCAATTTCATTAGGAACAGATTTGCTTGTTTATGGTTTGAAATAAGAAATGAAGGCACTAGGGGGACTTTTTTTTTTTTTATAACTGTTCAATCACATTCGGAAGATATCCAAAATTTTCAAAAAAAATTTTAAATCAGATTTAACATTTTGAATTATAACTTCTTTACTTTTTCCCCTTAAGCATCACCCCGTAAACTGTCAATAACTTTTTTACCACATTATAATTTATATGGTAATATGTTAACTGCTGATAGCCATATTTTCCCTTGTAATAGAAGGTTGTGGCGGTAATGCGACATTAGGACACATATCTTTTAGACACATAAATTTCGTAATACGCGCAGGTGGCTTAAGAAAAACTTTTTTACCTCGATAAAAGTTACGTACCATTTCGCATATTCTATGTAGGGCATGAGCTAAACATATCAAATAAAGAAATTTGGGAAAATGTTCTTTTAACTGTCTTCCTGCATTCAGCATATATGCAGCACTATCCGAAAGAAACAAAACGCCACTTTTCTGAATAATAGTGACTGGCAGTAAAGTAATACTTTCTACTACAGATCTTGTTATTGTCTTACTATTGGTTTTAGAAAGAAATTTACTGATAATTAAAAATGAGTTTTAAGGTTCGTGATAACTTAAAGGTGTCTCCAACTGCACCATTTTCTTACGCCAGTCAATACGCCTGATTTGAAAACCAAGCGTAGGTCAATGCGGATTTCTGGGGCGCCAAAAATTTTGTTCAGTTTAATGCTTCCAAAACACAGGCAGGTTCGCTGTCGCGAAAAAAGTCTACCAATGCTCATCCGTTACATATGAGCGACGAAGTTTTGCAGAACAAAGAGTCATTTATTCTTGTCGGTGTTACTTTTAAGAATAACCTTAACTGGCACAAACACATTACATCCATAGCCTTAGCAGCTTTAAAAAAGCTTGAATTCCTCTTTCGAGCCAAAAAGTATTTTTTTCCAATCTGTATACCCTTTATGTTTTCCAAATTAGACCTTATTTAGAATATTGTTCTTATGTCTGTGGAATGGCGTCTCCTACAACTCATTCAGAGAAGAGCTGTTCGTCTTATAAATAATCCCACGCTCACAGAAAAGCTTCGTCCTCTTGCCCACCGAGGAGCTGTAGGGAATCTGTCGCTCTTCTTTAGGTATTTTCACGGCTTCTGCTCAGAGGAGTTCCAGTATAATACCTCCTCTGGCAGCTCCCAACGGAGCAACACTTGGTGCAACTTTTATGCACCTTTTTACAGTTTGACTAAAGAGGCCCTGAACTTCCTGCTTTCGTAGTTCTTTCATCGCTAGGGTGACCAGACTATGGAAACTGCTACCCGCAAAAGGTTTCCCTTCTTCTTTAAGTCTCCAAATACTTAAGTCCCGTGTGAACAAACTCCCTTTCACCACACTTAAGACACCCACGGTACGTTAGTGCTTGGACCACAGCCTTCGTGGACTGTCCAAAGATAAAAACACCTCTAACTTGCACTCATTATTTATTTGCCTGTAAGCGACCTACACCTGTTTAAATATAACAAATTATTTTGGCACAAATATAATATGATTTACCCCTCATTGATCTTACCTATGTAACGGAACTGGTTTTTGCGAGTTCACAACAAATAGGCCCGGAGAGTTTTCGTACTGCACTTGGAGAGTTGCAATTTTCCCCCAACAAAACTATGTTTGTGGGGTTAATTCATAAATATAAACCCTAACAGAGGTGCAATCAAATTTGTACATTTATAATGACAAAAAGTCTATTTTAGTTTTAATTTATTTTATATAATTTATATAAAAGCATTATAAAATATCATAGTTTAATTCTTTTGTTGTTGCAAAAACTCCTCTAAACTTTTTACTATTGCCACGGCTTTTGTATTATTCCACAAGAAATCACACCGAATAAAAATAACAAAATAAAAACCATATATGCCTAAGGAAGTTGAGTTATTTATTGCATTTTTATTTGGTATATTCTATATCATTTTAAGCTCGAAATTGTAATGGTTTTTTATCGATGTCCGGTCCCTAGTAATAATGCAAAATATTTTGGGACCTTTTATTTTCATGATTCATACATAAGAGTTAAAAAATTCTCTCTAGAAGAAGCCCGATTGACACACCTGAGGCCTTGGGGGCTATAAACAAAGTTTTACCTTTTATTCAGACCCTCTAAATAATAAAAAATGCCGTTGAGAAAACGTCTCTGAAACTTAGACAAACATTGATACAATTAGGCCATTCTTAGAGACCTCCGTATATTTTCCCTTTGGCAGTTTTTATTGTGTTTTTTATTGCAGCAGTTTCAAATTTCTTTTTAAAATAGTTATGAAAGGGAACTAGCAGTTTGTTATCCTTCTGTTGTGTTTTTTTATTATTTTAACAAAAGTTTGCTGTTTTTCTTTAAAAACAATTGCATTAAAAAAATCAAAAGATTTTTAAAAAAATATAGATTAAAAATATGCAATCTGTACCACAAGTAAAGTAGACAATTTTTAAGTTATATCTAAACAGCAAAAGACCGGAAATAAGATTATATGAGCAAGTCCAGAATAAATATTTTTTTTTTTGGTTGTAGAGTTGTGTATATATAAAAAAAAAAACTAAAAGAAAATATTTTTTTAAATAAATAATAATATCGTATGGGGTCCAATACTTTTTTTGTATTCTTTTATAGCTAGCTCCCAAGTTATTTAGAATACTATTTTAATTTATCTAATACATTTTTTACAAAAAAACTCGCATGTTATTATATTTTTTTAAAAACCTTTTTTTTTAACATTAAGTTTATATTATTCGCACTTACTAAAAACGAATTCAAATTTCTAAATGGGAAAATACCAATTTTAGGCGACAAACAATCATATACTCACGTAAATGAAGGGACAAAGCTGTAAATAAATCTGTACAGTTTTCCCTTGTGACGCAGTTCTTAGGTTTTCGGGGATGCTTTCGAACGAAAATAAGTTTATCAACATTAACAGGTGGGGAAAGAGCTCTCAAGGCCCGAAAAATGGATTTCCCACTAATATCTGCCAAAATATGCGAATTGAAGAACTTTTGTTTTGACAAAAAATGAAGATCGCCTTGTAGTCTACAAAAATCGTCCTTATAATTTTTTTCAAAAAATTGATAGTTTTCTACCCAAAAGTCCCCTTATTTCAGCTGCCGCTCTACCGCTGGAATACCGCTATCTTCATGGATTCACTTATAAGCGGGCGGACGAATTGTTCCATTACTTGAGCAATAATGTACATTTTTTAATCATTAAAGGTGCTCGCCCACTGGAGCGACGCGATGCGACGTGACGCGATGCGACAGAGTTGTCCGCCCACTGGATGACGCGGCGCGACGCGAAATCTTCCGAAATGTGACAGTCGGTTGCGAGTTTTTATGGATAGCTCATCGAACGAAGATATTTTTGTATTTGGAGTAGTTGCTGTTATGGAGGAGGAAGAAAAGAAAAAGAAACGGAGAGTTTGGGTCTATGAAATTATAGGAAAGATAAATGAGTGTGAAGAATTCCATCACTTGTTTCCAGATTTAAGAAAAGATGCTAGAAAATTTTTCAAATACTTTCGCATGTCGAAAGAAAAGTTTTTTGAACTTCTCAGTTTAATTCAGACGTCTATAGAGCACTAAAATAAGTTGCTTTCACATACCTTGAAATAGAAATCCACTAAACAACTTTTTTATTTAGATTAATTTTAAAAAATATTGTAATAATAAAATACAAATGTCACAAAAATAACAACAGATAAGCAAATGCAGTGATAACAGAACAGATCAATCTGTGAGATTCTTCACGATGATACCTGAAAGAGGCCGATGCTTGCTTTCCCGACTGGTCTTGAGCTGTTGCGTCGGGTCGCTTCACATCGCTTCGCTTCGCGCCGCGTCGCATCGCCTAGATGGGCGGGCTTCAATTTAATTACAAGTAAAGTATCCCTGACGCATTTAATCGCGTCGCACTGTGTCGCGCCGCGCTAATGGGCGAGAATCTTTATTGGAATGGGAAAACCCGTACCTACCATTGCATATGAGATTGGGTGCACTCCGATCTTTCTTGAATATTAAAAAAAGCGGTTAAAGTTTTTTTTACAATATTTTAAGATATCTCATTAATTTATTGAAATTTTTTTAAAAAGTTTGTTATTAACATTTCTTTTTTATAATAAGACCTTAGCGAGTGTTCGATGATCCCAGAAAATTTCCTTAACCATCTTTCTTGCGTTTTAATAAAAAATTGTTTTGCCCATCTGCATTTTTTAGCCGTTTCCCAGAGTTCTGGAAAATCTGTAGAATAAACGCGAATCAAAAACTCATCATCTATTGAAATGCTTTTCATTGCACATCATTTGAAAGCTTAGAGTGTATAGTTTCTAAATGTACTTTTTTCTTTTTAATAAAGTCCAACAGACGGACAACAATGCATTTCCAAACCCGTGGACCAGAAATTCGGTAAGAAACTACCACATCAATTCAGTGTGGAATGTTATGGATTTTTCGACGGTCGTTTTTGCGAAAAATATTGGTGTTGCAAAAAAAATGGTTAAAACCATTTTTGTAGATTTTGAGGTGATCCTCATTTTTTGTCTAAACAAAAATTCTGCAATTCGCATATTTTGGCAGATATTCGCGGGAAACTCATTTTTGGGACTTTGGGGAGCCATTTTCAGCGGGTTCCCACGTCGGAATCGTGATAAACTTTTTATCGCTTGAAAGCATCCGTAAAGACCTAAGATTTGCGCCACAAATAAAAACTGTACAGATTTATTTACAGCTTTGGGTACTTTCAGGTCTTCAGTCACTGGACTACATAGAGATTTTTCTGTAATACCGCTTATAACCGAGCGTATGTCGCTTGTGCATTACACAAAATATTTTCTTTAATTTAATATTAGGATCCCACCGTACTTGGCGTAAGTTGTAACCAAGGAAGTTTAAAGGTGTATGGAAGCCCAATACTGTAGAACAAAATTGTCCAGGCGTGCAGGGCAGCGGGAATAGGGGGTTGGCCCCGCGGAATTTGGGCAATGAATAGTAATCTTTGTAAATAAATAAAAAAACGATTTTTTAAAATAAATTTCAAACATTGTATGATAGTATTATGTACTTATCACCAATTTTGTGATAAAAGAAGGGCAAGATAGTGTAAATAAGTTTAATCTAATCCTAAAGTAAAAATGTTTATAACTGCTTTTTAGGCATATACTTTTCACTAATAACAAACATTCATGAGACAGAATAACAGTGGTTAAAAATGTTTAGTAACCTTTGGTACCTGAGTATCCATTGTAACAGTATCCGTTAAATATTATGTGTGTACAGTATGTCGAGCTTAAAAAGTTGATAATGCAAGATTAAGAAACCAAAAATCTAATTTATTTTTAAACAAATGGTATTGTCTTGAAAGTTGCTCTCCCGATTTGATCAAATTTGATACAGGGGTTTTTTGGGGAGCTGATTACAAATCTGAAAAAATATCTTTTCGGTAACGTTTCGTTTCCGAGATCTTCATCATCAAAGTTGAAAATTAAACTAACATCATTTTCATATTTCCTTTTTTGTACACAATTCTTGATTTTTACACAAAGTGGCACACAATATTTACAAACACCTTTTAAAACCTTGTATTTTTAATATTTTACATCTTTTTCCATTAAATTGCGAACTTTTAAGTTCAAAGGCAGCACCATATTTGCTTAAAAAAAAAAGTGTAAAAAAGGTTAAAATAAACATAAAACCAGTTTTTAAAAGGTGTTTGAAATATTGTGTAATTTATGAAAAATCAAGAATTTTGTGCAAAAAGAAGGAGAAATAGTGTAAATAAGGTAAGTTTGATTTTCAATTTTGATGATGAATATCTAGAAAACGAAACATTGCCGAATTTTTTTTCAGATTCGTAATCAGCGCTCCAAAAACCCCTGTATACCAAATTTGGTCAAAATCGAGAAGCAATTTGAGCAATTAAAACAAATACAAAAAAAAGCAAAAGGAACTTTAACATAAAATTGTACTTCCTTTCATTCAATTAGAGGGACCTGTATATATTAAAATTCGCATGGTCTGCCCAGTAATCAATAATTTTGATCCATTTGGTATTTTATTTAAAAACCACTCACAAAACGAGTTCTTCGATCAAAATCCCAGAAAGAAGATGATGGATTTTCCGGGTTCGATAAGGCTTAAATTTGTTTTTTTTTTTCAAATCTGTGGTTTTTGCTTTGGATATGCCAGTCTCTGCTTCAAGTTTTCTTGTGGAAGTTGTACCATTATTTTCATATAAAGTGCCCAAAGTTAGAGTTTTTACCATTTTCGTTTTGAATTTCTTGATTTTGAGCATAATTTGCTCTGGGTTTGTTAAAAGAGCCAAAATTTTAAGATTATGGGCGTTAGCAAATATCCCTGGATGTTGCTGCCGTTCGGGATATCTTTGAAAATACAAGTTTCTTGCCGCCTGAGCGTTTTTGTTGCTTTCTATGTAACATTCAAGCATGTTGAACTAAATTATTAAATGAAATAAAAGTACCTAAATGTAAACCTTATTGCTTTTTAATAATCCACAGAAATACACTAACATTGTCGAAATCATCTAAAAGATAGTTAAGATTGCCTTACTTTTCTCACTAATATTTCCTATGAAATTTTCATTTTCTATTATTCATAATTGATGTATTATTATTTATTCGGTTACCTAACGTTACGTCTTATAAGAAGCACCTAATTTAAATATAAGAAATACTTACCTAAAGTTAAAAAGACGGGTATGTTACCCTTGGATTTGCAAGACAAAACCATACAACCTCTAGTCATTTTGTTACGATATTATAAGTAAGCAATAAACACAAAATCATAATTTAATAAACACTAATCACTAAAATAAGAAGGTTTTTATCAATCCAGAAAACGGTACTCCGGCTCTCATAAAACTATAATAAGTTGGCTAACTTCACACTGATTTATCAGTGTGTAAGTAGGCAACACATTAAATTATTTCGTGGAATTTTGTTATTGCGCAGAATCGGCGGGGCCAACTCTGACAGTTATTTTCATACTGGGCTGGACATTTTTTAATTGAATGGGCCATAGCATTGAGCTTCCATACACCTTTAAACTTCCTTGGTTGTAACACGTGTACTCTATGGCTATCCTTACTTCTGTACCTATTTCTTTTTTATTTCACCGGGTATAAGATGTCTTTGGAAAGAACCCTTTAATAGGCAATAGAAAAAAGCTTTTAACTTTAACTTTATTATTTAAAAAACTGGGTCAGTTTTTTACAAACCTAAAAAACAAGATATTTTAATTGATCTCTAAGAAAAATATTTATTAAGTTATCCCTAAAGCTCGTTTCGCCTTAATAGAAAATAAATTGTTCAATTTAATTTACTTAAAAACAAAAATTGGCCAGTATGCAGGCCGCACTTTTCATCTTAAAAGAATTTCATAGTAAAATTGAAGCGCCTGGCCATAAATCCGATAATCCCAATATTGCTCTGGAATTCGAAACTCTCAAGGCATTGCAGCGGGAATTCGTATTCAGTTAACTTAAAAACACTTTATAAAGGATTTATTAATTTACTTAAAAAAACTCATTAAGAAACTGAATTTAGCTTTTATTTATAACAAGAACTTTTTTTGCTATAAAACACTTAACAGAGTTAACAGCTTTCAACAGTTAGTAGATGTTGAAAATTTTTCTGCGCAATAATTTAACGAAAAAACCTGTAATTTTTTTTCCTTGCCAATATAAAATACACTCTAAAGCAACATTTTGTGAATGAAATATGTAGTCCGGGAGACCACCGCAAAAAAGCAAGCTAGTAAGAGATACGCATAAAACGTTTGTTTTTTTTATATTACTATGAAGTATAGTCAATTGAAAGCCGCACTGCTGCCTTAGCTTAGCGGGTTTAAATTGCATTTTTTTTACCTAAAAAAATTGTGAAAAATCGTTTTTTTAATATAACTCAAAAACTATTGATTTAAGGAAAAAAGGTATGAAATTAAAATTAATGGTCTAATAAAACTACGTCATTTGTTTTATATAAAATTTTTGTAGCTCTTGTAGTTTTTGAGATATTAACGATTTAAATTTAAAATAAAACGCAAATATCTCAAAAACTAACAGAGTAACGAAAAAATTTAATGAGCGAAAAATTTGCATTTTAATAAGCTCTATAAAAAAGGTTATATACACAATTTCATTAAAATATATTTTTTAATAAAACAGGAGATATAAGCAAAAAAGTGATTTTGGCCATTAAAAATTTTGCTAATTACAATATTTTTTGGTAGAAGTAATTACTTACTTCTATCTATCTAAAAATTGATTTAAAATGTACTATTTATTGAATGAAACAAACTAATACACATGTGCCTCGAGGCAATGGGGGATAACGTGGTGGCACGAATATTTTATTTAATTTTTTATGGTCCAATAACTGTACCCATTTCGATCCACTTAAAACTTTAACCAAAAGAAAATTTTAACTTTATTTTATTGAAAAAAAAAAATAAGGACCTTCTCTATCTGGGTGTTTTATACCTGGCAGGACGCTTAATATTTCTCAATCTTCTATGCTGCAATGTGTATAGCTCATCGTTTAAATATTTTATTATCGATTTAATTAATAATATTTATAATTTATAAGGACAGTTACTTGTCAAAATGATCTTAAGAAAATTTTAATCATACTTTTTACATTAAAAAAAATTTTGTACTTTATTTAGCGTTAACTTTTAAAACATTTCTCTTAGTAAGCTATTCACCTCGTCTAGGCTTAAAGCCTTTCGCATTTAAATAATTGTATTTACTTATTTATTTACTACTTTAAAATATAATCAAATTAAAGTTTAATCATTAATTCAACTGAAAAAAATAAAGAAAAAAAATTTTTTGATGTAAAAAATATGATTAAAATTTTCCAAGATCATTCTGAACGAGTAACTCCCTTTATAAATATTTATTATTATTATTTAAATCAATAAGAAAAATATTTAAACAATGAGCTCTATACATAGTAGCATAGAAGATCGATAAATGTTAAGCGTCCTGCTAGGTATACAACACCCAGACAGAGGAGGCACATTTTTTTTTTTTCCAAATAAAATAAGTTTAAATTTTGATTTAGTTAAAGTTTCAAGTGGACCGAAATGGGTTCAGTTATTGGACCAAAAAAAATGTAATAAAATATCCGTGCCATCAAGTTATCCTCCATAACCTTGAGGCACAAGTGTTTCATTCAATCGGAATTACTTGTACCAATGAAATATTATTAGCGAAATTTTTAATGGTCAAAATCACTTTTTTGCTTATACTTCTTTATTACTTATTTTATTAAATAAGTGTATACACCCTTTTTCATGGAGCTTATTAAAGTGCATATTTTGTTTTACACATTTTTTCGTAACTCTATTAGTTTTTGAGATATTTGCGTTTTTATTTTAAATTTAAATTGTTAATATCTCAAAAACTAAAAGAGCTACAAAAATTTTATAAAAAAAGAATTTTATTAGACCATTTATTTTGATTATATACCTTTTTCTAAAATAAGGGTTATTATTGAAAGAACCGATTTTTCACGTTTTTTTTTAAGGTAAAAAAGTAATTTAAACCCCTCAACGCTAACTGAGGCAGCAGTTTATAGTAATTAAGTTTTAATTGACCTATGGTTTGTTTTGGTTTATTCCTTAAAGCAAGGGTACCCTAGGTATTTAGGTTCGTATCCATTTAGCGCCAGGCGGGGGTTTCTTACATCGTTCCATGAAATGATACCAATTGCGTGCGGACCAAGGGGTTCATACCGTACTCGAACCAATAAGATTGGTCGGACCAAGTTCATCCGTACTAATTGAATACGCACCTTTAAGTGAAAAAAAGGCAGTTTCTTGACACGAAACTTAAAGATTTGGAGGTTAGGAGGAAAAGAAGAGACAGCTGCTTGCTGTAAGGTCGTTTATAGGACCAACAACTCCTTTAGATTGACTCAAGAATGTTGAGAGTTACTTTCTAGCTCGGAAGATAAATTTGAGCTTTTTCGAGGCTGCTGTAATAATAAATAAAACTCTTTGTGCCCATTAGGTTATTTTTAAAATTAATACCCACATGATTCGTAACTCTTTGTTCTGTAGAACCTAGTTCCCTCACAGATACAAAATGAGGATTGTAAAATTAATCTGCTTTAATAGGTGCTTAAAAAAGAAAAAAATCTAAAACTGCCGAAGCGATTCCTAGACGTTTTACATAAAAATGGCTTTGTTTTATTAAATCTAAAAATAAATTTGCCAAAGCGCAGTATTTTTTCATAATGTAACATTTTATTTTTATACTTAAGTTTAGCACAAGCATTTCTTTTTATTTTAAGTTTCCACCAGTATTTTTTTATTTGGATATTATGACGTCACGACATATCTTGGATCGAGACCCCCAGTGGTACTTCCTCGAAGGTTGTTTTTAGTTTTGCTTTATTCAGTTGGGTAGGAACGACTTATTTTTGGTGAGGGGATCAACAAGGATTCTGACGTTCTTTTTTTAACGACTTGGGTGAGCAAATGATTTTGAAATGTTTTTTTGGGCCAAGTATTTTTTAAAAAAGCCCATATATAAATTAATGGGGTTTAAACCCCCATTTATGGTAAATATGGTTGAGTATCCCTTTTGTAACTAAAGTATTTATTTTATTTGGGTTTTTTTTCGAAATTGAGGTTATAATTTTTGGGGTGTAATTTGCAATGAATTTTTTTAAGGACTTTTCCGTGGGGATATACCCTTTTCTGTTAAGACTTCCCCTTTGTGAATCTAAGATCTCTGGAGTATATGGTTTTGTAGAGCCTAGCAGTTTGGTGCAGTATTCATTCATCGATGAGAACATCGTATGTCGAGGCCACTACATGGTTTATTGTACACGCTGAGGTTAATCCTGATCACAAAATAATTCAGCCATGCTCTAAAACCCACAGGATCGTAGAGTAATCTAAGTAACAAATTAAAGTGATTTTTTTTTAATTTTTTCATAACATAACCTTAATTTTCTTGTTAATTTTTTTTTTTAATATCTAAAAATATGGTTTAACCTTAATTTCCATTCATCTTTTTTTTTTAAAACCTCTAGGCTTGCCCATGCAAGACTTTTTTTTGCTTTACATACGTTTGTACTAAAAACATTGTACAATGGTTTAGGTATAGCGTCCGTATATTTTTTTTTAAACCTGTTGAATTTGCAAGGTCAGGCGGGCTAATTTAATTAATTTTTAGTATAAAATCAATTATTTGTAAAATCTATTTATAATGATTTTTTAAATTGAATTTTGTAACCATTTAATTATTTGTAGTTATTATCCTAATTTGAATTTTCACATTACCATGTGTTATTATTATTCATGATTATTTTTAAACATGGATTTTCTTCTTTAACCCACAACCATCACCCATGTCTACCATAAATAAATATATGTATATATTTTTTTAAAAATTTAATCGGTTTTTTTACCCCTGGTACTGAATTTTGTAGATGTTTTTTTTTCTTTTTTTTTTTGCTTAAAAAAAAAAAAGATGGCCCCTTTTAAAAGAAAAAGGTTCTTATAATAAACCTACACCATAGCCGAAAAACTGATATAGTTTGCCGTTCGCTTCACCTTGTCTTTTTTGCTCTAAAAAGGTTATCCCACCCCGGGGAAAAATAGGCATGGGGGAATTATAATATTAAAAAAAACTTCTAAGTAAATTTAATCCGCTAGGCTGTAAATCGGATATTACCAATATTTTTTTGCGGAATTTAAAACTCGTTAGGCATTTTTATGCATTAAGAATGCAAACAAATTTAACTTTAAAATACTTTATTGAACAATAAATTAACTTTAAATAACTTTCAAAATGCCGCACTCCAGAAGTCGTGTTCCGGGTTTAAAAAATAAGTAGCAGAATTTAATACTTTGGCTAATATTAAAGTTAAGTTTAAGGAAATTCTTTCGGTTGACCTTTCATAGAATTTAGATATTTTATCAGTATTTTGCACAAAAAAACTAGGCCCTCTACGAGGTCTTTTATGGCATGTGATGTTATTCAAAAAAAAATAGGGAGTTCAAAAATGATTAGAAAAAACCCCGCACAATCTCTGTGGAAAGTGGGTTTCGGCCGATTTTTTTAGTTGATTGTTAAACGTGAGATATTTGACCGATTATTGGTCAATTGCCTTACCAAAATATTTAATACTGTTAATAATACTTTGACAGTCACGACAAATTGACTGGAGAATCCCGAGCGCCGCAGATTTTTGATGATGTTCTTAAATTATTATTATACTCTAAATAAAAAATAACATTGTGTTAATTGCTTAGGCTAAATTTATTTTTCGGATACTACACTAAATAATATTCCATAAGAAATATACGTAAATCATGCCTTTCTAGTAGGTACTACATAGTGATCAGTGATCACTGCCGACTGTGTATACATAAGTATAGGTACACGTGGCAGTTTAAGCTTGCCCACTGCGTATACTTAGATATACACATGACAATTAAAGTGTTAAACTTAAAGTCACCCACACAAGACTTAAGCTTGACATCCCCCAAACATTCAACCACTTCAATTCCCCACCCCCTTAACCATCCCACCACCGACCAAAGACTGCCAAGTAACTTTTTCCTGTTTACAAGTAATAAACAAGGAAGTGGAAGGTGTATGGAAGCCCAATACTGTAGAACAAAATTGTCCAGGTGTGCAGGGCAGCGGAAATAGGGGGACTGGCCCCGCGGAGTTTGCGTAATGAATAGTAGGTCAGGGCCGGACTTCCATAATTCTTTGGTACTATCTATAAAGTTGCCATCATCAAATGTCAAATTCAAGCATTCACTGTTTCCATTATTTTTTGTTCAAAATTGTTGGTTATTAAACAATACTTCTATAGAATATTTAAAATTATTGTGTAATATTGGATTTTATATCATCTGATATAATATTGAAAGAATAGATGGCGCCACTTTACAGCCTTCTATTTAAACGGTCGATAGTTTTGGGAGTTTTGTATTTTTACCAAAAATCTTTGTAAATAAATAAAAACACGATTTTTTAAAATAAATTTCAAACATTGTATGATAGTTTTATGTACTTATCACCAATTTTGTGATAAAAGAAGGGCAAGATAGTGTAAATGAGTTTAATCTAATCCTAAGATTCTGGTTGTACATTAAAAAGTGAAAAATTTTATAACTGCTTTTTAGACATATACTTTTCACTAATTACTAACATTCATGAGACAGAATAACAGTGGTTAAAAATGTTTAGTAACCTTCGGTACCTAGGTATCCATTGTAACAGTATCCGTTAAATATTATGTGTCTACAGTATGTAGAGCTTAAAAAGTTGATAATGTATGTTTAAGAAACCAAAAAACTAATTTCTTTAAACAAATACAGAAAAAGCAAAAGGAACTTTAACATAAAATTGTACTTTTTTCATTTAATTAGAGGGACCTGTATATATTAAAATTGGCCTGGTCTGCCCAGTAATTAATAATTTTGATTCTTTAAAGAATGTACTAATTTTAAATGAAATAACATACCCAAATGTAAACCTTATTTCTTTTAATAATAAGAAAAACACAAACATTGTAAATCATCTAAATAGGTAATTGTACTTTTCATATTTCTATAAATTTTCTTTCTTTCTATAATGATATATATTATTATGGTTACCAACATTACGTCTATAGAAAACACTAATTTAAATTTGAAATTACCTAAATAAAAATCGGGTATGTTACTGTTTGCAAGGCAAAACCATACAACCTCCCAGTCATTTTGTTACGATATTATAAGTACCAAACAATAGACACAAATTATAGTCACAATTTAATAAACACTAATCACTAAAATAAGACGGTTTTTTCAATCCAAAAACTTCTGCAACCACAAAATATAATCACACAAAGCAAAACAATCGAAACTAATACGGCGCAAAGGGCACAAACCACAACGACGGTTGATGGAACAGCGCGGATATAGTATCGTACGCGCCAAGCGCGCTTTGCTACAAAAACGGTATTCCGGCTCTCATAAAAGTATAATGTGTTACCTAACTACAGAGTGTGTAAGTAGGTAACACATTAAATTATTTTGTGGAATTTTGTTATTGCGCAGAATCGGCGGGGCCAACTCTGACAGTTATTTTCATACTGGGCTGGACATTTTTTGATCGAATGGGCCATAGCATTGGGCTTCCATACACCTTTAAACTTCCTTGGTTATAAAACACTTTAAACGTGAACGCCGTAACACAGCCACCTAAACGATTAGAGCTGAATAGCCTTCAACCCCAACAATAAAACACCCACCTCCACCCCATATCAAAACCTACCATGTAATTTTTTCCTGCTTACTGGTTGTAAAACCGTTTAATCATGAATTCCATCCCACTGCTAGCTAAACTATTACTACCCAATACCGACAGTTGAACCCCCCACTCCCACACCCCATCCCACGTCGTACCAAAGCCTGTTATGTGTCTTTTTCCTGCTTTTGAGTTGGGAAACCGTTTGATCATAAATTCTATCCCATGGGTGTGTATAAGGTTGGAGTCAAAGGGTATTGGGTTGTGATCGTTTAGATGGCTGTATTACGTAATGAACGATCAAAGGGTTTTACAGCTCCGTAAACAGAAAAAGTCACATGGTACGCTTTAGTGAGTAGTGAGAAGGTTAAGGGGTAAGGAAGGGAGTAGTTGAATGTTTGGTCGATATCAGGCTTAAGCCTAGTGACTGTGTGGATGGCTATATGTTCAACTACAGTAATAAATATTTTAGTTAGGCAATTGACTAAAAAGATAAATGCAGAAAACCAAGTATTAAGGGTTTATTATAAATTAAATTTATTAGCAGAGCGCTTTTGGCTAAACCGCCATTGTAAATGCTACTTGTCAAACAAGAGGTCTAAGCTGATTAATAAGACGGGTCAACATTTGATCCACGCGGGAAGGCTGAAAGCGGTTAGGTGTTACCAGGGTTTTTGGGGTCGCTGATTACGATAAGAGGGTCGGTTAACCTTTACCACGTCAGGTTTAAGTTATTTAAAGGTCAAGTAAAGAAAAAACCCTCGGAAAAATCTGGAAAATCCATGCATATGTTTTTGAAGTCGCTGAATTCGAATCCGACATTTGGATTGGAGATTTTTCCTATGCTTTTTTCTTTACTTGACCTTCAAATGTCATTGAATCTGATCTTATGGAGGTTAACTGACCTTAGATGCCGATTTGCCGACGTCGAAAACATACGTAGGTTTTTTTTAGATTTTTTCGAATTGTACTTATAATTTATATCCCAAAAACACTTCAAAATGACCTTGAAATGGCCTTATATGACCTCCAGGATAGATGTAAATAAACGCTGGATTCGGACTGAGCGACTTTGAAAACATATGCATGAATTTTTCTAGATTTTTTCGATGGTTTTTTTACTTAACCTTCAAATGAAATTGAACCTGACGTTAGGGCGGTTAACCAACCCTCTGATCGTAATCAGTGACCCCAAAACCCGAGGGAGCAACCTAACCACTTCCGGCGTTCCTGTGTAGATTAAATGTTGAACGGTTTAATCAGTCAAATTTATCCTTCTGACCTTTGAGGGTGATTTTGGAGGTATCGGGGGGAGCAGCGTCTCGGGTTTTGTGCCCATTGATCACAGTTTTGGGGATTATCAATTTGCAAAGTTTCAAATAAATGGGCCTAAATCCACTTTCCATAAAAATTGTGAGGTGTCCTTTTATTTTTAGAACTAAAAGAATGGCCCTAGTCGCAATTATGTCTTAACATTCCTGGAATGGGGTATCTAAAAGGCGAATATAATGATAATGACATAGTTACTTTAAAGGTTTTCTTTGCTAGAGAAAGTAGTTTATACCAAACACATAATAGTTAAATTTATTTTTAATGAGTACGCCAAACCCAGTGAAATTTTGTAACAACTATAAGCACAATATGGTAAATCAACCATATTAAAAATATAGATGTTTGTCGCGTGCGAAAGGTCCGAAAAGTTTGAGAACACAAACCTACATTGACCCAAAAAAGATCCTATTTTTGCCTGTAGAAGAATTTCCTTTCTTAAAATGTGACAAACGTTATAAATTAGTGTTGGTAGCGTCGAGGAAGTCATTTATTCCCATTAGCATCACCATGAAGTTTGCGCAAGAAGGGTTCCCAGATTGCTGGCTGTGAAACCAAAACAGCGACGTGGAAAATCTTAACTGAGCTTCTCAGGCGATACCGAGATAAAGGCTTTCTCGTTTTTAAGTTCCTTGCTTGCCGGTAAGAGGGTTATCTCTTTTATGTCTGAATCAAAAAGATCTTTCCTATGAACAAAAAAGCAGAAATTATGCCTTCGGGCAGTAAAAATGGGGTGTTTTTTGATCAAATTTTTTGAAAGAACGGCATACCTTTAATGCCCCTTATTACTTTGATTTTTTGATTAATTTTTAAATTATTTTGTATGATGTAGAGCCAAACCACGAAATCTTCCCTAAAATGTCCTTGCCCAAAGGAAATCCACATTATTTAAGTAAAATAATAAAAGACAACAAATATTTGACATCCCTATATCTAAAAACTGGATAGAGTTGAGAAAAATTCGTTTCCAAATTTATTAGAAGCAGTTTATTTGTCCTTTAAAAATACTTCACTGTTGAACAGAACTTAAAATAATTTGCTTAAGAAGAAAACTGCTTCTCAGTAAATTAAGTTCGAAATTTGTTAGCTTTCCCGCAGATATTTTTCGAGATATTAATGCAATTATCCGGGCGAATTCGAAAATAAGGCGAATAAAAGAAAACGCTCTTGAATTTTATTTAAATAATACTGGAAAGGGATATTTCATTATCGGATTCTTTAGAAAAGTGGATTTTCTCGGTTATATTAATTTATTGGCGGATGGAGTTATTAAAGCGATTGGGTTTATTTGGGCCTTGAGTTTCCCAAGCTATTCAGTTAAGGCAAAATAATATATTATCGAAATCACTCGGGTAATTAAACAGGTCTTTAAATTTTAATTAACATCTGTTGACTTTAGAAAATGTTATTAGGATGTGTATTTAATACTAAAATTCCAATTTATTATGAAATTTTAACTCTTTACCCTGTTTTCTAGTAATATACGTTACTATTTTATATCATTTTAATAAAATAAGGAAGAATATACCGGGTGTTGCTCCGCCGAGCGGGACATAGGGAATCCCATGTAAATTTTGAAGTAGTCAAATATTGGCTCCCCTAATTATTTTAGAAAAAAATGCTATTAGGATTTATTGAAGAGCACAATAAGTTCCACCCAAAATGAAAATTTGAGCATTTTTCAACCAACCAGTAAAGAGTAAACTGCCTAAATACTTCTGCAACGTAGTATCTCATTATGCACCCTGTACTCTAGAAATCAATAATAAAAACACCGTATCGATTTATCAGTGACAGTGAAAAGACAGGTGGACATTTTAGATCATTAATTTATAATGTCATTGCCAAAACTGAACAATTTTTTACGGGAATTTCAAAAAGAATCCTCGCATTTCATTTTAGTTTACAGCTAATTCCAACACATGCACTCACAGTTACGCAAGACAATAAAACAAATTTGTCTACATTTAGAATTCAATTTATGACGAAAATATCAAGATTTAATCAAATGCTCAAATATTCTTCCATTAACTGCCAGACAATAACCCGAAACGATTATAAAACTCATTTCTTACGTTGGCTAGTTGGTACATCGATATTCTGGCACATTCAGCGGAAATAGCATTCCTTAGCTGGTCTAAATTTTCATATTTTTTATTGGTTAAAGCTTAGTTTTTAAATGTCCCCATAGAAAAAATCGTTTGGCGAAAGATCCGAAGACCTGGCTGGCCAAGATATTGCGTGGTTCGGGCCTATGATTTCGTTATTAAATGCGTTGTTCAAGTATTCGCGCACAGCTCTGGTACTGTGTGCTGGGCAGCCATCCATTTGATACCAAATCTCTTGATTTTCACGAGCAAGGTTGTTCAAAGCAGGCAAAATTTGTTCCTCTAAAAGTTCCAGAAAGTACTCCGCATTCAAATTTCGGTCAAGGAAAAATGGTTATGGTGGCCGAAAATTCCCGCCAAAACATTAATTTTTTGTGGATATTGAGTCCTTGTCTCAACGCAGAATCGATTTTGGTTTTGTTCTCAGTACGCAATTTTGAATGTTTAGTATTAAGTATGCATTCATCAGTAAAGCAAATATTTTGTAAAAAACCTCTGTCAGTGTTTGTCCTCTCCATCATCTCAAGCAAAATTCCTGTCGTCGTATTTCGTCTCCGTCTCTTAATTCTTGGTGTCTTTCGTACTTGTAAGCGTGGTATTTACATATTTTTAAAATTCGAGATATTGTGGTGTGGTCTTGTCCAGTAATGTCCTCCAGTTGTCTCGTACTAATGTTTCCTTCGGCCTCCTCTACACAAAGTATCACGTCTATATCACACTCGATTTTCTTCACATTTGCAATTATTGATTACTGTGCCTGTAGTTTCAAATTTTTTTATCGTTCGTTCTATTGTCGATTTACTTGGTATTGGCCTATTGGGAAAATAGGCTGCAAACATGTCCGCTACTCTTCGATAACTATTTCCCTGATAAAACCATTTTATAATAGTGATTTTTTCTTAATTTGAGTAGTTCATTATTTAAAAATGATGTGACATTGATCTGACAACTTGAGAGTAAGAGGTTAAATAATTTTTCTGGTATTTTATTATAAACTTCTAATAATACAGGGCGCGTAAGAAGATAGGAGATTCGTAACTTATTTTAGCATTTATCTCTTAGCTGGCGGACTGAGAAGAGCTGAAATTTGTACACTGGGTACAACTTTTCGTGCTCTTTAAAAAATCCTAATAATATTTTCTTCTAAAATAATTAGGGAGCCAATATTGGACCACTTCAAAATTTACATGGGATTCCCAATGTCCCGCTCGACGGAGCAACACCCGGTATACTGGACTCTTTTGTTTTTAAGGGTATTCTTTTTTGTTCCTCTAAGTATTTTAAAATTTGGAAAATGATGAAAACTAAGAAAAGGAATAAAGGTTTGTAATTAGAAGGGATAATTTTAGATTCTTGGGAATAATTTGCGGATGTGAGGCTTGTCAGCTTTTTAAATACAGATTTAAAAAGGCAAGTTGAAATGGGTGCAAGTTCAGAAGCACATTTTTTTAAGCTTTTGCAACAGTAGACAATAATAAGTTTGAACTTTTACCTTAAGTTTTCTGCGGGAAAGTGTTTCTCTGCAAGATGTTGTCCATGTATGAGAGGACTTATACAGCGTGTCCAAAATAAGGGGGGCCCGTATGGGGATCTCCGAAACGGTAAAAGATAGGTGGGTAGTTTAAATTTGGCAAAGTTGCGTATTAGGGAGCTCTATAATATACCGTTGTAAAATTGAAGTGCCATTTTGTACTTTTAGAAATATGGCCGAAAACTAAAATTTTCGATATTCGTTTTTATTTTTTTACGAGTTTATTTTATAAATTAAAAAAATTCTAAAAATACATTCTTATTGGAACTTTTTGCGCTTCATCCATTGGCAAAATCATTTTTTTTAATTTTCCATTGTTTATATTTCTTTTTTGCTAAACCATCATCAACTTTATTTTTTTAAATATGGCCCTCAATTGTTTATTGCATTTTTTTTGAAGCAGTTTTAATCCCAATTACAATGATGTATAACACTTAATATTTTTCTGTTAAATAAACATATTTTCCATAAGAGATAATGAGTTAGACAAGGAACGCACATCATTTCTTGTAGGGGCGTTTCATTTTTGTTAAATAAATATTAAGTGTTATACATTTTTGTAATTGGGATAATCAGAAACCCAGGTCCGTATTTAAAAAAATAAAGTTGTTGATGGTTTAACGAAAACGAAACGTCGTAAAAAATTACCTTATCTATACATAAAGCGCAAAAAGTTCCAATAAGAACGTATTTTTAGAATTTTTTTAACTTTAAAGAAACTAGTAAAAAATACAAACGAAAATCGAAAATTTCAGTTTTTTCGCCATATTTCCAAAAGTACAAAAGATAACTTCAATTTTTTAACGGTGTATTATTGAGCTCCCTAATACGCAACTTTGCCAAATTTTAAAGTACCAACCTATCTCTTACCGTTTCGGATATTTATACTGGCCCTCCTTATTTTGGACACGCTGTATATATTTGTCCAGGATGATGGATGGATAAAAAGGGGCAATAGAGTGACCACCTAAATGACCCGACCTTAACCCGCTGACCATTTTTGGGGCAAACCTTAATTAGGCAAAAAGTTGCTGAATATTATTTTTAGTATCTTAAAAAATATTTCTTTTCATATTTTGTTGTTTTCTTTTTTACTCCAAGGGACTTGTAAAAAAAATTAAAACTGTTAAGATAAAATTGCACGCCTATCAAAAATTGGCTCTGTAAAAGGGGGTATGTATTAAAACCACAAAGAGGTCTGAAAGACTTGCTATCTTTATGTTTTTGGGGTCGCTAAATCCAAATCCGGGGTCAGTTTGACCCCATCAGGTCAGGGTCACGGGCATTTCAAGGTCAAATCTGATTGATTGATGTAATTGAGGTCGCTGAATACGAATCCGTGATCAGTTTGGCCCCATCAAATTTGGTTGGGGTGTGACATTGAAATGCCCAGCAAAAAAAATGAAGGCTTGAAAGACTTGACCTTGATATTTTTATGTTTTTGGGGTCGCTGAGTCCGAATCCGGGGTCAGTTTGACCTCACAGGTCAGGGTCAAGAGCATTTTAAGTCAAATCGTAACCAAATTTGATAGGATCAACAACATTAGTTTACACTGTTTAAACTGGGTTGCGATTAATTTTGCAGATTTGACCTTGACATGCTTTTGACCCTCACCTGATGGGGTCAAACTAACACCGGATTCGGAATAATTTATATATAAATAAATATATAAATATCTTGCTAGAATTCACTTGTGACAAACAGAAGAGTAATAAATAAATGTACCCTTTCTTAGAGTTAGTAGATTACTAACCAAAAAAGAAATAATTTTTGTCAATTGCAGTTACTTTTTCAGCAAGTCTGACTGACTAAGTAAATTCAATTCGCACCGCTGTTTGTTAACGCTACTGCTTCTGACAGATAAAATTATAATGTTTACCTTATTATACGTACAATAAATAAGTTGTGGGTTTTCTCTAAAATATAGACTTTTATCATAAAATATTTCCTTAGGATATCCAGGTGTCTTACCTCTTCAGTCAAACCGAACTCTTTGTTCCTTCTTTCACACAACTATCTGATGATACAATACCTGGTTGATTACAGTTTTCTGGTAAAAAAAAGGTAATAAATTATGCAAACAAATGGGCGTTTACGAGTTTTCTTGTTTACACAGCCTAATTTCGCCGTCATCGTGATCGTGGATCATTTTCCTGACCATCTCGCTAATTATGGTGTAACCGCCTTAAGCACATCCGGTGCTTGATGGTGGTCTTACGTAAAAATACCTGAAGATATAAGAAAAAAAGAACTATTAAAGCATAAAGGATGATGCATGCGAATAATTTCTTTATTTTGTTTGTGGTTTAGCAAAATTTTGTTACCGTAAAACGTATATTGCCAAAGTTATCACCATGTTTCATTGATATGTAAAATTTGGATATAAGTATTTCAAAATTAGAATTTGTCTCTAAAAACTGATCAACAATTAAAACATAATATTAAATAAATGTGTCATAAACATTCGAATTTACTGTTTCTTTTTTGCAAAAGAGCGTATTTACTGTATATAGCATTAATCGTTATTCCGAAGAACTAGATATTTTTAATTTTTTTAAAACTTAGAAATTTTCTTAAAGAAAGTGAAAAAAGTGGTGACTCTAAGCAGAGGAAATGTCCGGGGTTTAGCTCCTTCGTCCCCCGGGAGAGCATATTATCGCGAAATCTCCAATGTCATACATATTTAGGAAACGTGTGCTATGGTCATATTTACGGCGTAGCAATTACTAATTGTCAAACGTCGAATATCATCTGTCAACTGCCACCTGTCATATGTTTAAAACCACGTATTCTAGAAATTAGATCCAAAATTGATGTGTGCATGCGTGCTTCATTCAACTTGAGTAGTTCGAAAGCTATCGATTAAAATCAGAATTAAGCCCTGATGATGAGGAATTTGAAATACCAAGGGATAATGGGATACCGAGATGGTGGCTATTCGTTTTTAAATTTGTTGCTTGCCGGCAAGCGGGTTTACTCTTTTTTTGCCTAAATCAAAAATATCCTTCCCAAAACAAAAAAGCAGAGATTATGCCTTCGGGAAGTAAAAATATGGCTGTTTTTTTTGGTCAATTTTTTAGGAGAACGGCTACCTTTAATGCCCCTTATTACTCAATTTTTATTAAGCCATAAGAACGCTACAATTTTTCAAGTCAAGCCGAGAGACATCAATTAGAAATGAGAACGGTAACCCGAGGGTAATAGTTGCGACGTTTTGCCAATGATTTTAAGGTCAAAAAATAAATATTACGCACCAAATAGGCCGATATTGGAGTTTTTAAGCTGTACAATTACCCATGAGTTGGTGAGATATAGAGACTATTCAACGTTTCAGTTGTAAACTATCTTCTTTATCAGAGTCATGTGCATATATCAAAATTCGTAAGAACTAACCTTTGTATTCCGAAAGAAAACAAAAAATAACTTACTCTTATTCTGGTAAAATTTTATTGATTTATAATCTAAATTTTCTACTTTCTTGAAAAGTATTTTTACGTCTTGATCCTGTATGCAGTAAAAGTCTTCAAATTTATTATTTAAAAGTTGCCATCCAAACTATTTATGTATAGACAAAACAAAACAAAATAATGTATTATTTTTTAATTTAAAGTAATTTAAAGTAAAAAATCACGTGTTGTTCTTATGCAAATAAAAAACATTTTTAAAATCCTGAGATTTTTTCCGATATTTATGTAAACAAATAAATTGTTTTTTTATTAAAGTTTCGTATTGTTAAAGCAATAATAATTTAATAAGCAGAAAAATGAAGAGTGGAGCCGTTATTCTCTTTCAAAAACACTACATTTGGCAACACTGGTATGTGTGAGATTTAAATCAGCCTCTCAAACGACGATTTCATTTGGTTCATGTCTTCCAAGGTATCTGGTAAGTGCGCTGTTGCCAGTATTAAACCAGTGTTAAAAAATATCCATGTCGGGGAAACAACTGTATTTACCAGATTCTATTGTTATCAAACAGTGTTAATTAAAAAAAAATATTTACCCCTTTTTTAAAAAAAGGTAAAATTTTTAAATATTTACGATAGTCATTTTTTATGCAAATGTCATTGTTAAATAGCAGTTTCTCAAAAATATTAGCCGTTATCGAAACTTTTGGAGATCCCATCTAACTTTAAAAGCCACACAAAAAAATATAGAATAGACACACTTATACCTGAAATGCCAAACAATATCTTTAATGGTAACTGATATTTTTCCCATAGCACGCAAGGAAATGATTGAAAGGTATTAAATAATCGGTTAGACAGGCGGAAAAACTCAGGGTTTTAAATACCCTTTTATCATTCACTACCGGGTGACATTAACTCAAAGTTTGATCTCAGATAACATACCAAAGTTTTTAGTAAATAAATATCCATAACAGGTGAGCGAAAGTAGGTGGTTAATATTTAAGAATTATAGAAAAATGTCCATTTAATACCTGCCTCTAGACAGGGTGACATGGAAGGTGTTGGATAGACGTTTATTAAAAAAGGATTCTTTTTCACCTTGATGGTCTTAATAAATAAATATTTTTAAGTATTTGGCCGCCATTTGAAAATCCTTAATGCATTTTCTATGTATGTATGTATATATTGTGTGTATATATTATGGTGGATCGAAAAACGCGTTTTTTTGCAATACAATTCTAATACCGCGAAAAACTTGCGCATAGGCGTCATTATAATTTTTTTTTTATTTGAAATCGCGCCAAAGGCCTAACATTTAAAAAAATTTCAAAATACCGGTAAATTTCAAAAAAATACAAAAATTCCCCCAAAATACTGTATTTTTCAAGATGTTCTAGAAAACACTAAAATGTATAAATGTTAAAAAAATTTAAATTCAAAAATTATGAGCACTAGAATGTAAAACAATAAATTGATTATGTTTCTTATAATGACTCTAGCCTTAAGAAAACTCACTTGCACCCTTGAAAAAGGAAAAATAAATTTCCAAAGCTCGGCGTTTATAAAAAGAGTTTTACTTCAGCCCTAGATCCAGAAACCCCAAGAATATTGGAATCTTTGTATTCAACTAGTCGTCAAGACTACCCTTCCTTATTATTTATATATATATATATATATATATATATATATATATATATATATATATATATATATATATATATATATATATATATATATATATATATATATATATATATATATATATTTGTGTTAAATGTTAAGTGTTTGTTTGTCACTTCAAGTTTTAAATGTTCATTACACAACAACAAAAATGAGTGTTTTTCGTGAGAAACCTCTTAGTTTTAAGATTGATTTGTTGTTATAATAAAAAAAATACATATATACCTGATGAAGGCCCTTCAAGGCTGAAACGTCGTAATTTGACATAAATTAAATGAAAATTGCTTAGTTAGCAACTGTTTTCATATATTGCCTGACCTTATCCCCAAGAAAATCCAGAAAATTTTGGAAAAGCATAAACAATATATCAAGTCAAGTAATGCGTGTGTTTTTTTCGACGCGACCACCTCCCAATGGCGAGTTCCATTTACTTCTTACTCTGTTTTATTGCGACCTTTTCTGATGCTTAGAATATTTGCTTAAATAATTTTTAAAATAAAAAAGGAAACAAAAATTTTGCAGGTTGCATTAATGACTTCTGTGAGTTGCATTTAAGTAACACCTGCAATGCATAGTCATAATCATAATATCTTAAACTTAATGTAACTCCATGAAGTTTTTTGTATATTAGTTAACCGGCGTAAAATATATTTACATTTTCTTTAATTCCCTTTATTGTTTTAAAAATGTTTTGACTGCTTTGTTTTTTAAAAAAATTAATGTGTATGTTTTATCTGATTTTGCACTGTCCAAAGAAATAAGAACCGAAAAACATAAAATGTAAACTGGGTGATTCACTATTTTAAATTAAAATTTAATGTGAAAATGTTATATTATTTTTTTAACGTAAAATTTTTTTACCGACTTACCTAAAAAATAATAGCAAAAAAATCGAAACAATTTTTGCTATTATTTTTTGCAAACTATTAAAACTTAAATATTCTACATATACCCAATTTGAAATTAGTATCTTATTTTTTTAGAAGTTATGGCTCCAGTAGGAAGAGGGACAAATAGACAGATTGACAAACGGAAATAGGAAACCTAGTTTGTAATGTAGGGAACTTAAACCCTATAAATTTGCTGTTTTGATTTAAACGGCTTAAGGATAGTAAATGCTTTTGTTTGATTGTTATAATATAAGGCAGTGACTTGTTTTTAGTATAAAAGTGCGCTTAGGAAAATAAAAAAAGAGAGAAGAAATTTACGTTGACCATTTATTGTTAGTTGCTAGCGCTGGCGGACTGTCGTATTGATTATCGAAAACATATACAAACGGGCAACTGCATGAGTAAGGTTACACACAGGAGTTCGTCAGGGCGACACAATATCTCCGAAACTGTTTACCACCGTATTGGAATATGTTTGGAGAGTTGGAGAGCCTTCATGAAGCGTACAAGAAAGTCGGTTTAAAAATAAATTTTATGAAGACGCAGTGTATGACCAACCTTGTCATGAGCGAGAATATCTCAGTTGACGGTAGAAGTATTGAGCAGGTTGCCTCAAATAAATATTATTTGGGACACGACATCAGAATTGGGCGAGATAATTAATCAAACCTGCTAGCTAAAGCTTAGGGATGCCTTTAAATCAAACATTTCTATATGCCTCAAACGGAAAACATACAATCAATGTATACTGCCAGTACTAACCTATGGAGCAGAAACGTTAACGCTTACCAAAAAACGGCGCACAAGTTGCTCAGACATCTACGGAGCGGTCAATGCTGGGAATGTTTGTGAGAGACAGGATACACAATGTGACTATACGACATAGGACGGGTGTGACCGATTTCATAGAGAGAGTTGCAACCTTGAAGTGGAACTGGGCTGGCCATTTGGCATGAACAACGGATGGAAGATGGTCAAAGCGTATTCTGGAGTGGAGACCAAGGCACGAAACCTTTAGGAGAAGAGGCAGGCCACCAACAAGATGGACGGATGATATTAAGAGAATCCGAGGGAACTGGGTACAGGAAGCACAAGACCGAAAACGGTGGCAGACACTAAGGGAGGCCTATGTCCAGCAATGGACGTGGACGGCTGATGATGATGATGATGATGATGATTTATTGTTGCAACATTATAGTCTGCATCCTCGTTGCAACATATACATCGTTACACGAGTTGCATCAATTTAGCACCTAACATTTAATAGATTCTTATTAGTATTTATGATAAATTATAAAATATTATTATATGCTACTTTATTGCATTGTTTTTGGAAGTAGTGACTAACTTTATCAACTAACATTTGGGTTTCATAGTATAGTATTTTGTTGTGAGATCCTAAGATAATGCGTTCATTAAACACTAAATAAACACATATTTCAATTTATTGAGCGTTAGGATTTTTTTAGCCCAAGGTAGAAAATCTGACAAGTCTTTTATAAAAGTAATTTAATAGAAGATAGGTATTACAACATCATGTTATATATTGTATATTTTACATTATTTTAATTTTAGTAGCTAAATTAACTAAATTTATTATGTAATTTTAATTTCCATAAAAAGCTGTTTTTTTAAATAACTATCTACAACAATAAATAAAACTTTGGCTTTGGTTATTTGCGACATACAAATGAAATACATTTAAATACACTTTAAATAAATATTTTTTGAATCTATTTGAAAATAACAAAATTCCGCATCGTACAAAACATATTATCATTAAAACAATGCAAATTAAAGCAACGTGGAATGCACGGAATAATATTACATTTGTTAACTAAAGTGTATAAACAGAATTTATTGAAACTATTAAAATCATAAATTTGGGCCACATGTGAAGTTGTCAAATGAAATGGAGGGTCGGTACGACACGTTTCTCTAATTGTCTCAATTAGTGAACTGGTCACTCTCTATAATAATCTCGATACAGCTTTATTAATATTATTAGTTAGAGAGAAAATTTCGTATTTTCCACGTACAGTAACTGGTTTAAACTTTTTAGTTTACGAGTTTTGAAACATTTTTTTGCTTTTGTGTTTAATTACGATAGTTTCATCATTAAGAGTGTTTCTCTTTTGTAAAACACTTTTTACCTTTAATTTCCGACCAGTGGTGTAGAGAATACCGATACTAATTTAGGCAGGCTATAAGTAGCGATTCTTAAGTGCGTTTTTTAGCTTTTTACCGTTTTAACAAATTGTATACGTGACAAGGATAATTTGAGTCATATATTATTAAACATTTTCCTGCGAAAACTAATAAACATTTGTACCCTAACAAATTATTTATCAGAATAGGAATAAATTTAGTATTTTCTATTTTAAATAATAACCCATAGTTTTTTCACCCTGTTATAAAGCTGTATTTTAAAAATAAAAGCTTACAAAAAAATATTTAAAACACTAGATTTAAAAACTGACAAGATAGCATCGAAGATACCAATCTTCTTGCGGTGCCATACTCTATTTTAGAGTGTAGGCGCCCTCTCGCACATATCTGTGTTGCGTACCAACTAGACACAGATATGGGGACCACCGGCTTAACGTGCCTTCCGAAGCACATGTGAGAGGGTTTACTAGGCAGAAATACTACACAGTGGTTTGCCATTGCCTTCTGTGAGGTGACGAGCTGAAAAGTCCAATTGCGATATGGGGACCACCGGCTTAACGTGCTGAAGCTTACGAAAAAATTGCCACCTTACACTTCTAACTTACAAATAGCTTTATTCATTGTCTCAAATATTCACAAAACATCTTAATAGCTACAATATATACAATAAATATTTACAAAATAAGTTCATCCCCGAGTGCCTTGTTCAGGCTTTGAGGATGGGAAAAACGGCCAGAGATCTGGGCGCGGGCAGTTGTTCGCCCTGGGTAGCGTAAGATGCAAGGCTGTACTGGCTCAGAGCCCTCCGATAGTAATCTTTCGGGCTCTCTTCGATTATTCATTGCACAAGCTTGAAAGAAATGTGGTCCGTTGAGGTTATATTGTTATATTTTATATTAATGTATCGCAGGAAAAAGATATTAAAAAACCTGCTCGATTTGTTCTGTGAGGTGACGAGCTATGAAAAAGTCCAATGGACAGTGCGGGGATCGAACCAGGGTCTTCACGGCTAAGAGGCTGGTACGCTGCCACTACACCAACTCGCTACACAAGATACCAATACAATCATATTATCTTAAAGAACAAGGATTCTTTTAGTAATTGCATGGAAATTAATGTTTTGTCTATCTTAAATCATTCTTTATTATAAAGAACAGTCAAAACTTTTGTAATAATTTTTTCCACTCGTTACCTTCAAAGACAAAATTACTTCTACTATCCAAGGTAAATTTGAACTCTTTTCCCAACCATTTGCTATCAATTTCACTCTTGTTCCTGCTGTGAATTTTTCGTTTGTAACATTTGGTTTTGTTTCCCATAAAACGTCAAAAATCATATTTAAAATCAGCAGTTTAAGCTCATTCTTTTCTCTTTTAGTGAAATAAAAATCTTCTGGGTTGTAAAGCATACCAAAAATCGTTTGTATAAATGTTTTTGTTTCGTTTTTTTTATCACACGGGAATTTTTCTGTACAGTTGGAAGACCGACCCTTACCCAAAAAAGAATTCAAAAATGTTCTAGCTCATTATAAACCGGTATTGCTTTTCTGAGTTGTTTGCAAGGTAATGGAAAAATATATTAAGGACAAATTTTAAAAATTTAGAAAATTACACAATAATACATAACTGACTCAGCAGATCTTGCATTTGTTTTATATACGTGGAACATCTCCTTAAGTTCCTTGGTAAATCTCAGATTACTGAGAGTGCGGATTTCGTCACATTATCCTCAGCAGATCTTCTTGAATTTGATTCATATAAGTGAAACAAACTCCTTAAGTTCCTTGGTGAATCCCAGATCACAGCTTCTGAAATATTTTGGGTCTTGGACCTATTCTGGCATGCTGCGCCTAGAGACAGACTTTCTTTTTATGGTCTTTTCAGTTTCCTTTCTAATTGACGTACATCTGGTAGCTTTTATCAAATTAACTACGGTGGTTCCCAGGGCTGGCTAAAAAGCACTATTCTTTTCCTGCAAACTTCCAAATCGTTAAATCGTGTGTTTTATATCTATAATAAATGTGATTTGTGGCCTCTCCACATAAAAAAATATCTAAAATATCCATCTTGTGTATTTTTTGCTAAGTATTTAACAAAAAGTAATTTAAATGCAACTAAAATAGAACACATACAGTTATACGTACTATTTTTTATTGGGACATCCTCCATATTGGTTCGTTTCTGAAACCTTCCCGTTTTATTAGAACTGTTTTTCATATTGATTTCACTAAATATATTTTATTTTTCGCATTTTGTAGTAAAAGTAGTTAGTAATAAAAGCTTGACTTTAAAACAATATTAATTTTTTGTATTTTGGCATTTCAGATAATTATTATTGTTACCTTTTTACTATTTTCTAATATCAATTTCTCGTAAATAATTTATTAAGAATGTTATTTCTAAAAATGGATCAAAATCCTTTTATTAAAACGCATTAAAAAATTGGGACACTTTAAAAAACGAACTTATAAATAAGGTCTCATTAAGAAAATGATAACTGTATATCTTATCTATTTGGTTTTAATTCAAATTATTTTTTGAGTGCTTTTCAGGATTTAACGGTAAAAAATAAATAAAATGGCTATTCAGTCCTTGTTGGATGACCCTGTATATAACACATAAATTAGAATTAAAAGAGTATCAACAGGCATATTAAATATGTTTTTTAAACGAACCAATAATTTTTGTCTTCTCCAAACATTGTGATCAACAAAATATATTTTGTAATGATAGATTGCAAACGTCTATTTCTGCTATACACTACTTTTGTAGAGAAAACCACTTACCACAGATATAAAATTACAGTGTTTTTGTAAAGTGGTTTAAGATAAGTTTAATTAAGTTTTTGTTTAAACCTAAAAAGTTACAATACTAATAGCCTTCTTGCATAAAATTTGTTTTAAATCTAAAATACCGTAAATCTCCTTCCTGTGCCAATTTAAGAACCACCTGCAAAATATTTTTATCCCGAAAAAATTTAGTTTTGGCATAATTACAATTTAAAGTTTATGAGGATTTTTTCGCGACATACCGTTTTTAACTACTGGTTAATAGCAGTTCTTTCCCCCACCATTCTAACCGTGCTCAACCCGCCTATCCTCGCAAAACCAAAACGGTTTACGTATGTCACGCGTGTGTCAACTTACATACTAATTGTTTAATACACTTTTAAGTTTAAATTCAAATGTAAGGTCTTTAAAGAGTTAAGAAATAAGTCGAAAAGATAAGATATAAACTTTTCCCTTCAATAAGATATTAGTTGTTTCCAAGTCAACTGTAACAAGTAAATCTTTTCCTCTATGATTTAAATATAATTGGACTAATTCATTCATTTGGAAATATATTAATAAATCGAAAAATATGCAATCCAAATAGTCGTTAAACCATAGCAAAAACATCACAAGAATCAAAACAATAGAAAAGCCGCAAATCCACCAATATTTTAATTTGACACTTGACATATCCATTATTAACACTCGTTTCGCCTAGTGGCGATAGCGGTGGATACTAGGTACACATTAATGACGTAGATACTGACGTCATAACACCTTGCCCTACGTTCCCGCTTTTCGCCAAAATACACTGGTATGTTAACTGTCCTAACAATTTTTAACGCGGTTGCCCCAAAAATTTTTTTTTTTTCATATTCCCTTTTAATCTGATATCAGACCAAAAGACTTGTTACTGTCGTGACAACACAAAAAGACGCCAGTGTCCAGTATAACCACATCCATTAGATTTCTTCTTTTTTGGTAGATTTACCCCAGTTTTTCGTAAAGTGTGGTGACAATTTTTTTTTAAAATAGTTTTTTTTTCTTTATCAAAAAGGGAACCCCTTTTTTTTGGGAACTGGGTTTTGCAACTTCTTTTTTATCAAAGCAAGGGCCAAAAATTCCCCCAGGTTTTAAAGGTTTTTGGCTTTTTTTAAACAGGGGGGTATTAGTACCCAAATTGTTCCTTTTTAAAAGTTTTCCCTTTTTTAAACCAAACCATTTTTTTTAGTTTTTTAATCGATAAATTTTGACCCACGGATTTTTTTAAAAACAAGGGCCTCTTTTGAAATAATTTTGCCGAAAAACGGGTGAAAATTTGTAATTTGGCCAAAAGCCCCAGTTTTGAAGGTTTTAAAGGAAAGAATCGTTTAATCTCGTGTGTGTTACTTTTAAAAATGACTTTAACTGGACAAACGCATTACATCCATAGCCTCAGCGGCTTCAAAAAAGCTTGGATTCCGTTTTCGAGCCAGAAAATATTTTTCTCCTTCTAATCTGTATACTCTGTATGTACCCCAGATCAGACCTTCTTGAGAATATTGTTCTTACGTCTGATATCATTGATAATATTGTTAATAAAAAATTACATAAAAAAGCACTCAGTCTAGTTTACCCGATTGAAACAACAAAACCCTCAAATTATCCTTACTGACTTACATAGGTTCCCCACAGAAAAATTAAAAAACTTCTTAGAAAACAAGGCCACAATATAGCTTTTAAAACCAATAACCCCCTAGGCAAACACTTAAAAACAACAAAGACAAAATTCATAAAAATTTAACGTGGTGTTTACCAAATAAATTGTGGTTCATGTCTAAGGTTTACATGGTCAAACATCCAATTTTTAATAAAAGGCATCGAACACAAAAATAGTTTTAAAAAAAGAAAAAACAGCTCGACATAGAATCATCTATTAAAGAAAAACATAATTTCTGAAAATTTTAAAATATTACATGTCCAAAACAAAGGTAAAAATTAAATCTTTTAGAGTCCTTGAAATAAATAGGTTAAAAAATACAAATATTTTACTAAACGATCAATTGATCATGCTTCCCATTATTAAACTTATTTAATTAATATTATTAATAGTCGTAATCCCTCAATAGAAAAATAAGAATGTTTACATATTAAATTAGAAAAATTCCCAACCCTTACCTTAATGTATTTATTAATAGGACCATAATAATAATATAACTTGTATAATGTTCCGCCTACCTGTTAACCTATTTTAGAAAAAATATTTTGTAACAGTAGTTTTATACCAACCTTCTGATGAAGCTAAGTTTAGTGAAACATGTTAAGGGTTAAAATCGAAAAATAAAAAGTGGAAATCAGTACTAAAATAGTATTTTTTCTTGATAATTGAAAATGGATTTCCATCAAGTAACAGCCGACTCTATCAATTACAGTCATATATATTTCTTTGCGTATAAGACTCAGATGAGATCTGTTAGAGAGATGGCTCTGAAAAAGGAAATCATCCTCTGGATGTTACTGTAAGAGCGCTTCTTTTTAAGAGAGCCTTGGATAAGATAAGATGCGGGAGTATTTGAGACAAGAATCAAGTAAATATTTAATTGTGAGGTTGGTTTCGCGTATATCACAGGTAGGGGAGGTCGGATCGGTTTAGGGGAAATCCGTGTGTCAGTTAGTCTAGACAAAAATTCAAAAAGTGTTAATTGCTCCACTCTGATCTATCAGTATTCAAAAAAAAGAATATTTATTAATATAAACAGTTCAGTAAAAAAATGCCAAGTTAAAAAGAGTGGAATAAAAATGTGGCAATGCTGCCTGTGACGGCATGGTGAAATTTAGCTTTTATATTTTATTTTGTGTCCGTAAACGGTGCATTGTGACCTCACACGGCATTTAATTGCCCAGATTTTTTTTTTGTAGTTGTCTTTATAAATGGTTATTTTTAGCCAATATATGCAAAGGGCCAAACTTTTGATTGCAACTTAAAAGATCCTTATATTATAAATTCAATAAGAAAAGTTTCGCTTATTAAATTTCCGGTGTTTCTTCCAACGAACATTTTAATCCCTTTTATATCACTAAATCTCCAATGGCGGTATTTTCTCTAATTCGTGCTTATATCTGTCAGGACGAATGCAACTTGAGTTCTGAAAAATTAATCTCCTAAATTTCGTGAGCGTAAAATATTTTAGATTTTAGAAACAACGAGATTAAAAGGCATTATTTGAGTTACTAGATGTAATAGATAGGAGGAATTAAAAGTTAGATCTTTAGATGTCTGCCGATGTATAAAGAATTTAAAAGCGACATGAATGACTTGTGTCTTTAAGTTGATCGAAATTTGGGAAGACAGGGCTTTTATGTATGTCTTTTATCTTTTATATGCGACAGGTTGATCTAATTTTACAGGTGCTGTTCATATGGGATTATTAAAATATAGATATTTTTAATTCCAAAGCATAATTGTTGACATTCCCAAGATATACGGGGTGCTAAGTAAGTCTTTTGACTATTACACCGATGGTGAGACCGACACAAAAATATATGGGTATAAGTTACATAAAAATGTATATGTTATCGAAAATGTATATAATTAATAATTGATAAAAAAATAACGCTCTAGGGCCTACAAATTTACCAACAAATAAACAATAAATTATCTTCATTTAAACATTTATTCCGAAAATACAAACATACCTATACAATATACTTATCATAATAAAAATTATTTTTTAAACTAAAACGTACAATTTTCAAACTGACCGGAAAATTCCACATTTCCATACCCCACCGCAGTTGCTGTGTTACTTAAAATAAACTTTTCCCAACTACAAAGGAAGCATTAGCCAATTTGGAGCTTTCACTATCATCCACGTACCCTCGTGCTACCGAAGAACTTTTCCCGCCCCCTAACCTCATTAAGCTCTGGGAATACCTCCGCATCAGAATGAATTGTTGCCGCTGTACGTCTTAAACAATGACCTGTGTACGCTTTAGCATCAGGTAAACCCAAATATGTAGCAATCTTAAAGGGTATATTTCCAAATGTATTTTTACCTATAGGCTGCACAGTACATCGTTCATCACGATAGCAAAAAACCTATCGATAGGTGCATTTTAGGTCGCAAAGACACATAGTCCCGAATTAACTTTGTTGCGACATTTCACTGTCATCAATAACAGAAAAGCTCCTTGCTTGCCCATTTTTACTTTGTGGAATGTCAATAAATATATGCTGACCCATATCACGCACATCGGAAAACTTCATTTTCATAAGCTGGTCTCTTCTACAAGCTCCGAATACACCTATCACTAATGCAACTTTATCTGCCAAATATTTTTCAGTCGGCGCTTCTTTTAAAAAAGTTATAACTTGTTCGCGAGTCAGAACCTTAAATCAAATCAACTTTTCATTACTTACTTACTTCTTATCTTCATATAAACTATTAATTCCTTACGTAACATTGAAAACTTTGTCCAAAGGGAATTTGGAGAATATGACTCTGACAAATCTTGAAAATAGGCACAAGGGTTCATCCACACGATCCACACAGTGTTCCGTCAGCCAGGCCTTAAAATGGAAATATTCTTTCTTGTAAATTCGCCTAGTTTTTTCTGGCACACTAAAATATCCTGGGGGATATGGGTATTTTCCACTACTTCGGACATTTTTATGCCTCAATCGCAAATTATTTTTTATGTGCTGTCTTATTACAAATAACTTACAACCATGTTCAATTACGTTTCGACAATTTTTTCAGGTAAATGTTTGGTTTTTTTTGATTTGGTTTAAACTAATACATTCAAATTTTATTCAAATTTTTCATATAAAGAATATTTAGTGGGACATTAAACGTTGAAGGCACCAGGGTAAGATAATAACGCTGGTCAACGTAACCCGGGCCAAAGCCCGGAAAAACACACCATCGACCTAAAACGTTTTATCCTTATAATACCCTTGATACCTTAATAATTTAATATGCATTTTGACATTTTGACAAATGTTTTTTTTGGGGACCAAATGAAAATAAAGGGTTGGTGAGTTTTTTGTTTAGTGATCAGCTGTTCATCTTGGATATAATAAATTTTTATTTCTTGGTTTCACTTTTTATGAAAGATTTTTTATTATTTTTGTTTTTAATATTGAGACTGTTAAAAAAATTTTTATTTTTAAAATCTTTTACTGAAAAATCTCAAAAAATAGGTTTTTATGACATAATAAAATTTAATTTTAGTGCCTCTATTTTCTTACAATTTAAAAAAATTTTAGTGTCCTTTTTATCAATTTGGTTTGTCATTTTTGGGCCCCCCCTTTTGGGGGGAAATTATTGGCGAAAGTTCCCTTCTTTTTTTCTTCGGATCTAAAAAACGAAATGGGTAAAAGTAAAGTAAAAATTGTAAAACAAAAATTTAAACAAATATTGTTATAAAACCAAAAAAACTTTTCAACAATTAAAATTTTTTTTTAACAAAACTTAAAAATAGTATATTAAACAACAAGGTTTGAAAACGACTCTTGCACAGGGGCAAACAAATTGATGGACCGAGACGAAGTCGAGGTCCACAAGTCTCTTGAGTGTGCAAAGAGGTTTTTTTAAACGATTTTTTTACGATATTTTTTATACGACTGCAAATAAAAACTTTTTTTTGTGTAAATTTTTATTTTAAAAACAAACGCAAAAAAAAATAATGAAAACAAGAAACTACAGACTATAATTTAGCAAACAGGAAACTTCATAACTATTTTAAAATATTAATTGTAATGTTTACTTCTGCAGGAATCGTCGCATTGTTGATCGACTTTTTAACGATGGAGACAACATTTTCTGGCACCTTGCTTATACAGTTCTCTGTCGTCGGCATATTGCAGTTTTCTTGCGGCACTTCATTACTCAATTGTTGTTGTGGCTGTGCCGCAACAGACGACACAGAGGAAGAGATCCTCTGAAACATCCATTTTATTACTAAGCGAGTCATCTATATAATTTTCGGCGACTGAGCTGGATTTCCATCCACCATGGCGCTTCAGAGCCAGCAAATCTGGATCCAGAATTCACCAATATTGTGGCTGACGACCGCCTAAAGCAATGCCCGGTATAGGCTTCTGAGTTTCCAACATCAAAAATTTGGCGATGTCTTTTGCCATACCGCCAATTTTGTTAATTCCAATGTTTTGGCGAGTGCATTTTCCATTTTGATAATTAAGAAAAAAACGATCTGTTTGGGAGTGGAGGTCGAAGGGCAGAATACTTTTTTTAAGATGGTGTAGAGACTTCCTGACACTGTAAATGATCTCGGCATTCGTTTTGGTATTCTCTAGTTTAATTAACATTGCGCTGCCAAAATCCGTCATATTTTCTTTTTTAAGGAAGCACAATTTTTTTCTTCGGCATGCCCCAGAGAGTCCGACTGCCACCACTGCCTGAAACAAGAAAAAATACCGATAAGTCTTTAGTTTTATTCATTTTAAGTAAGTACAGAAACTAGCACTATTTAAAAACAAATTTTTGGGGAACCCTGCCTACTAAACCTTCTCCACTATAAAAAATGACACCATAAAATAAATAAAATAACTGTGATGCCTACCTTGATTAGCAAATATTTCTCGTCTGAAGCGTTCTTTAGGAAGCGGCAAAAATCATTCTCGCTAAGAATTTTGGACTTTTTGGACATAGTTTTCTGATTTTCTTTTATTAGGGCCTGCAACTTCTGGTATTTCCCAATATCCGTATTTTGGTTTGCCCCCCAGGGTTTATTTTAGCATGGAAAAGGTGCTCCATAATGTTGAAGACTTGTATTTGTTCGACAGCTCTTCAAAGTACACCAACATAACATTTTCGGAAAACGTTTGTACGTTATTTGCTTGTCTCCACTTCATAAATCGATGTAACTCGGCTTCATATCGACTTGACTTTGTTGGAAGTAGGTTTGACGAGATTAAACCGCTTTTTTAGAATTTCTTCAGAATCGGACATTTTTTCGCGAAATCAAAATTTTTTGTATCTAAATTGGTATCTAATCAACAAAACAAGAAAACTATGACGGTTGCTATGGAATAAAACCTACTTTGAGTTTTCTATATTTTTGACATAACAAAAAAAACCATAATAAATCATATTGAAAGACAGAACCGTGTGCAAAAAACATATTTTCCTTTTCACACATTGTGCGCAAAATACAATTTTCAAAGCTTGTTGGGTGCAAAACCCCATTTTCTAAAGCAGTCGTATAAAAAAATATTACTAAACATTTTGGAAAAAAGCCAATGTTAAAAAAATAAAGGGCCCCCTTGCCCAAATTTTAAAAATTTTAAACCAAAAATAAATTTAAGGGTAATTTTTAAATTTGAATAAAAATATTAAAAAATAAATATTACAAAAAAAAAAAGTAAAATGGAAAAATTTAAAACAAAGTTAACTTAACACATATAAAATATACCGACGGAATTTTTTTGGATTTTGAAATTTTAAAAAAAAATTAAAAGCTTTAATTTTTTTTTTAAAAAGTTTTTTTTGAGAAATAAAAACGCTCGAAAATCTTTTCTCTTTCCAAAAAACCAAAACCCATTCCGGCAAAAATTACCAAAAGAAGAAAAAGTTTTTTTTTGCCCAAACGAGAAGTTTTTGACCAAAATAAAATTTTTTTTTTTTTGGGGCAGTTTTTTTTTTTGTTTTTAAGTTTTTGCTTTTTTTTTTAAAATATTTAATTTTTTAAATACCTTAAAAAAATTAATAATGTTATAAATTCCAAATAACAATGTTCTAAAATTAAATAAATAACTTAATCTATATTTAAAAATTATAAACTTCATCAAGTCTAGGTCTTCCTGGATTGTTCCTAGTACCGATGCTGCATTACCCCGTTGCACAGCTAAACAATTCTTTGGATAATGAAACTTCGAGATTTTTTGCATTGTATTTTTTGCAAATTTCATTAATAAACCCTTAGCCTCATCACCCAAAGGACCAAAAGTTTCAACAGCAAAAGAGTGAAGATAAAGCGTTCTTCAAGCTCTTTATATTTTAGATGTTTTTTATTCTCGGCAATACGAGCAGCTGCACCTACAAAATTAGAAGTTTTGTCCAGATAGGATTTGCAAGTGTATGGCTGCAAGTAGCGTCCCAAAGTAATTGTTTTCCATATTTCCAGGGAATTAAGGTCATTCCATCTACCCGTTTTCCATCGCTTCTGCAAACTCCAAGAGGCTCTAACACAGAAGGATTTTCAGCTAAAATCAGAGCTCTTCTGATAATGTCATTTATCTGACTGTGTCTAGAAGAACGCCCTGCGCTTTTTTTGCAGCTTAACCCATGTACACACCACACACAGGCAGACCAAGTCTGAGAGCGATGGAAATGTGGAATGTTTTGTTATCTAACAAATTTCCCAAGGACGAAGATGGAAGTGCGTTAATCCAAGCATTACTTTCAGGGGCCTGAAGAGCAAGTAGACGTGCCTTATCTTCACTTTTGCACATGTTTGTAATATATTTGTGACGAGCTTGGCAAATTAAAAAGTCAAAATCTTTCTGTTTTTTTGGTAATTCTTGTGGTTGATTTTGAAGATTGCAAACAGATAACCATCTTACAAAACAATTGTTGAAATCATTGTCTACTGTCGCAAGAATATAGGAAGGTAAAATTTTGGAAAGTAAATCTGACACGTCATTGATTGAACCTAAAAAGGCAGAAATAGACAGGGTGGATGTATCTCTTATTCCAAGACCTCCAAATTTTACTTTAAAGAAAAATGAGTTTAGGTCGCAAAATGTAAACCAACTTAAGGATAAAATTTTAGAGGCGTAAAATGAGTTACGAGGAAATTCAGACTACGCCCGGGCTTTGGTCCATTCGATGCCTGGAAGGCTAAACTTTGTCCTAGAAAAAAAACGGGGCCGCAATAAAATATAAATTTTGTTTGGAAGGATGTTTAAGTTTGTTTGAATTTATTAAATTGTTAATTAATTTATTAATTTATTAGTTTTTATAAAATATAAATATTTTTTTACCTTTTACTTTATTTATAGTAATTAAAAGTAAAACAAGGTAAAAAAGAGCGATTTACAAAAATTGGCAGAAAAGTCAAAATTTGATAAATTTTTTGTCCAAGATTTAATGGCCGTCACGTACATGTTTTATTTAATTCACCCAGTTGGAACAATTGAAACAAGTCAGATCTTTACTCTTGGTATATCTTTTATATATACATATATCTCGTATATATACATATATCAAAAACAATTTTTAGTGTTAGATTTAGACGCCTATATACCCTGCTATATAAACGAACACTGTTGCCAAAGTTATAACAATGGTAACAGTAATTTGGAATTATTTATGTGAAAAATAGGCCAACTTTGTTGTAATAATGATAATTTTTTTGCCTATTTAAAATCGTGTATTCCATCAACTAAAATAAATTTTTTAATCAAATTTTAATGCGATATGTCTCTATATTAAAAAGATATCTATTTCACAGTACTTTAAAATAATATATGAATGCCTCTAAAAGACAATCATGTTACACACCCAAAAAAAGTCTCCTTTCTATCTGTATTTTTACTGCTTTTGCTCAAAATAATTCCTCTGTAGCAGTCCCTTACAGAACAACACGAAGAGCTACTTTTATGCATCCCTTTACAGCCGTCTGGAGAGGTCCCGAACTTCCCACTTTGTTCTTTGCTTCATCCCTAGAGTGAAACCTGCTGTCTGCAGGTGTGTGTTAATAAACATACCTCTTAATTCACCTAAGACACCCACGGTACGTCAGTACATGGATCATCCGCAGAATTAAAAAAATGGTTTTTCCCAAATTTGTAAATAAATCAAACACGAAAAAAATCGCAACAAATTGGAAGAGAATAAATTAAAAGGAACGTAACGAGCTGTTATATAAATAGCAATAGGTAACAATGATAGAAAAATCCTCGTAGTATCTATTAGTAAGCCCGTTTGAAAGTCTAGGCCAAATCAATTCATTAATGATAGTTGTCTAGCACATCGTCTGATTGTAACGCTTTATTTTAGGATTTTCCCATGGGCGTGCGAATAAAAACCGATTTATTATTAGTTGTTTAAAAAAAGGAAACAGAACCTTTTTTGTGAAGAGGATAAAAAAATATTTAAAAAACAAAATAATAATAAGGTTTAAAAAATTATGGCCCTTATAAAAAAAGAGTAATTGTCTCGAAAATTGGCTGAACTCCGATTTTGACCAAATTTGGTATACGGAGGTTCTTTGGGGCGCTAATCACGTATCCAAAAAAGAATAATTTTTCAACAACGTTTCGTTTTCAAGATATTTATCATCAAAGTTAAAAATTAAACTAACCTTATTTTCACTATATTCACCCTTCTTTTTGAACACAATTTATAAATTTTACCCTAAATTAAGACATAATATTTTATAAACACCTTTCAAAAATTTAATTTTATGCTTATTTTACACTTTTTTTCCATTAAATTGGAAAGCTTCACTTTCAATCAGGGCGTCCATGTTTGCTGAATAATTTTCTTGTGTATATGTCACCGTGAAAGTCCGAAATTGGTGAATGTCGACATTCATAAGTCGGGCGAAAAATGGGATTATCATTTTTTTTTGAAAAAAAATTAAGAATATTTTTTTTTAAAAATTTCCCCTTTTTTTAAAATATTTGCATAAAATGAAATAGTTTTAGTAATACAATAATCTAGTCGTTTATTAAAAAATATGTCGTAGTGAAAAAAAGGTTTGGGAAATCTAGAGAAAATTAAGAATTTTTGATATTAAAAAATTATTAGAAAACATATATTAAAAACAACAAATAACATTTTTTTTTTTCCAAATACAAAATAAACAAAAGAAAAAAAATTATAACAAGTTTCAAAAATTCCCCCATTCTACGGATGCAAGCAGACATCTGTTTATTAATGAATTGTACAACTCTCCCAAATTTTTGAACGAATATGCTGTACAGCATTATTAATTTTTCCTGCAATTGTTCAACCGAGTTTATTTTTCAATAAAATCTTTTCAAATGGCCCCAGAGATAAAGTCAAGGGGGGTTGGGTCAAAACCTTGCGGGCCAACGAACAGGACCATTTCTGCCTATCCCTCTTTAAATTAAAAAAAAATTTTCCAACCACTAACAACATTTCTTCCAACGTGTGGTGGTGCACCATCGTGTTGATACCACATTCTTTTTGAGGTTGAAGACAAATCATCCACACAGTATTTTCAACGATTTTCCCAAAAATTCCAAGTATAAATTACATTCAATCTGGAGGTAGAACTTGGAGGTAACAATCTTCCCTTAAAATGCCCAAGGTGTTGATGCAAAATCTTTCTAAAATTGCGAACTCTTTGCGTGAGGTTTTCTAGTGACCAAATGTGGTTGTTGCGGAAATTTTAATACCATCTCTGGTGAAAAAAAATTCGTCCCACCACAAGGTCTCTAGGGTTTAAAATCCGGTTTTTGTGTTTTCTAATAACCACTGACAAAAAAACAGACGTTTTTCTGTGTCACCTGGGTTTCTTTTGCACGTTTTGGGTGGGAAGGATGGAGAACCTCCTGTTTTAAAGTTGCCAAGCGAGGTAAGTTGGATCTGTTTCAATTCGTCAGTACTAATTTCTGGTTGATCAAAAACCGAATCAATTACACTTCCCTTTTGCTTATGACTTCTATTCGGCCGCATTTGGACCTTACCAATTCCACATTCCGGGGCTTTTAAAGGGGTCAGAAAAAACGCGTCTAAAAAGGTTGCCTTCTGTTTGGAAACCTCTGCTGATACTCACGACAAGCTGCTAGACCATTTCCGTCACATAAACCGTAGAATATAAATGATATCAGCATATTCTTCGTTGGTAAACTCCATCTTCTCGTAGCTTTTACAATAACAGATTCAAATGCATTTAATGTTGACAACTGTCAAATTTAATTTCGCATATGGCGTCTGGTATTAATGCGCTTACTAGATTAAGAAGGCTCTTTATTTTATTTTTAATTATTTCGTCGGTAAAAGTTTGAAGTAAAATATCTCGGAAACGAAGGCGAATTTCAAAAAATAGTATTCTTCATTTTCGATTCAGAATTAAAAAATGAGTGCGGGATCCCATTTTTCGCCTCGGCTTATGAATCACCCTGTATATGTACGGCAAAATCTTGAGATCACTGTAAACCTCTTTTTATTAAAAATAAAATCCTTACATTAACATGTCTCTTTATTATAAAAACTGTAACTTTCGTCCATAAAAAATATTCCAGTACGTATAATGAGGCAATTTACAATTTAAGGCAAAATCATAACCCACCACCACCCATTCCAAAAACTACCCTTACTAAAAATTTTTTAGTTTAGGCAGTAGTTCTCCAGTTCTCCACAATTTGCTTGCGCAAAGCGTGCAGCAGCAAATCTTCCACCTGTAGTTGTCAACTTTCTTTCATCTTTACCGACACTTCGCGAGAAACCAAAATTTAGTGGAAGATTTGTCTCCCGACAAGTGGAAGACATAAAAAGTTGCGGTATTTTGTAGAAAAAGCAACAAATTGGAAAACTTAATGGAATACTTTGGTGTAAACGCGGCTTTACAATCACTTTTATTAGTCTCTGAGAACGATTCTTTTTTTAAGATTATTTAAAAATAAAATTAAAAACCTACTGGTCGATAAAGCGTACTACAACAATACCTCCTATACAAGAAAAGGCCTCGGTGCTTGCGCGTGACGTCATCACATCTAGGCCTAAAATATTTAGCGGGAATAGGAATTATTATGTTCAAGTTTGTTATATTATGTAAATTTTTATAATGTTATTAAGGGTTTCCTGTTTAAACGGGGCTGCCAGAACGGGGAACTGAACCATAGCCGCACCCATTCATTTTTTTTTCGGGAAAGCGAAATTTCAAAGAAAAAACCCCGATATTCCTATACGTAATATCGCAGATTTTAGCGTCATTATCGGTATAGTGTCACGAATGGGGTTTACTGTCATAATTGAGGTTTACTGTCATAATTGGGGTTTACGTCATAATTGGGGTTTACTGTCATAATTGGGGTTTACTGTCATAGTTGGAGTTTAATCATACTTCTTATCTAGGTGCTCTTTAAAATAAGAAAGAGGGCTACGAGACTATTTACAAAAGGTTTAGTTTTCTTTTTCCTAGTTTTACTCAGTTGATTATGATTATTTTTAGAGCAATAATTTTAAGAAAATGTGTTAGAAATGCAAACTGAGAAAAATTTTGTATTATCAAATTTTATATGCTCTTTGCATTTCTCAAAAGGAGTTAAAAGTTCATGTTTACATAGATACTTTAAAGAGCAAAAAAAGAGAGAAACGACTTTTTATTGTAAATATCCAAAAAAAGTGTCTTCAAATTCATCAATTAGTTTTTAAATATAATGTAAGATACCAACACCATATTTACTACTTTTTCACGAGGATATAAAAGACGCCCCCGACTTAGATTGTATAAGATTGTAAAAATCTTCTACAATGCAAGGTTCATTTAATGTTAGATTATCCTTGCAAAACTCACAGTTGATTTTTAAACAATTGGGAGCAGTATCCACCCAAATAAGTTATAGACGATTTCGAAACTGACAGCTTCAGAGTCCGAGTCTTGAATAACAAGTTTGGATAACAAACTATCAATCTGGTCAGCATAACTTAAAGAGGTATCTACTTGGGGTTCTTTGAGGGTGTCATAATCTGATTGAAAGAATTCATTTATATTAATATTTCCATAATGTCTAGATTTTAGTGACAGTAAGATTGAATTCTGAGCCTTTTTCTGACTCATATAGTTGGCAACTGAGATATGGTAATGGCCGCCAGCTAATTGCCTGTACTTTCCAAAACGCCCTTCCAATGGATCTGTTTGAAATTTGCCTAGTAATACATAATTATATCTAATTCTGTTAAACAATATTTAGTAATTTCAAAGTCCAGTGATGGTGTGACTTAATGCAGTGTGTGTCTGCCGAGTTAAGTTATTTGGAAAATTAGATGTTTTTCAAGTATCTAACCAATTTGCATTTGATTTAAGTAAAAATTTTGGATCCTTATTGGGCTCAGCTAGTATTGATTTGGTGAAAGGTTCCTGGTACTTATCTATAAATGTTTTCCTTAAGGGGAGTTTTAACGTTAACGATTTTCCACCATGTCCATAAATGCTAATAAAGTCTGCTGTGTCTTGTGAATAAGATAAATTATTAAAAGGGCCTTTTAGAGCCTCGATAATAAAGAGGATTAAATATTTTAAGGGATAATTTGACATTTTGTCTTTCTATAGATGATGGATATAAAGCCTTTAAGCTAAGTGAATAGCCATGCTTTAGTAATTTGTCTCTTTCCAATTCATGCAGTTTCTTGACAGTAGAAAAGGCGGCACATTTTTTTACCTGCCAGTTATTAAAAAAACATTTTAATAAATGTACCGTGTCAAAAAGGTAAAATAGTGGTCTTTCTGGGTCTATAGGATGTGGAAAAACTATGTTAAGTTCATTTAAGTCTGAAAACTTACTCATTGCTTTACTATTTATTGCATTATTGTCACTAATTGTACAAAATACTAGGTATCCAATTTCTTCTAAATTTTCTATTATAGTTTTAATAAACTGATATAACATTTGAAAAATAGGAAGGGCAATTTGGGAAAATAGTAGGAACAGAATTATCTCTCAATCGAGCTTCTTTAAATTTACTGTGATAATATTACCTGTTTTTGGATCCTGCTCTGAAATAATCCAAATAATACTACCTGTAGTAAAATGTAATTCACACACTTTAGTGTTTTTATTTGGGACTAAATCGTCTCGCGGAATTGATTGCAACCATTTTTTTTAGCTCGCTGTCGTTGGGAAAACATGAACTTTTGGCCCTTTAAAGTGTAATTACCACGGAAACCCCGCAGCACAGCACTTATACGGCATATTCACAAAAAATACTCGAACTTTTAAACCCGCAAATAGGTAAACAGAAAACTGATTTAATCTTAAAAATAAACGAGATAAGACAAAAGAAAAAGTTACACTCACGTTAAACTAAAGTTAGGTTAGTATTAGTACCCGGGTTGTGCTTTCGACATAAAACAAATGTACTAAATTGCTCCCAAAAATGTACTGGGTTGTACTAGATTACATTTTTCAATTTTAGGATTGGCTTTGAGTGCTGTTGGGTTTCATTGATTAAACAAGATTTTTATGAAAATGTAATAGATTATTCGGATTTTAGCTATTGTAGTAATAGCGTAATAGCCCCGGTGTCTAATTGTAATAGATCTAGTGCAATTTTAATAGCAAGCACAACACTGTACGCCACCACGCTCAGCGACATTTTATAGGGAAAAAATCATCCGGCCTAGATGTGATGACGTCACGCGTAATTTATTTGGAGCCCCGAGGCCTTTTCTTGTATAGGAGGTATTGACTACAACCCTCAGGAGTACTACACTGATACCTTTTGATTGTTTTTAATTGACATAGTTTGTTTTATGAATGCGTTTTTCTGTTTTTTTTTTAATTTGAATTGACGCTAATATTTTTGTGTTGCTGTTAGTGTGCTGATTTTTTGTTGTTGTTTTTTGTATAGTTTTTCATTTAAACAATTTTATATTTTAACTAATAAAAAAGATACAAATGGCGGACACTTAATGCAAAAAAATTTGCTTTTGAACTCAATTTATATTCAATTTACTTAATAATATTATCATTAAATCAGTGAGTTGTTTATCTTACCTGTAAGTTTAAAAATTATATTTTTTTCGATACGATTTTTTTTTACAGGAATAACGTTGCATGAATAAAGTACAACATTTTCGAAAAAAGAGGGTTTCTCATTTAAAATCTAAATTAATGCTTCCGCATTATTTAAATATAAAAATATTTTCAGCTATTTTTAATCTTAAAATTTACTTTCTTAGAATATTTATGTTAAAAAGTTTAAGAAAGGCTACAAGAACGTTTTTGAAATTTTTAACACATAATTTGAATGCAAAAAATGTATTCTGTTTAACTTAAAGGTTTTTTTTACAAAGATACTTTTTAACAAGTGGGAAGTCATTTTATTTTATGTCTAAATTTATACATGGACGTTTTTGATCATGTACAGGGTCTTTGATTATATTTACGTGGCTTCTGAGGAATTTAATTAAGACAGAAAAAATGTTTCATATAAAAATTGTAGGATTTTTTTTATATTATCTTTTGAAATTATCGGTAAAAAAATATCGCAATAATAAAATGAAAAAAATATAGTCAACTTCAACTTTTTTAAATAAAACACCCTGTATATTATGGCTTCAACGAAAGTCTTTTTTTCTGATTTCAAATATATATATTTTATATATATATATATATATATATATATATATATATATATATATATATATATATATATATATATATATATATATATATATATATATATATATATATATATATATTTTTTGTTTCGATTTTGTTGGGTTTAGGTTCACCATATTAAACATCAAGTTAGTTAAATACGTTTCGACCCTAGTTTGGGTCATTTTCAAATTTTATTCATTCTAAAAATCACAAAAAATATATAAAATTGACGTTATAGATAAATTACATATATAACTCACAAAACACTTAACAAATATTGGTTACATTTTTTAAAAAAAATAACAATCTAAAATTAATAAAAATTTAATAAAAAAACGATGGATGCAATTATAAACATCAATATCACATATTTTGGTACGTACCTTGAATATCAGATGTTCGTTTAAGAATTTTGGTTTTATTTTGTATTAACGATGGATGGCATTTTTTTATACTTAGAATATTTTTTTATCAAATTCTTTACTTTATTATATTATCAAATTTTGAAATATTAAGTGGGGGATATTAGGAAATTTATTTAAGAGGATATACTATAGGGATTATAAATTATTTAATCAAGTTTGTGTAAATATGGCTGAGTCCTGCGTCAGTCCTTTTTTTATTGCATTGTTACATTTTTTAATTTCGATCATCTCTTTGATTTGTAATTTGTAATAGTTTTGGTCTTTATTAATTATTTTCGTTTCGTTATATTTAAAATCGTGTTTTTGTTCTGTTATATGTTTATTTATTCTAAAAATCACATAAAAATATATAAAATTGACGTTATAGATAAATTACATATATAACTCACAAAACACTTAACAAATATTGGTTACATTTTAAAAAACAATAACAATCTAAAATTAATAAAATTGAATAAAAAACGATGGATGCAATTATAAACATCAATATCACAGATTTTTGGGACGTACCTTGAATATCGATGTTTTGTTTAAATGTGTGGTTTTATTTTGTATTAACGATGGATGGCATTTTTTTATACTTAGAATATTTTTTTATCATCTTTACTTTATTATATTATCAAATTTTGAAATATTAAGTGGAGGATATTAGGAAATTTATTTAAGAGGATATACTATACGGGATTATAAATTTTTTAATCAAGTTTGTGTAAATATGGCTGAGTCCTGCAATGTCAGTCCTATTATTTATTGCATTGTTACATTTTTAATTTCGATCATCTCTTTGATTTGTAATTTGTAATAGTTTTGGTCTTTATTAATTATTTTCGTTTCGTTATATTTAAAATCGTTTTTTTTGTTCTGTTATATGTTTATTTATTCAAAAAATCATAAAAATATATAAAATTGACGTTATAGATAAATTACATATATAACTCAAAAAACCCTTAACAAATTGGTTACTTTTTAAAAACAATAACAATCTAAAATTAATAAAATTGAAAAAAAAACGATGGATGCAATTATAAACATCAATATCAATATTTTTTGGTACGTACCTTGAATATCAGATGTTCGTTTAAGAATGTGGGTTTTATTTTGTATTAACGATGGATGGCTTTTTTTTTTTATACTTAGAATTTTTTTTTATCAAATTCTTTACTTTATTATATTATCAAATTTTAAATTTTAAAGGGGAGGATATTAGGAAATTTATTTAAGAGGATATACTATACGGGATTATAAATTATTTAATCAAGTTTGTGTAAATATGGTGAGTCCTGCAATGTCAGTCCTATTATTTATTGCATTGTTACTTTTTTTTTAATTTCGATCATCTCTTTGATTTGTAATTTGTAATAGTTTTGGTCTTTATTAATTATTTTCGTTTCGTTATATTTAAAATCGTGTTTTTGTTCTTTTTGACCCAAACTAGGGTCGAAACGTCTTTTTTTAACTAACTTGATGTTTAATTTTGGGAACCTAAACCCAACAAAATCGAAACAAAAAAATATATTATAAATGGTTCAATAAAAATAAATATTTATATATATATATATATATATATATATATATATATATATATATATATATATATATATATATATATATATATCATTAATGATAATTTGATAAACCATTCTTAAGATATTTTAGGTTAAATTATTTATAAATTGCAAATAAGTTTCATATTAGTATCAAGAAAGCCATGGAAACAATAAAATTGTTATTTTGCTGAATTTGGTGAGGGTTTTCTCTGGACCAATAATGTTTTTTTTTGTGATTTATTAGAGTGCTAAAGTAAAGAAAGACTTGTCGGTGAATAGAATTTTATTTAAAAACTTTGGATCCTGCTGCATAAACCTAGCTATTTCCAATGCATACTTAGGTCGGTCCTGCATGTTTTGTTCAGAAGATTCTGAACGGACATAAATTTATAAGGATAAAATTTGTAAAATTTTAAAATTAAATTAATTTTATAATCTGTTTTATTAAGTTCAGATGCCGCATCCGAGATTGATATTTCAGGATTTTCTAAAATTATTAAAAGTATTTAGTGCTAGTCCAATTGAAAAAGTATAATAATTATCTTGAAAAAACGAGGATATCCAAAACTTTGTTTTCATTTCGCTTTTTCGTTCAATAAACTTTCTTACTATGTATTTAATAGAATCTATAGATGGTACCCGTTGTTAAGATATAATAAGTGATATTCCCTTTGCACTGTCGTCACATTATTGTTAACATAAAAAAGACGCATAATAGCGATTTTTTGTTCTTCTGAATAGCCCATCGACAAAAAAGCAATACAAACTACTTTTAATAGTTAAAATGATAAATTTCAACTTTTTACAATATTTATACGTCGAATTTATTAAAACAATTTTATTGTTTTCATAGCTTTCTTGATACTAATATGATATTTTTTTCAATTTATTTATTTTAAGCTTAAATATCTCAAAAATGGTTCATACAAATACCATCAATGTATATATATTTGAAACCAAAAAAAAAAGATCTTTTATTGAAGCGCATAATATACGGGGTGTTCCATTTAAAAAAGTTGAAGTTGCCCATATTTTTAAATTTTTTTATTGCGATATTTTTTTACTGATAATTTCAAAAGATAAAATGGAAAAAAAACCTACAACTTTCATGTAAAACATTTTTTTCTGTCTTTAAAAATAAAGGCTCCAGAAGCCACGTAAATATAATCAAAGACCCTGTACAGAGTTATCAAAAGAGTATATGTGGCATTTCGCCATGTTGTATTCACGTTTAGTTTGAATGACAATGCATGGTTAGCTAATCCAATATGGCGGACTGCCCAAGATGGCGGACTAGTTAGTTTTATGCACTCCAATGATATGGGTATCAAATGAAACGATTTTCTGAGAAGAATACGAAAATAAAATGTTACTCTTAATCGAATATGGTGGACCACGTAAGATGGCTTACTTATTATTGTTTATGCACTCCCATGAATCTAAAAGAATTCCTAATAAAATTATTTAAATTAAAATAAAAGAAATACGATAAAAAAATTAGGTTTTCTTTATGGTACATCTTATTTATTGGTTCTTTTTTGACAGCGTTTCATTTTTTTCGATACGTTTTAATGAAAAGGGTTTCGTATTTATTTTTAGTACCAACAGAATTAATTAAACTCATATAAAAAAAATCCTTTTGAATTAGAAAACAGAAAAAGGTAACAATGAATACTTGAAATATCAAACTAGAACAAGTCTAGTTCCTATTACTGGTATAAATATTGGTAAAAAGCAAAGATAATATACTACGGATAAGATGAACCATTCAATGCTTTATATTTTGATACCAAACTTAAGCGTTTTTTTCTATCCTTGAACGAAGTTAAACAGTGTTGCCGGCACCGCCTAATACTATTGGCGTGATGAAACTGACTAGAAAATATACATACCGTTTAGCGACGCTTTCGCTATTCTTTCAATAAGGTATAAGCGACAGACATTGGCAATGTCCACGGTTTGTTTCGCTGGGGAGATTACCGACTTAATTTTATTCGCATTTACGGAACATTGAAAACCCAGAACTGATTCAAACCCCATTTAAATGAACCATCTATTCGTATTAGTATTATCTTTGGTAAAAGTAAACAAAGCCGAAATAGTGAGTGCAATAAAAAAAACGTAATTTTTGTGAAACTTATAAGTGAATTTATTATCCTTCCTTATAAAATTAAGGGTTTTTTTTTTAAATATACCAATTTAAGGAAGTAATGAAATTAAATTGGTACGCCTATGTGCACCTGCCAATACAGTGCGATTATGTTCTACAAATGAGTTTTTAATGAACGGATTTTTGACCTTAGAGAGAAACGGTTTCGTTTTCTTTAAAATATTAGCAGAAAGCAGAATTACTGCGTTAAAAATATTTATTTCACGATTGTTTATTGGTGAGTATTATCACAAAATATACCTATATATTTTGTGGTATTACTAACATATTTAAAATCATGCATTGATAGCCCCCATTAATACCTGATTTTCTATTAATCAACGATTATTATATAGGCAAATAAAAATACACAAATTTAGACATTAAGTCTGTTTATAACCCTTTTTATTCTCTTTATGTATCTACCTACATTTAGCCATTTTGATTCCGTGGTTTTCGAAGTACAGAGTGTCTAAAGAAAAGCAAAATATCCAATTTTTTGAATTTAAAAGGATTTTTTAATAACAACGATCAAACCCATGTACATTTATTTCAAATGAAAAACAGTTTCACTCTAAGGCATGATTCCTAACTGCAACGCCTTGACAAGGGTGCCTCAGACGGAAAGGTCAGTCCCTATACACCGGGACCAGTACTGAACAGGTTCCACTGTGTAAAGTTTCTTTTGGCGTGAACACAACGAGTATTTTTCAATTAATTAATGAATCCACCATACAGAAGAGATCATTAATAATGCAGATACTAATTTGCAGCCCCACCAAAACTGTCAAAATTTTAAGTCTCATGTTAATAAACTACCCTTTACCACACTTAAGGCATCCACGATACGTTACTACTTAGTATGGGTAGTGATGAGCAAAGCAAGACCAAGACCAAGACCGGGCTAGTCTTGGTCTTGGTCTTGGTCTTGCAAGTCTGGTCTTGGTCTTGGTCTTGCACCACCCGGTCTTGGTCTTGGTCTTGGTCTTGCTGCAAGAGTCTTGCTGGTCTTGTTTTTTTTGGTAGTAATAATTTAAACTAAGCAAGCTTAAATAAAATATATATTTTTTTAATACTTACAAATAAATAAAGATGGAGACTATATTTTTTGCTTTAAAATTTTAAAATATACCAATTTTTAACCTTACATGTACATACATTTAAATTGTTTGATTAAAAAGGATATTTTAAATGTAGGGGTTTATTTATTTATAGCGCTTCATTTTAGTGATAGGAAATATTTAAATTTTCTTTGAAGAAGCATATAAAATTATGAATGGGTAACAGCGGAACCCATCTATGACCAAAGGGCGAAGCTACTCCTTCAACTTACTGTCACTGGCTTCCAGTAAAATAATGTTACAAACTTTGGAAAGTATGCCCAATACTTGTAAACTAATAACAATATGAGAAATTTAAAACTTTGAGAATTTTGCATTTTGGAACCTTATAGTTATAAAAGCTTGAAAAGGGGTCTGATATAGATGAAACCGGTCAAAAATGTCGATAAGGTAAAATTTGTTTTAAGAAATTAACTCACTATCTTAAAATTACAAACTAGTACTCTAGGGCAGAAAAAAACTTTTAATTTAACCAATGTGAAATTTCCAGAAAATATTTCTATTAAACATTGGTTTTAATTAAAAAAAAAAAATTTAGAAAGTTTTCAGTTCAAATAAATTTCTATTTCAAATTGTCAAACTTTCCGTACAAAGAATATACAAAAATTATAGAAAAAAGGGTTAAAATGTAAAATTTTTTCATTTCAAATTTTCCAAAAAACCACTAATTAAGAAAATTCCCTTTATTTTTAGCTTTTAACCTAAAATAAAAAAAAATATAGCAAAAAAATTCATTAAAAAAAGTGTTTCTTGGTCTTGGTCTGGTCTTGGTCTTGCTGCAAGACCAAGACCGCAAACCGGGGCCCTCATCACTAAGTATGGGGGGTAGGGGAAAGGAGAAATATCTCATATGGAAGACGAATTAACAAGGTTTGTAAATTATGTGTGTGTTTACTTGTAATCCAGTAAATAAGGAAAAGCTGTAAATAAATTGTAAATTTGTTTTGGCGAATTCTTAGGTCTTCTGGGATGCAAGGAAAAAGTTTACCAACAATAACAGGTGGAAAAGGGCTGAAAATGGCCCCACCCCAAAAAGGGCCTGAAAAACAAAGGAGAATGAAGATCACCTTGTAATCTACAAAAATGGCCCTTAGAATTTTTTTTCGAAAAATCATGTTTTCAAAATAACGGGACCTGAAAGCCCCCATTTCAGCTGCCCCATCCTAAAGCCCTATTTCAGAAAGAATTGTTCCATTATTCGGGTTTAGCATTTTTTAATCATTCAAAGTTTATTGGAATGGGGAACACCCGCACCTATCAATGCATTGCAACAGTTTGGGTCTATTCTGATTTTTCTAGAATATTAAGAAAAACGGTCAAAATTTTTTTTTTACAATATTTTAAGAGTATCTGATTAATTTATTGATATTTTTTTAAAAAATAGTTTGTTATTAACATTTCCTTTTAATAATAAAACTTTAGTTTTCTTGCATTTTGATAAAAAAATGATTTGCCCATCTGCATTTTTTAGTAAGAAACTACTACTACCACATCTATCCAGTGTGTAATGTTATAGATTTTTCGACGGTCGTTTTTGGAAAAATATTGGGTGCTGCGAAAAAAATGGTAAGGACTATGTTTGTATATTTCGAGGTGATCTTTATTTTTTTGTTTAAACAAAAATTTTCTTTCGCATTTTCGGAAAACTCATTTTTTAGGGGGGCCATTTTCAGCAGGTTCCCACGTCAGAATCGTGATAAACTTTTCTCGCTCGAAAGCATACGCGAAGACCTAAGAATTGCGCCACAAATGAAAACTGTAAAGTTTTATTTACAGCTTTGGGTACTTTAGGTCTTCAGTTACTGGACTAATGGCAAAGTTTGTGTCATAAAAAGTTGTCCTAGTAGACGTAAAGTGAGGATGAAAAATGATTTTTTATGATAAAATAAAATAATAATTTATAAAATGAGACTTTATCCTATTTTAAATACTTGGCGCTCTTTTTAAAATTTACCCTGTTGCTGCTGTAGCGCCACCCTAATTTAACACATTTTGGCGGACAGTTTTTCATCTTAAAGATAGTTCTCCTTTCCTCTACCTCCATACTACTTAGGCTTTAAGCTTTCACGGACTATCAGAAGAAAATCTTTGTTTCCGAAAAAACAAATTATTTCCATAAGCGTGCGCAGTGTAAAGCTAGTGTGGGTGCCGAGATAATAATAATAATAATTATAATAATAATAAAGTTAAAAACTGGCACTATTCCAATACGAAGGAGTATTTTTCGGGGTGGTTCGTTAAGCCCATTGTGGTTCTGCCTTGCAATGAACCCACTCTCACGCCGTCTTAACTCAACTAAGTATGGCTTTAGCATTAGGAACCACAACGAAGATGTAATAAGGCTAATCCGCGACATGGAGGACCTTAAACTGATGGGAGCTACGAAAAATCAGCTCGAGCAAATGCTCAAAATCGTCGAGGAGTTCTTCGGAGATATAGGGATGCGGTTCGGACTTGACAAATGCCGCGTCCTAAACATAGTTAGAGGGAAGATACAACCGGGTGCATTTGAGATGCAAGACGGTCAGAACATCGCGGCAATGAAGGCCGAAGAGACCTATGAGTACCTGGGAATGAAACAGGCGCAAAGAATCGACCGGCGAACAATGAAAGACGAACTAACAAACGAGTTTATCAGAAGGGGAAGGAAGGCGTCGAAAACTAATCTAAATAGCAAAAATCTGTTTAAGGCGCTTAATACATACGCATGCTTCGCACTCACTTACTCATTTGAAATTGTGGAATGGAGTAAAACTGACATCGATAAGCTACAGAAAAAGATGAGAACACTCCTTACAAAGGCACACAAACATCACCCTCGTAAACAAAACTGAACGAAGAACGCTTCCATGATATCTAGGAGGAAGAGGATTGGTGGATATAGGTAAGCAATTAGACCAACAAATAATAAACTTACGTAATTATTTCCATAGACTGGCAGACTCTTTCCCGATACATCAAGCAATATGCGAAGCCGACGATTCAACACCGTTGCGACTGATGGATCGTGAAATGCGCAGACACCAGAAGCCTCTTTATAGACGTCACCCCAATGAGGTCACCCAGGAAAATGTCGACAAGTTCGCGTCGAACTACTGGCTGACTTCGGGGATGATGTTCCCAGAGACTGAAGGCTCCTTATTGGCTATACAGGACTAGGTTATGCCAACGAAAAACTATCTAAAGTATATCGTTAGAGACCCGTCTATAGAGAACGATCGATGCAGATATGGATGTCAAACATCGGAGACAATCCAGCATATAACGGGAAGTTGCCAAGCATTTGCAGCATCAGAGTATAAGGAAAGACACTATTCAGCAGCCAAGATAACTCCATCAACAATTGGCAGAGAAGCTAAAGCTTTTACAGACTGAAAAATTGCCTTACTACAAGTATACTCCTGAACCTACGGGAGAAATACAATGAAAAGATTGCCAAGTACAGAAACCTAGAAACACAAATAAGAAGACAGTGGGGAATGAATAACGTCCAAACAATCCCCATAATTTTATCAACAACTGGCATTATATCAAAGACTCTTTTACAAAACATCAAGGGACTAGGCCTCGGTGAACATCTGTATAAGGCTATGCAAAAGGCAGTACTACTTGCGACCGTTCGGACTGTCCGGAAATTTGTGGGGAATACAGCAGAACATAACGTCACCTAGAGCGCGACAACACGGAAACGGTTCCCACAGAGCTCAATCCTTTTGATATTAGAGGGAGTACAAAGCCGTGTGGCTTAAAATCATAATAAAGTTAATAAAACTGAATACGATACATTTCATACATTTGAATCTAAGGATTGTAATTTTTAAATCGAACTCTATCAAATAATAATTTTAATATTTGAAATACAGTAATCTTTTTCAGACTAGTGGGGGTGCCACGGCACCCATGGCACCCTCTGTGTGCACGCCTATGATTATTTCCTAAAACATGTTTATTTAAGTTTTTTTTAAGTGTTCGAAAATGTATGCATTATTGTCGAATATACTGACGTACGTACAATGCGGAAACATCCTATATAGTAGAAAGTAAGTATAGGTGAAGAACTGTGAGAATTGACGTTCAAAAATTCGCGATTAATATTCCACACACAACATGCTCTGCAATGCAATATAACAATAATTATTGTCAATTGGCCATCTCTTTTTACTCCGCAGGAGAGGTCAGTGTTTGGGTCAGTACAGGCCGACGCCAAGGTCACTGCTGACCAAGATATTTTACATTGTTGCCATATTTAGTTGTTTTTATTAAGATTGAAAAAAACAGTTTTCTTAAATCAAAAAAATAATTTTAAGTACGAGATTCGAATTAGAGGCGACGTTCACACATCTGCCAATGGGATGAAAACTCTTAGAGCTGGGTAGGAATCGAGTCCAGAAATCGATTCCTTTTTAAGGATCTAAAGGCTGAAATCGATTACTTTTTAAAAATAGGATAATTTTAAAAAAATCCGGAACCGATTACTTTTTGAAAAAATCCGATTCTTAGTCAGTATTAATTATTCATTATATTGAGCAGAGAGGTTGGCCACCAAGGGATGTGGCGGAAGAGCTTAACATCCCAAGGAGTACTATTCATTTTGTTAAAAAAAATGGCAGGAAACACAATTCTTTTGAGAGAAGAGGTGGAAGTGGTCGCCCCAAACTATCGAATCAAGAACAAGACAATAATTTAGTTAATGTTTTGAGAAACCAACCATTTAAATATGTAGTTACAGCAAAAACGGAAAGCAATTTCCCAGCATCGGTTAGAAGGACACGGCGAAGAATAAAGCAAATGTCCGAATTGCGCTGCAACCCGGCAGCCTTAAAACCGTTTTTAAATGCAAATAAAGAACAACGCATTGGATTTGCTCTACAATTTTACTTGGAACCTCCGATTTTTTGGGAAAATTTGATATTCACCGATGAAAAAGTGTTTCAGTCGTGCTACAATGGGATACTTAAGGTATACAGGCATCAAGAAAAACGATTTGATGAAAAATAAACCCAAAAGGACAGAAGTAGTGGGCGATTTTCGATAAATGTTTGGGGGTGGCTGAGTGCACAAGAACTTGGTCTATGTTATTTTATCGAATGAAGGTTCAATGCTGAGGTATATATAGATCTATCACAGAATATTATGCTTCCTTCTGTACTGGATCGATTTCCGGACAGAAATTTTATCTTTCAGCAAGATAAGTGTCCCGTTCATACGGCCCGGCAAGTCGATGAATGGATGAAAGACAGCGTATCAGGTTTTACCGTGGCCCGCACGTAGTCCAGATTTAAATGTTATGGAAAATTTTGGGGCTTATTAGTCAATAAAATAAATAGGGAAAATGAGTTTAGGCCGCAAAATGTAAACGAACTTAAGAATAAAATTTTAGAGACGTAAAATGTGTTACGAGGAAATCCGGACTAGACCCGGTCTTTAGTCCATTGGATGCCCGGAAGGCTAAACTGTCTTAAAAAAAACGGGGCCGCAATAAAATATTAAATTTGTTTGGAAGGATATACAAGGTGGCCCACCACATTCGCCTCGGTTTTTCTACGAGAAATGAAAAGAGTTGAAAAAACTTTTAGCACAGTCATATGTTGCTCTGTGGGGAGCATATTTTAAAATTATTTTGAAATATACAGGGTGACCCAAAAAAGAAGTACATATCAAATTTATATTTTTTCTTATGGAACACCCCATATTTTTTTAAATTTTTAGATACTATAGACCAAATAAAGGTGAGTTATTGTTATAATTCCTATACCTAAAACTGACCGTTTCTGAGAAATTTAGAGAAATTAAAAAATACAGACCATATTTTAAAAATTGTTTACACCCTGTAACATATAGGAGCTGCTCGTAATTAAATTTACTGCTTAGCTTAAGGGTTTAAGTTAACTATTACATAAAAGTTTCACCTCAATATTATGCAGAGTGGTAAAAAAATCCCCTCAAAGTTTGGACATACATTTTATTAAATAACTTCCTAAAGTTAAATGGAACACCCTATATTTAGTGGCCTATTTTGACGCAGAACTAGATTCCCTTTAAAACTATATTAGGGTTTCTATACCTATCTCTTTACTTTTATGCAAAGACGTTTTTATATTTGACTTATGAACAATTTCTTTATCTTAAAAATGGAACACCCTGTACTGTAATTAAAAAACATTTTTATTAAGGGCTACGTAGATTCGCTAAAAGCACAAGTTTAAATTTTTAAAAATAAGATGTATCTGAAGCAAAATGCAGGCAAAAGTAAAAACTCCAATTTATTGCCATTTCTAAAATATTAAAGCATTCTTTAAAATAAGAATCAAAATATAGTAAAAGGTACACCTATCTTAATTATTGTTGGAACGAAATATGTTAAAATGCCCTTGTTTCTAAGCAAATGTATTGGACTTTATGGTAAATTAAATCCCAAAATAATATTATAATGGGTCAAATAAAAACATACATTTCAATATGACTATCACCAAAGGTACGATTATATTTATATTTTTTTAATAATAGTAGGCTTTGACCTAGATGACGTTAATTATTATTTGCAAACAAAAATATTTGACAATGACACTTGCTAATCAAACGATTATCATTGATTAAGCTACGAGTAGTTTAAAATTACAATCGTTTTGAATGATTGTTACATTTTAATTAGTTAAAATAAGGAAGATGAAATGATTTTGGTAATCGGTGAGTGTCAAGAAATATGTTTATTTGCATCAAAAGTATATGCCCAAAGGTATTCTAACAGGCGTCATCCTATACAGTACAGAGTGTTCCATTTTTAAGATAAAGAAAATTATTTATAAGTCAAATATAAAAACGTCTTTTGCATAAAAGGCAGAAGAGATAGGTATAGGAAACCCTAATATAGTTTTAAAGGGAATCTAGTTCTGCGTCAAAATAGGCCACTAAATATAGGGTGTTCCATTTAACTTTAGAAAGTTATTTAATAAAATGTATGTCCAAACTTTAGCAATTTTTTCACCACTCTAGTAATATTTAGGTAAAACTTTATGTAATAGTTAACTTAAACCCTTAAGCTAAGCAGTAAATTGAATTACGAGGCAGCTCCTTATATATGTTACGGGGTGTAAACAATTTTAAAATATAGTCTGTATTTTTTAATTTTTCTAAATTATTTTCGAAACGGTCAGTTTTAGTATAGAATTATAAACAATACTCACCTTTATTTGGTCTGTAGTATCTAAAAAATAAAAAAAAATGGGTTTTCTATAAGAAAAAATATAACTTTGATATGTACTTCTTTTTGGGTCACCCTGTATATTTCAAATAATTTTAAAATATGCTCCCACAGACCAACATATATGACTATCTAAAGTTAAAGTTTCCAACTTTTGCATTTCTCGTAGAAAAACCGAGGCCAATGTGTATCGGCCACCATGTATAGGTTTGTTTGAATTTATTAAATGGTTAATTAATTTATTAATTTGTTAGTTTTATATATATATATATATATATATATAATATATATATATATATATATATATATATATATATATATATATATATATATATAATATATATATATATATATATATATATATATATATATATATATATATATATATATATATATATATATATATATATATATATTTCTGTTACTATTTACTTTATTTATAGTAATTAAAAGTAATACAAGGTAAAAAAGAGCAATTTACAAAAATTGGCAGAAAAGTCGAAATTTGACAATTTTTTTGCCCAAGATTTAATGGACGTCACTGTACATATCTTAAGTTTTCTTTTAAAGTATATTTTTGTATCTCCTGTATTAATTAAGATTTTGCAGATAAAAGATATTGGTAGTAAACAATTGATATAAAGCTCCAGCATCACAGATGTTCTTCTTTTTAAACGATTAAAAACATGGCAACACTGTGTCGAGACAATACAGTTTGGCAAAATATGTCATAGATCACCCAGAGCGCATTGATAGCTGTTAATAAGCAGGCGGGAGCTGATTGAAAGTAAATAAGTTTTAAATAATAATTATAATTAATGCATTTTTAAATATTTCCAACGATCCTTGACGACTTATTTTTTTCTAGCGATTATTTCCAAGACTTATTATGATATTAATTTATTTTTCTAATTCATTAGAATCGCATAAATCTTTTTGGATCATGTTGTTCCTAGCATTAGTTAGATTTTTTATTGGAATTGGTGAAAGAACCAAGGAAGTTTAAAGGTATACACCTTTAAACTCCAATGCTATGGCCCATTCGATCAAAAAATGTCCAGCCCAGTATGAAAATAACTGTCAGAGTTGGCCCCGCCGATTCTGCGCAATAACAAAATTCCACGAAATAATTTAATGTGTTGCCTACTTACATACTGATAAATCAGTGTGTAGTTAGGCAACACATTATACTTTTATGAGAACCGGAGTAGAAGTGTGTGATTATATTTTGTAGTTGCAGAAGTTTTTTGGATTGATAAAAACCTTATTTTAGTGATTAGTATTTATTAAATTGTGACTATAATTTTGTGTTTATTGTTTGTTACTTATAATGTCGTAACAAAATGACTAGAGGTTGTATAGTTTTGTCTTGCAAATCCAAGGGTAACATACCCGGCATTTTTTACTTTAGGTAATTATTTCTTATACTTAAATTAGGTGCTTCTTATGAGACGTAACGTTAGGTAACCGAATAAATAATAATATATCAATTATGAATAATAGAAAATTAAAATTTCATAGGAAATAGCAGTGAGAAAAGTAAGGCAATCTTAACTATCGTATAGATGATTTCCACAATGTTTGTGTATTTCTGTCGATTATTAAAAATAAATAAGGTTTACATTTAGGTACTTTTATTTCATTTAATTATTTAGTACATTCTTTTAAAGGATCAAAATTATTAATTACTGGGCAGACCAGGCAAATTTTAATATATACAGGACCCTCTAATTGAATGAAAGAAAGTACTAGTTTATGTTAAAGTTATTTCTTTTTGCTTTTTCTGTATTTGTTTAAAAAGAAATTATATTTTTGATTTCTTAAACTTACATTATCAACTTTTTAAGCTCGACATACTGTAGACACCTAATATTTAACGGATACTGTTACAATGAATACCTAGGTAGCAAAAGATACTAAACATTTTTAACCACTGTTATTCTGTCTCATGAATGTTTGTTATTAGTAAAAAGTATATGCCTAAAAAGCAGTTATAAAAATTTTCACTTTTTAATGTACAACCAGAATCTTAGGATTAGATTAAACTCATTTACACTATCTTGTCCTTCTTTTATCACAAAATTGGTGATAAGTAAGAATCATACAATGTTTAAAATTTATATTAAAAAATCGTGTTTTTGTTTATTTACAAAAATTTTTGGTAAAAATACAAAAATCCCAAAAATATCGACCATTTAAATAGAAGGCTGTAAAGTGGCGCCATCTATTCTTTCCATATTATATCAGATGATATAAAATCTAATATTACACAATAATTTTAAATATTCTATGGTAGTATCGTTTAATAACCAACAATTTTGTGCAAAAAATAAAAAAAAAACAGTGAATGCTTGAATTTGACATTTGATGATGTCAACTTTATAGATAGTAACAAAGAATCATGGAAATCCAGCTCTGACCTACTATTCATTGCGCAAACTCCGCGGGGCCAATCCCCCTATTCCCGCTGCCCTGCACGCCTGGACAATTTTGTACTACAGTATTGGGCTTCCATACACCTTTAAACTTCCTTGGAAAGAACCGGAACCCTTTCCACCGCAATGTTTGCTTAAGAGTGCATTTACGCTACACCTTAGGGGCGGGCGAAAGGACGTGGAGACGGTGGGCGGAGACTAACAAACTCCCACGCCACAATTTTTGTATAGCCGCATTGAAAATATTATATTTTATTTAGGTTCTTCCAAATTCAGTGTATCGATGCGAACAACATCGCTCTCTAGGCTCGAAGCCTAGAGAGCTTCGTCAGGGGTGTTTGTGAATACAGTGTCCTTAACCTCGTATAGCTGTTGTTCTCTAGTTGGAGGTCTCATTCAAGTTGGAATATTGCCTTGACCTTATGTTTGGAGAAAGTATTCAAGTCCTTTGGGCTAAAAACAAGATTAATTTTTAGTGCTTGGTCTTCTTTGACTAGGAGTTCAGCCTTCTCATTGCCACTAATACCAACATGACTGGGGATCCAGAGAAATGTTAGTATTTTGTTTTAGATATAAATTTTTTCTAAGTTGTATTTAATGTTTAGGGCAAGTGGGTGTGCGGGGTTAAAGGATTTCAGGGGTAACGGAGTTAAAACTCGAAAGAGATTTTATGTTATAGGTCAAAATTTCATCGGATCAAAACCAGATTTTCTCTTGAATTTTTTTTTGTGGCATAAACACTGACATTCGCTAAAATTTGTAACTTAAGGTTTCAGATCAAAAAAAATTTACATCTGATCGACCTTATAGACATAAACATAGTCCATATTTGTTATAAAGATTTAAATATTTTTGGCAAAATCTATTTCCGTATATTCAATATTTCAATATTGTTAAATATTATTTGAAACAAACATACGTGCGTTACGACAGAACCATTCAATGATGCACTTAACTGTCAGAACATACAATAAGTGTACCAAGAGCACAATATGTCAGTGTTAAAAGCCTGAAATTACGGTCAGTCAAGCTATGGGCATTTACAGATGAAGGATGACTGTGTTCACATCGTTTTTCGTAAATCTCTACATTAAAGCGTTCGATAAATTTAGGAATTGAAAATATTGCTTTAGTGTATCTGAAAAGCGAGCATATAACTAGAGGGTTGTTTAAATAAATAAGCCCCTTGGGTGGATTTTTTTTTACATAAACGAGGTTCTTAAGATGACACCATAAAAGAAATCTAGTATTGAGAGGTCTGGTGACCTAGCGGGCCAATAAATAGGTCCAAACCTGCCAATCCATCTATAAACTGACGCCCTTTGATCAAGGAAAAGATTTTCGAGAAAATTGTTACGGAACCATTCTAGCAGTTCCAAATATTTATTTTGATTCAGCTTTCCATCGATAAAATATGGTCCAATAAATAAAGCACACCATACATTTACATTTTTGAAGTACTGCCGATGGGACCGGATACGAAAACCAGATTTTCTAAAGCCCAATGCTTACAATTTTGAGTGGAAACAGCCCCATTTGTAGTGAAAGTGAATTTCAGAAAAAAACAATGTCCCTATAAAATTGATGATTTTGTTATATTTTCTCCCCTAACAGCAAACAAAAATCAAGACGCTAGGCTTCGTCTTCTTCCTCCAACGTATGACGTATTTTAGGTTTAAAAGCTTTAATCTTCTTAGCTTGGAAGATTCTTTGCAGCTCGGATTTGCTTAAATTCGTTTCCTGTTGTCTTTGTCTAAGAGAAAGTCTTGGACTAACTTCAACTGAGTTCAGAGCTCTTACTGTAGTGGCACTATTATCATCATACGTTTCTCTTTTTTTTTTCTTTGTGTTAAGTACACTTCCAGTTCTTAATAATTTTTCTGGCTGTTGTCTTTGCTAAATGTATATGCCGATATTTGACATTAAAAAGCCGTACTACTTTATTTATTGCGTTTTCTCCTACTCCATAACATTGGACGACATAAATCTTCTGTTCTAATGCTAAGGCCATGACTCGTTTTTGTAACAAACTTTGCTGAATTTTGCGAAACAATGTCAAAAAATACCATGTCAATGTCATACGACTCCTGTGTTGGTCTTTAAGGTAGAAATTAATAATTACTTAAGGAAAAATGATGCAATTCTTCGAAAATATTAAATTTAAAATTAGAACACCATAAATTGAGATTCTAGCCTAGCTTTTAAATCTAAACAAATTTTTCTTAATGCAATTTTCTCTATCTCTCAAATTAGGGTCACTCAAGGAAGTTTAAAGGTGTATGGAAGCCCAATACTGTAGAACAAAATTGTCCAGGCGTGCAGGGCAGCGGGAATAGGGGGGTTGGCCCCGCGGAGTTTGCGCAATGAATAGTAGGTCAGAGCCGGACTTCCATAATTCTTTGTTACTATCTATAAAGTTGACATCACCAAATGTCAAATTCAAGCATTCACTGTTTTTTTTTATTTTTTGCACAAAATTGTTGGTTATTAAACGATACTACCATAGAATATTTAAAATTATTGTGTAATATTGGATTTTATATCATCTGATATAATATGGAAAGAAGCCTTCTATTTAAATGGTCGATATTTTTGTGAGTTTTGTATTTTTACCAAAAATCTTTGTAAATAAATAAAAAACAAGATTTTTTTAAAATAAATTTTAAACATTGTATGATAGTTTCATGTACTTATCACCAATTTTTGTGATAAAAGAAGGGCAAGATAGTGTAAATGAGTTTAATCTAATCCTAAGATTCTGGTTGTACATTAAAAAGTGAAAATTTTTATAACTACTTTTTAGGCATATTACTTTTCACTAATAACAAACATTCATGAGACAGAATAACAGTGGTTAAAAATGTTTAGTAACCTTTGGTACCTAGGTATCCATTGTAACAGTATCCGTTAAATATTATGTGTCTACATTATGTCGAGCTTAAAAAGTTGATAATGTAAGTTTAAGAAACCAAAAATCTAATTTCTTTTGAAACAAATACAGAAAAAGCAAAAAGGAACTTTAGCATAAAATTGTACTTTCTTTTATTCAATTAGAGGGACCTGTATAATAAAATTTGCCTGGTCTGCCCAGTAATTAATAATTTTAATCCTTTAAAAGAATGTACTAAATTATTAAATGAAATAAAAGTACCTAAATGTAAACCTTATTTCTTTTTAATAATCGACAGAAATACACAAAAATTGTGGAAATCATCTAAAAGATAGTTAAGATTGCCTTACTTTTCTCACTGCTATTTCCTATAAAATTTTCATTATTTTATTATTCATAATTGATATATTATTATTTTTTCGGTTACCTAACGTTACGTCTCATAAGAAGCACCTAATTTAAATATAAGAAATACTGACCTAAAGTGAAAAATGCCGGGTATGTTACCCTTGGATTTGCAAGACAAAACCATACAACCTCTAATCATTTTGTTACGATATTATAAGTAACAAACAATAAACACAAAATTATAGTCACAATTTAATAAACAGTAATCACTAAAATAAGGTTTTTATCAATACAAAAAACTTCTGCAACCACAAAATATAGGTACTCAAACAAAGCAAAACAATCGGCGCAAAGGGCACAAACCACAACTAAAATGACGAATTATGAGACGACGACGGTTGACAATACAGCGCGGATATAGTTTCATACGCGCCGCGCGCGCCCTTTCACCAAAAACCTTAAACAACCTAAGACCATTACGGCTCTCATAAAAGTATAATGTGTTGCCTAACTACACACTGATTTATCAGTGTGTAAGTAGGGAACACATTAAATTATTTCGTGGAATTTTGTTATTGCGCAGAATCGGCGGGGCCGACTCTGACAGTTATTTTCATACTGGGCTGGACATTTTTTGATCGAATGGGCCATAGCATTGGGCTTCCATACACCTTTAAACTTCCTTGGGGTCACTTTACTGGTAGCGATTTCTAACAATTTAGTTATAATTTGCTCTGTATAACACTGATCTGAGTGAAACATTGTGTATTTAAGTTTGAGACCATGCAGACCATAATCCCAAAAAATCGTTTTGATATTCGTTAATTTTTTGTCCGTTTGTCCTTACGGACCATCTATCCTGGGACATACAGTATATATAAAACAAATTAGAAAAGGTTGAAAAAAATAATAATTTATTTATTTGTTTTTTCTTAAATGTAACACCACAAAATAATGGGCATAATACGAATAAAATTTGAAGTTGTCGATGTAAACGCAGTCATATTCAACTCGTCCATGAACCTGGATGTGCAATAAAATAAAATTATTAACGCGAAATAAATGCCTCTTTATTGTTTGTTGTTTTCTTAAAAGACGCACGCAGCGCGGAGGGAAAACTTACGGCTTAAAACTAATTTATATACAGCTTATCTACCTTTAAACATCCTCAGATTTATTTTCAAAGAACATATTATTATGGAACTGTTTGAATTTGACGTTTGAAACTCTTAATTGGCAGAGTCTTTCAAGATATTTGACATGTAAAGAGGTACATAGTTTAAAAATTTGAACATTTTTTGGCAATTTTTTAACAGAGGTATAATAAAATTAAGCTACCCATTACTAAAATAAATTTTGTGTACACCTACAGGATGAAGTATCTAGAAGGCTTCATTCACCATGTCCCCTGGATTTACCTATATTTTTAGGAGATTTTAAAACTATGTACCTCTTTATACAGGGATGCGCAAAAGTCCGGAATAAAATTAATATCTTTTTAACCAGTAACTTTGGAAAAAAACGCTGAAACACGTCAATTGATTTTAAATTGTACGCATTTTTGGCAATAAAATGAAATATTTTTTTCAACCCCTTAGCTGCAACCCTCCCCAACTTTTTTTTCAAATGCAAACCTATGTCGTGTATGGGCTCATTGAAAAGCTCGTAAAAATGGAATCTGACCATACCCTTTCTTTTTTTTAAACTTATGTGGTTACCAGGAAATGAGAAAAAACTCTTTTAAAAACAAAAAAGTTAGAAATACCTACTTAGTGCTATTCTACGGGTAAATTAACGTAACAGATGCTGAAAATGCCCTCCACCCTCTACTTGGCAGGCTCCTAGGCGATGGTAAAACCCGGCTATGGAATTCCGAATGGCCTCAGCCGGTATTATATGTGATTCCACTCTAATTCCGTTTTTTAGATCTTCAATATTAGCCGGCCTATTTTGATAAACCTTGTCTTTCAGATATCCCCAAAAAAAATAATCTAATGGCGTTAAGTCTGGGTGTCGTGGCGGCCATTCAATTGTACCACGTCGTCCAATCCAGCGTCCTGCAAATATTTCATCGAGATATTCTCTGACGTTAATACCAAAATGTGGGGGAGCGCCGTCCTGTTGGAACCAAAGTGTTTCAGGGGGGATATCTGGATCTGCTTCATTGGGAAACATAACAGCTAAAGCAGGCACTAATTTAAAGCGTAAAAAGTCTAAGTAGCGTGCAGCTGTAATGTTTCCCTCAAAAAAGTATGGCCCTAATATTCTGTTGTTGATGATGCCTGCCCATACATTTACTTTCTGAGGACGCTGCGTATGAGCTTCGCATATCCAGTGTCGGTTTTCCTGCCTCGAGAATCGATAATTGTGCCTGTTAACTACTCCAATAAAATAAAATATGTTCAGTGGAAACTCATTATTCTCGTCACATCGCCTCATTATTTCCTCACAAAATTGCAAACGCCTGTCATAGTCATCTTCCAAGAGCTCTTGGACAAGATATACCTTATATGACAACTTTAACTGTAATTGGTCTAAAATAAGAGGATGTATCAGAATTTCCTCCTTTATAAATTGGAATAATTACAGCAGTTTTTAAACATTTTGGAAATTCGCCATTGAAAAAAGATATGTTTATTGTATTAGTTAAATTAGAAAATTGCGAAAATGTTTTAATAAACAACATGTAAAGATGTTCAAGAAAAGAAAATATTGCATCATTGTTTTTTTTTTTGGAATCCAAATTATTGATTTAAATTTAAAAGAGATATTTAAAAGTTTTTCTTCGCTTCATTCAGGCTCCACGTTTTCTCACAGTCATTTACGACCTCTCTCCGCTTATACTACTTTACAAACGCAAAAGTTGCAATACTCGCAAAGACCTCCCAAAGTGTTTCTTTAATTCGTTTTGAACAGAGAACGAATCTATTAAAGCTTAAGATGACTTTACTGCCGCGCAACCACACCCGTTCAACATACATATTTATAAACTGCATATTATTGACTGGCAAAAACGGCACTAAAATCTAAATCTTATCTTGTAAGTACGGGAATAAGCGCTGGATGTATGTCCAAACACTTGCGACTAATTTATATTATGTTGCAGTCGACAGGACCGTATTCAGCTGAAATAAATAGGCTTCTTGAGTAAAGTTTATTTTGACTCAAAAATAACGTTAAATTTTTTTTTGCCTATCAAAGAACCGCTTGCTAAATATCTTTCATCAGAAAAATGTAGTCTTGGCGTAATTATCATTATACATACCGGGTGGGGGGAACATAGGAAATTCCATGTAAATATTAGGGGGTCAATTATTGGCTCCCTGTACATTTTACAGAAAAAATGTAGGATAACTTTTTGAAGAGACCAATCTGACAAAGCCTCGTGCCAAGTTTCAAAAAATTTTAATAAGCGAATCTTGAATTATTTAATTAAATGTAATTGCAAAATTACAAAATTTTCGGTTTAGGTAAACCCAAACAGATACCAGCCACCAGCAAACAATTTGTTAGACGGCTTTGTCAAATCTGACGTACAGCCGAATACAAGGCATGTTTTTTTTTCGTTTCATCAATCTCAACAATCATTACATTCAAAGTAAAAGACACGTTAACATTATTTTTTTTATCAAACCTTTTATTTAATGTAACAATTAATTTTAACTAATAGCAATTATTACTATCGATTATTAAAAAAATAATTTTTATTATACTAGAATTTAATTAAACCAATAGCAGTATCTGAAATATTTTCAAATTTATTTTCCCATCAAGCCTATCTGGTCCATTTTAACCATTAAACGTATTGTCAGTAAATTCGAGTCCAAAGCCATCGCAATAAATAATTGTAAATGCTTAACTCAGAAGATCGAAAATAGATCCGAAAAAGAAGAACTAAATTCTTAATATTTTACTAGATGTGGAAAAATAAAATGAAATAAAATACAATAACTTATTTAAAAATAATAGAGAATTACATAAAAACATTAATTAATCAAATGTTCAAACAACCCCTCATTAACAGCTAAACAATATCCCAACCGATCATAAAATTCATTTCTAACGTTTAAGTTGATATTGCGAAATTTTATTACATTCTAACGAAATAGCGTTTTGTAGCTGGTTTAGATTTTTAAATTTTACACTTTTTAAGTGACCCCACAGAAAGAAGTCATTCGGTGAAAGATCAGGTGACCTGGCTGGCCAAAGTATCCGGTACGTGGGCCAATAATATTGCCGTTAAAAGCATTTTTCAGGTACTCTCTAACCATACGGGCATAATGGGCGGGGTAACCATTAGTGATGAGCAAAGCAAGACCAAGACCAAGACCGGGCTAGTCTTGGTCTTGGTCTTGCAAGCCTGGTCTTGGTCTTGGTCTTGCAAGCCAAAAGAAGGTCTTGTTCTTGGTCTTGGTCTTGCACCACCCGGTCTTGGTCTTGGTCTTGGTCTTGCTGCAAGAGTCTTGCTTTTTTTTGGTAGTAATTATTTAAACTAATCAATCTTGAATAAAATATATTTTTTAGTACTTAAAAATAAATAAAGATGAAGGCTATATTTTTTGCTTTAAAATTTTAAAATTTACCAATTTTAACCTTACACGTACATTTAAATTATTTGATTAAAAAGCATATTTTAAATGTAGGGGTTATTTATTTATTGTGGTCCATTTTTAGTTGAATTGCGACATAACCTGCTTTTATACATTTAGTGACATATAGAAACATTTTAGTAATAAGAATTATTTAAATTTTCTTTTAAGAACCATATAAAATTAAAGCAAATACAAAATGTGATGTTGTGACGTGAAATTTCCGTTAGAATGATTCTGATATGAAGCACAGGTTTCTGATTAAAAAAAAAGTTATTCAAGAATCTTTTCAGCCCATATGAACTTTTTATCTTCAAATTAGTTAAACATTTGCCGCACAAAGTTTGTGAAAATACGTTATAAACATTCTACATTTACAAGGTGGCTCAAGAGTGTGACAAAGCTTGAGATCTGAACATAAAAAAATTATAGGAAAAAAGGGCGTAAATGTGGAATTATTTATTTTTCCTAAGAATCCACTGCCACTCAAGAAAACTCCCTTATTTCAAACTTTTAACCTAAAATAAAAACTAAATGGCAAAAAATCCATTTATAAAAAATCGCCACCCTGTATATTATGCTGGAAATTGTTGAACTGTCATATAGGAACAATGTCGACATTGATAGTTTTTAAATATTATTTTCGGTTTTGACAAAAATGACGTCATCATTCTTTTCATTAATCTAAAAAGAACTTCTATATGACGTGACAATTTGTTTTATAAATCTATCACTTTCACATTTATTCTTAGTTTTAAGAAGTAATCTTGTGATGCCGCTTCTTACAGTGTGGAACAAAAATAATGTATTTCTGGATTTTGGAAATTTTTAATTTACCCTGTAAGTGGCATTACTAGATATCTAATTTAACATTAGGAATATAAAAGTAATTTTCAGCTTCTATAACTGTGTACCCCTAGTTGTTGTCTTTCGTTAACAGTTTCGGAGATATATAACAATAATAATAAGTAATCGATTTAATTATTATTTTATCAAAAAAAACCTGTTACTTATTAAATAATCGCCTTTTTGGCAGTTCTCGACAATTTTTTTGTCATGTCTGTATGAAATACCTCTATATATTTAGTATAAAAATTGAAATTTATAATATTAAAAAAAAATCGCATAAATGCAAGAGTCTTGCAGGTCGGTCTTGGTCTTGCGTAGTCTTGCACTCCTCGGTCTTGGTCTTGGTCTTGCATACCCCGGTCTTGATCTTGGTCTTGCAAGCGCAAAGGCACTCTTGGTCTTGGTCTTGGTCTTGCTGCAAGACCAAGACCAGATCATTTAATCTTCACGAACAACTTCTTCCAAGGCGGGTCCAATTTGATATTGAAATAAGTCCAAATAGGTTTCTGCTGTCAGGTTATATAAAAAAGGGTCCAATGATATGGTGTCCAATAATTTCCACGAATACATTTGTTTTTTGGGGATATTGTGTCCGAGTATGAACAAAGCGATGTTCGTTTTCTATATCGGCAATTCTGAACATTTGGTTCAATGTTGAGGTGAATGTACATTCATCGGTAAAACAAATATTGCTTAAAAAATGTCTATCGTTATTTGCTCTTTCCATCATTTCAAAACAAAATGCCATTCTTCGCTCTTCATCTCCTTCCTGCAGCTCTTGATGTTTTTCGAATTTATACGAATAATATTTGTGTTTTTTCAAAGTGCGCAATACCGTTGTATGATGTTTATTTACCTCTTGCCCAAGAACCCTCGTACTAACCATTTTGTTTTCCTCCACACTCAGTAGAATATTAAGATCTTTGTTCTCTCTTCCTTCGGCTCTATTTTCGATATCCCGAGTTGAACATTTACAATTATTTATTACGGTACCTTTGGACTTGAACTTACTGACAATACGTTTAATAGTTGAAATGGACGAAATGGGCTTGGTGGGGAAATAAATTAAAAACATTTCAGATACTGCTCTAGAACAGTTTTCCGAATAATGCCACTTAATTATGGATACTTTTCCGTCGATTGAATAATTCATATTTTTTTCAAATACCGAGTGTCACTGACTTATTGACACTTTTCCTTATGTCAGGGACAATATTCATTTTACTGGTGCCTGTTTGGTTTTACCTGAACCGAAAATTTGGTAATTTTGTAATTACATTTAATTAAATAATTCAAGATTCGCTAACTAAAATTTTTTAAAACTTGGCACGAGGACTTGTCAGATTAGTCTCTTCAAAAAGTTATCTTACATTTTTTTTGTAAAATGTACAGGGGAGCCAATAATTGACCCCCTTAAAATTTACATGGGATTACCTATGTTCCGCTCAGCGATGCACCATCCGGTATGTGGATAAGGACTCGTAACGTTATCACACGAAAGTTTTATATTTAATTTTTTTATGCTTGTAACTCTGTTGAAAAATTTCGTTTAAAAGAATATTTGACAGAAATGTTATTTAAGTACAAAGGGTTATTTTTAGCTAATAAAAAATATCTGTAAGGGACCTATAAACATAAGCGATGCAGGAGAAAATATCCCGCGCTATATTTTGCTGCCTGTCTTTTAAGAGTGCATTTCCGCTAGTGATGAGCAAAGCAAGACCAAGACCAAGACCAGGCTAGTCTTGGTCTTGGTCTTGCAAGTCTGGTCTTGGTCTTGGTCTTGCAAGCCAAAAGAAGGTCTTGGTCTTGCTGGTCTTGCTTTTTTTAGTAGTAATAATTTAAACTAAGCAATCTTAAATAAAATATATGTTTTTTAATACTTAAAAATAAATAAAGATAAAGACTATATTTTTTTGCTTTAAAATTTTAAAATATACCAATTTTAACCTTGATTGATTGATTGATTGATAAACTAAATACACAAGTTGAGGTTTTGTCCTCCTCGACACTGCAGCCTACAGGGCTTGTTGTATCTCTTGTGTATTTGTTTCAGTTAAAAAGGTTTGACACCTTAGACAGGTATAGTAGCCCTTTTACTGTTCTTTTCTGGTCTCCAGCCTCCTGGTGGTTAGTGTCCACCATGAGGTTTTGATTTGTTCTCCAGTATGTAAGTGCAGGGCACTCATATATGATGTGAGAGGCTGTCTCTTCCTCTTCGTCACATAGTCTGCAAATGGGTTCTTTTTCTATAGATGCCCATAGTGTGCATATGTTTTCTTAGGGTGCAGTGTCCGGTTATTAATCCTGTCACTATTCTAATCTGATTCCTATTTAGTTTTAGTAACTCACTTGTCAATGCTTTGGATGGTGAGTCCAACATTGATTTACTCTGATTTTGCCTTGGAATGTGGTTCCAGTATGACTGATGTTGTGTTTGAATCCACCGAGTCATGTAGCCACGAACCGAGGCTTTTGGTATTCAAAACAGGTTCAGGACCCACAAACATTGCTGCGGAGCCTCGCCTGGCCAGGGAGTGTGCATTTTCATTGCCCTGTATTCCCTGTGTCCTGGCACCCAGGAAAGTGTAACTTTGTTGTGGTTAGCCAGGTTTAGGAGGCATTGCAGACAGTTCCAAACCAACCTTGAGTTGACTTGTTGAGATGCCAAAGCTTTTATGGCCGCTTGACTATCAGAGAAGATAGTAATGTCCCTGAATTTTAACCTTACATGTACATTTAAATTATTCATTTTTAATTAAATTGAGACGCAACCTGCTTTTATACATTAAGTGACATATAGAAACATTTTAATGATAAGAATCAAATTTTCTTTGAAGAAGCATATAAAATTAATGCAAATACAAAACTGTGTAATGTGAGAGCAGAAAAAAGACTTTTAATTTCAACCAGATGTGAAATTTCCATGAAAATGATTCTTTTAAATCAGAAACAATGTAAACATTGGTTTTGATTTGAACTAAAAAAGTTTTTAAAAGCTTTTAAGTTCAAATAAACTTTTAATTTTCAAATTAGTCAAACATTTGCCGTACAAAGTTTGTACAAATACTTTATAAACATTCTGCATATACAAGGTGGCTCGACAGTGCGACAAAGCTTGATATCTCCGAAACCGTTTATAATGGTGAAAAACTTAATACAAAAATTATAGAAAAAAAGGCGTAAAATGTAAAATTATTTTCTATTTCAGAATTTTTCAAAGAATTACTAATAAGAAAACTTTCTTATTTGCTTTTAACCTAAATAAAAAATTATGCAAAAATAAACAAAATGTTCCCTGTATATTATGCTGGAAATTCTTGAACTGTCATATAGCTACAATGTCACGTACATGGTTTTTAATCATCATTTTCGGTTTTGACCAAAATGACGTCATCATATACTTTTGTCATTGTTTTGACTTTCGTCAAACTGAAAGTGAAATTTAAATCCATTTATATAAAAAGTATTCCTATATGACATGACAAATATATTTTTATTGAATCATTACTTTTACATTTATATCTTAGTTTTAGGAGCAATCTTTTGATGCCACTCTTACAGTGTAGCACAAAAATAATGATTTCTGGATTTTGGAATTTTTATCCACCCTGTAATTGGCATCACTAGATAGCAAATTTAAAAAAAAAAACATTAGGAATAGATGTAATTTTTTAGCTTACTTTGTACTCCTAGTTTTTCTGTCGAAACTGGTTTTGGATTATCGAGCTTTTCTAAGTCACAACATGTTATTGAATTTACTAGTTATCGTTGTTGATAATGTTATAAAAGAACAAAGTGACGATTTAACTATTATTTTATAAAAAAACTGTTACTCATAAAATAATCGCCTTTAGGCAGTTCTTACACATTTTTGTCATGTCAGTATGAAATACCTCTGTTTATTAAATATGAAAATTGAATATTATAATTAAAAAAAAAGTTACAAAAGTGCAAGAGTCTTGCAGGTCGGTCTTGGTCTTGCGTAGTCTTGCACTCCTCGTCTTGTCTTGGTCTTGGTCTTGCATACCGCGGTCTTGGTCTTGGTTTGCAAGCGAGAGGGTCTTGGTCTTGGTTCGGTCTTGGTCTTGCTGCAAGACCAAGACCAAGACCGCAAGACCAAGACCGGTCTCGCTCATCACTAATTTACGCTACACCTTAGGGGTCGGGCGAAAGGACACGGAGACGGTGGGCGGAGACTAACAAACTCCCACTACCACAATTTTCGTAAAGCCGCATTAAAAATATTATAATTTATTTAGTTCTTCAAATTGGTGTATCGATGCAATGTTGTTCGTAACTAAGGAGATAACGTTTTTCGGTAACTATTTTTCCCTTAAATAACATAAATTATACACCGCTTTAAAGGTAAGGAACTAATCTATGCCTCTGCCGTAACGGATTTTTAAAATATGAGTCGAGTTAAGAGAAAATAGTATCTAAATATAACCGATTTTAGGGTGACTTTCACTCAAGGAAATATTAAAAACTAAATCCAAATTTAAAAAACTATTACAGCAGAAGCCTAGATTTAAGTGTTGGCTTTCATATAGTTTTTGAAAATTATCGATATCTTATACCGTTTTTGAGAAAAACATTATGCCCCGAACCCCAAATTGGATCCAATTTTCGCGGCGCGAATGGTCTCTTAAGCATCCAAAACTTTCATCCTAATCCACCTCTGTGCACTTCCTACCTATTTCATTACCTCGCCCTATCTACCAAATTACTAAAAGAACAGCTGTTGCATGAGCTAATTTTGACAGAATACTATCTCTTTGAGTTATTTCTAACATATGTCTTCGACGTCTATAAAAAATACCCTTTTTGAATCAAATAATTATTATTTTAAAATCAGCAGTTTTCTAACAGAGGCATTTTAAATGAAAGGGATCTTTCTTATAGATAAGTTTAAAATAATGACAAAAAATTCGGTGGAGTTTTTGTTTACTGGTATATACAGTGTAAACCGTAAAGCCTGCATCATATGGGATTTTTTGTTAATAGTTTTATTACAAATTTAAATTTGACATAAATTTTGCTTTATTTAAGATAAAAATAAACCGAAAAAATATATGTCACGTGATTCGCAATACCTGTTAAGTTTTTTTCAAAATAAAATGCCAAAGTGGGTCTCTTACTGAAAATATGGAAAAAACTAAAGAAAAAGAAGTTTTTTTAAATGATATTTAGGTCGTCAAAATCCTTTGCAAATTATCCCTAACAAATCTAAAGAAGTTTTTCTAAATGATATTTAGGCCATCAAAATACTATGAAAATCATACCTATACTTTGTTTCATTGCAAGCGATAGTAATAAAATTTTACGGAATGGCTTAAGAATCGTAAACCATAGGCGCGCTGGTATATGTATCTTTATACAGGGTAAGTCTGTGAAGTGTGAATGTTTTATACAAACATATTTTGGTTTTTGATGCTCTATATTTTGCGAATAACGTTATGTATACAGGGTGTATCAAAAAGCCCGTACAGGGACAAAGTTTATTTTTTTAAATTACTCCCTGTATTTTTTGTTAAATTTTTGTTTTCTACATAAAATTCTAGATATTTTTTATCTAGCATATCATATTATATCCCAATATTCAATTGTTTACGAGTTATTCTCATTTAAATTCAAATTTTAAATAAACAAATCCGCTCATCTCTAAATGTTGTTTTACGTTTCTATGGTTTTAGCGGTGTTTGTAGAGTGATAAAATAGCCATAGTAATAATTAATAACTAATTAGATATAACATGATAAGTAGAAATAGGTAAAACCTTAAACAAAGAAAAAAACGAAACTGAGATTAATAAAACTGTCATTCTGACATTTTTATTAATCTCTATAGCATATATGGTTATTATGCAACTCTCAAAAAACCGCTGAAACCATAGAAACGTAAAACAACATTTAAAAAAGATGAGCAGATTTTTTCTCATAATTTGTATTTAAATGCAGATATCTCGTAAATACTTGAATATAGGGATATGATATACTGAATAAAATATCTAAATTTTATACGAAGAAAACAAAATGTAACAAAAATATAGAAAGTCATTTAAAAAAATGAACTTTGTTCTTGTACGGACTTTTTGATACACCCTGCATACATAACGTTGTTCGCAAAATATAGAGCAGCAAAAAACCAAAATATTTTTGTATAAAACATTTTTTCCCAATTTGAATATTTAAAGCGATAAACAGACTTACCCTGTATATTTATATATCTAGATATATTTATCCTTAATTGCAAATAGGGTTAATAAATATTAAAAGTATTTCCATTTTCGTGTTGTGTCAACTAAAATTATACCGATTTTCTATCCTAATATTTTTATTATTTACTTTACTTATTTTTTGTATACGATTGCCCCTTTTAATGTCCTGTTTTTATATATCTTGAGAACAACACAAAATAATGTATATCAATTTAAGTATAGATCATTTTATAACTAAAATAAATATAGGTTTAAAATATATTCCAGGGAGTTGTTAGGCCTAATTCAATCGGCCTTCTAATGACGTACCCGGCCATTATTTGACAGACCAATTAGGTTTTGATTACTGTCTACCTGTATTAATTCCTTATTTGGCAAACTAATAATATTTCTAAATGTGCAATTGCGTAGTTCTTATTATTGTTAGAGTGTTATGGTGTTACAGTTACCAAAACGGCTTGTTCAACAACAGGTGCACACCTCGGCCATTTAACATTAAACGAAAAGCGTATTATTAAAAACGTATTCGATTATATTACAAATGAACAAAACTGTGATTTAAGTGTGGATCATAGAGTTAAAAAATGTGCTTTAATGACCGAAATTGGAAAAGGAGGTAGAGCGTCACTAAAAAAACAAATGTTTACTGTTGACGTCATTTTTAAATATCGACTGTTTGAGCTTGTTTTTTGACTGTGTGCAAAATTTTCGTAGTTTTTAAATAATAAATATATTTTTAGTACGAAATTATTTTTAACCTATCTCTGTTTCCAAACTAAAAACATTATAAAAAAAGCTAAAAATTATTCAATGTCTGGGTACGCACCCAAAAATATTTCTATTCATGAATTTTTGACACGTATTTTTAAGACATCCTGTATATTTAAATTTTAGCGATAGACGATTGGAGCCTGTTTTCAAATAATGTACAGGGTGTTCGGTTATAACTCCCCAGTAAATTTTTTATTTAACGGTAAGGAAAAAAAGTTTAGTTTTAGTATAAAAGTTCAGCAGATCGCCTGCAACAAAAAAGAAGAAAACCCCTCAAAAAAACCAAAAATCAAAAATGGCGGTCAATATGGCTGAACAGGGTCAGTTCGTTATACTCTGGGACCTAAACCGAAGAGGTCCCATTTTCCAAAAAGTAGTAAAGCAAGTATCCCAAAAAAAAACTAAAATATATTTTTTTGGAAAACCTCCTTTCACCTATACAGGGTGTTTTAGAAAGTCTGGACGTGGCCCCACCATCTTATTTTAAAGTCCCCTATTTCTTACTTTAATGGTTACATCGCAAAATGCAAAAATCGCTATGTTTATTCATTTTATCAATTAGTCATGTCGTATCCGTCAAATGACTTGTAACTAAATTAGAAGTGCGGCTTCACCTATTTTTAATCATAAAAAATCGAAAAATTTACCTATTCTAATGTTTTTTTTTATTATTTTGTTATATTTTGGGGTGGATTTATAGAAAAAAATCGGTAATTGTCTCAAAAGTTGCCTATTCTCCGATTTTGACTAAATTTGGTTAAAAAAAAAAAAAAATTACCTCTTCTAATGTTTTTTTTTTTTAATTTTGTTCTATTTTGGGGCGGATTTATGGAAAAATATCGGTAATTGTCTCGAAAGTTGCCTTTTCTCCAATTTTGACCAAATTTGGTTTACGGGGGTTTTTTGAAACGCTGATTACGAATCTAAAAAAATATGTTATGGCAACGTTTCGTTTTCGAGATATTCATCATCAAAGTTGAAAATCAATTTAACCTTATTTACACTATTCCCCCTTCTTTTTGCACAGAATTCTTAATTTTTACACTAAATTGGCACACAATATTTCAAAAACAACTTTTAAAAACTTGTTTTTATATTTATTTTACACTTTTTTCCATTTAATTGCAAACCTCCACTTTTACACGCCGGAACGTGGCCGCAACCATGTATACACTAGGGAATCATGGCCCACCCACTTAAAAGGTTTAAAAAGGTATAAAATATTGTATACCACTTTAGTGTAAAAATCAAGAATTGTGTACAAAAAGAAGGTTAGTTTGATTTTCAAATTTGATGATGATAATCTCTGAAACGAAACGTTGCCGAAAAAATATTTTTTTTAGATTCGTAATCAGCGCCTTCAAAAATCCCCGTATACAAAATTTGGTCAATATCGGAGAGGAGGCAACTTTCGAGCCATTACCAAAAAATCAATTTACCTATTGATAAGATTTTTTATTTTAAAAATTAAAAGTCAGTTTTTTAAATCATGATATTCCATGATTAAAAATTGTGCCTTTTAAGGAAAAAATAGTATGATACTAGACCTAGACTAGATCGAGACGCAGTCATGATCTCTAAAACAACCGAAACCAGTAAGAACTTACGAACCGTGCACTATTTCTTGCACGCTCAAAATATTGAGTTGATTGGGAACATAAAAATAGAAATCAATATATTGTTAGGTATATCAAACACCATAATCAAATACACAGCTGGCATATAGAGTTTCTATGATATGAAATTTATTATTTGTCATTAGTATATCATTTGTCACAGATTTGTCAACTATAGCTCATTCAATTCGACTTTATGTGAGATATAATGCAACAAGAAAGTGACGATTCTGATCTGTAGAATGATTGGAACTAAATTATTCCCGTGAATACCAAAACCAGGTCAAATAAAATTTGTTTTATAAATAGGTCCATATTTCTATTTCTGATGTTTATAAATTACTGATCGGTAAGTGATAACTTACCGTTCAGGAGTAGGTAAGTGTTCACTTACTGGTCAATAGTTGCAATATCACCTGAGGGTGCAAAAAGAAAGCAAAAGGCCCAAAAAATTCATGGTTGAAGTTAAAGACGTCTTATTTTTTTAAACTCAATTAAACCTAATTGCCTTTTTTCACCTGTGTGGGCGAAGTGCGAGGGAGGAAAGAGGATCAAATGCTCCGGGGCAAAATGACGTTTCCGGTATGAAACGATGGCATTATGAGGCATAATATTTTTTTTAATTAACTTTAATCCGTATTAACTGTTACTGAAAATGGCAAGGAAACATGTCGATGTACCGGAAATACCTTGAATTTTCATTGTGCGACAATATTCCATCAAAATTTTATGAATGGAGTTGATAATACCGATTCAATGAATGGAAACCTGTAAAGTGGGGCTATGAATAAGATATTTTTGGATACGTACCCTGACACTGAATGATTTTAGCTTTTATATTGTCTTTAATTTGGAATGGGTTAAAAATAACTTTGTAGCCAAAAAAGATATTTTTTATTTTAAAATTAGGCAAATGTTGTACAGGGTGTCCGGTTAACTTTTTTATTTGACATTTGGGAAAAATTAGTTTAGTATAAAGGTCTAATGTTTCAACATATTTTTTAAAATACTTTCCTGTACTTGTACAGTGTCTTTCAGAAACTCTGGACGTGGTCCTACTGTCTTATTTTAAATAAGTTTTCTATTTTTTATTCGAGATTTGCGTTCTCCTTCAAATTCTAAACATTTTTGATGTAGCATACCCTATGTCTGATTTTAATAGTTACATTAAAACCAGCATGAAATTTGACATATCTGCCAAATATAGTTATTTTTCTAATAAGTGCGCAAAATGATACTTTTCCGCACGCCAAAGCAGTTAGACGAACGACACGAAGCGGAGTTCGGATAAGCTTTAAGTGCGAAAAATAGCTACTTTGCACAAGTATTAGGAACAATACTTTTTCTACTTGCGAATACTTTTTCTACGAGCGTTTTATTAAAGAATATGATAATTAGAAATATACGAATATTTTAGTAAAAATTAAAAATCCAAAGTAAATAATTATTTTTTTTAACTGATTATACAAAAAAACTATTATTAATTAATATTAACAATATTAATGTTTAAAGTACAATTAGTTGCATGATGAAGGTTTATGGCCGATTTCAAATGATTTCTTAGGAACGTCGATGATGGTTCGCTGCTCGATGTTAAGAGGAAATCTTGTGTTTTAGCTGATTGAACAGCGTCTGTGGAACAGGACATTTCATCTGGCGTCTTGGGAGTTTTGGCTTCACCAGTTTTTGTAGCCTGTGGATTCTTCAATGTATCCCTCGGCTGCCGTTGTCGATTTCAACCGCCTAACGCCTCATCTATGGTCCTTTTCCGGAATTTACAAGTAACGTTGCAGAAGATCGCCGGAAGCTGTAGCAAGCTCTGGATTCGGCAAAGTTTAAAAAATACTACTATCTCAGAAGGCATCTTCCCAAATGTATTGATCCCAACGCATTGTTGTGTGCAAATTCCCCTTTAAAATATACGAAAAACCGTTGACGTGTTGTCGGTGGCCGTAATGCTATTTGCTTCCATTATAAGAACAAATACTTTGTTGTAAACCACAGTCTCTTCCAGACGGGGCGAAAGTACGTGATGTACTGGATTTTGCGTCTGGAATCTTCACAACAATTGGGTTGCCTTTGTCCTCGATGTCAGATGTTTTCATTTTTACAGTTCCTCTCGTCTGCAGGCGCCAGCAAGTCCGAAAATGGTCGCAATTTTTATCAAAGATATATTTCATCAGGTGCTTCATTAATAAATGTAGATGTCTTCTTCTTTTAAAAAAATCGTTGACTTTTTTGGCCAAAAAACCTACATTGTTTCTTAATAAATGCTGCTAACTTATAAAACTTGCCGATAACTACATTTTTCTTGATCTTTAAAACATTTTTCAGCATTGAATATTTCGACCATAAAGTATTTGGACTAAATTCCTTGCCTAATTTGAGAAAATAGGCTAAAAGTACCTCCTCTTTCAAAGTTCCAACGCCTTTTTCTTCATACCATGTTTCAAATGAATTATACTGTTTCTCGTACTTTTCTTTTGATTTTGCCAACAGGAGCTCTAAGTTGGCCAAACTTGCGGCTTTTAAAACATCGTCTGGCAATTCTTCCTCCATTCTTAGAAACTTATTTTAAACTTTTTACCGAATTTTCTGATGCTTCCGTGACATTAGAAAATGTTTGTACTTGCTTGCTGCAGCAACAAGAAAAATTCTTTATTTTTTTATTGTTTAGCATGGTGTCTATGAAATACATGGTGCATGAAAAAATATTCAAATGATAATATAGAAAATTGATATTGGATATTTACTAAGTGCCAAATATATCTAAAATTCAATAAAGCACAATAAAAGAATATGTAGAACCCTTTAAATATTATTTCATCCAGAAGTTACTAATACATTAAAAAATCGACCATAAAAACGGCAAATATGCAGAACGAAAATGCGCGCGCAAAGAGTTTTTGTGCGCAAAGTAAAACTTTGCGCACTCATTTGCGTGCGCAAAGTAAGTACTTTGCGCACGCAAAAAGAAAAAACATATTAAGTCCAAAATTAATTACTAAGTAATTTAGTTACCAGTCTTTTGCAGCCATACACACGTCTATATACCTTTTGAGCCCTTTTTTGATTATAATTATTATAAACATAAAATTTATAAATGTCTTTCTTTTCTTGTTCAGAATAAACCATAGTTAAATAAAATTTAAAACATATATAAATATTATTTAACCATTAATCTTAATTTTTCTAAACTACCTTTTTAATTTAAATTTTGGTTGTACCCACGTACAAAATAATAGGAGCACAAAGCACAAAATTGCTATTGAGGGCATTTTTTTTCAATACTTATCAACATTTAATTTCGCACAATCTCGCCATGAATATGTATCGAGTTACCCCATTATGCGTGTGTTAACCATAAAATTACCTAACCTTGACTTAATTTTCATTCAGTAATATACAGTTAATAAAATTGAACATAAAAACCCTTGTTACTAGGGGATGAAGGTGTAGGAACAATTATGAGGTTTAGATTGCTTGCACCAATAATATAATTTTTCTGAATTGCTGAGCCAACGTGTTCATATCAGTATCAAAGATGATCCACAAAAAGTTGTTTTACGAGAATATTATTATGTCGCGTTGAAATCATTTGTCATTAGATGCAAAATAGATTGTGAAAAATGTGTATGAAACTTTAATCAGTAGAGGACTAATTAAACAAGAAGCTTTAAAAGAAACCTTTCTACTTACAAAAACTTCAATATCATCGATAAGGGATATTATTATTAGTGAAGAATTAAACAAAAGAAAAATACGTAGTGATTTTTAATCTCACCATATAGACAATAGTGATAAAGGGCCTAATAGAAGGATATTGTCTTTATAAAATTTTTTTTTTTAAAAAAACCAAAAAAAAAAAATTTTTTTTAAAAAAAAAAAAATTTTTTTTAAAAAAAATTTTTTTTTTTTTTAAATTTTTTCCCAAAAAAAATTTAAAAAAAAAAAAAATTTTCCCTTTCTTTTTTTTAAAAAATTTTTTAAAATTTTTTTTAAATTTTTTTTGGGGTTTTTTTTTGGTTTTTAAAAATTTTTTTTAAAAAATTTTACCCAAATTAAAAAAAAAAAAAAAAAAATTTTTTTAAAAGGGTTTTTTTTTTTTTGGGGAAAAATTTAAAAAAAAAATTTTTTTCGGGGGTTTTCCCCAAAAAAAAAAATTTTAAAAAATTTTTTAAAAATTTTTAAGGGAAAAAAAATTTTTTTTAAAAAAAAAAAAAATTTTTTATTTTTTTAAAAAAGGAAAAAAAAAATTTAAAAATTTTTTCCCCCTTTTTTTTTAAAAAATTTTTTTAAAAAAAGGGTTTTAAAAAAAAAATTTGGAAAAATTTCCCTTTTTTTTTTTTCCCCCCCAAAATTGGAAAAAAGGGTTTTTTAATTTTTTTTGGGGGGGAAAGAAAAAAAAAGGAAAAAAAAAAAAAGGCCTTTCCTTAAAAAAGGGTTTTTTTTTTTTTTTAAAAAAAAAAAGGGGCCAAGGAAAAAAAAAAAAAAAAAAATTTTTTTGGGGAAAAAAAGGGGAAAAAAAATTTTTTAAAAAAAAAAAAGGGGGTTTTTTTTTGGGGGGGGGGAAACCCCCAAAAAATTTTAAAAAAAACCCCCTTAAAATTCCGCGGTTTGGGAAAAGGGGGCCCAAACCCCGGGGGGGGAAAAAAATTTTTAAAAAAATTTTTATAAAAAATTTTTTAAAAAAAAAAATTTTAAAAAATTTTTAAAAAAGGGGGGCCAAAAAAAAAAAATTTTCCCCCCCAAAAAAAAAAAGGGGAAAATTTTTTTCCCCAATTTAAAAAAAAAAGGGCCCTTTTGGGGGTTTTTTTTTAAAAAAAAAAAAAAATTTTTTTTAAAAAAAAGGGAAAAAAAATTTTTTTTTTCCCCCAAAGGGGGTTTTTAAAAAAAATTTTAAAAAAAAAAAAAGGGGGGTTTTTTCCAAAAAAAGGTTTTTTTTTTTTTGGGGAAAAAAAATTTTGGGGTTTTTTTAAAAAAATTTTAAAAAATTTTTTTTTTTCCCCCAAAAAAAAAAAAAAAACCCCCCCTTTTTTTTTTTAAAAAAAAAAAATTTAAAAAAAATTTTTCCCCCGGGCCCTTTTTTTTCCCCCCAAATTTGGGGTTTAAAAAACCCAAAAAAAAAAAAAAGGGGGAAAAAGGGGGGGGGAATCCCAAAAAACCCCCCAAAAAAAAAAGGGGCCTTTTTTTTCCCTTTTTAAAAAAAATTTTTTAAAAAATTTAAAACTTTTAAAGGGTAAAAAACCCCGGGGAAAAAAAAGGGAAAAAGGAAAAAAAAAATTTTTTTTAAAAAACCCAAAAAAATTTGAAAAAAAAAAAAAAACCCCCCCAAAAAAGGGGGGGGAAAAAAATGGTAAAAACCCCCCCGGGGGGGGGGTTTTTTTCCCCCCCCGGGGGGTTTTGGGGTTGGGGGGAAAAACCCGGTTTTGGGGGCCCGGGAAAAATTTTTTGGGAAAAAAAAAAAAAATTGGAAAAAAAAAAAAGGAAAAAAAATTTTTAAATTTAAAAATTTGGGGGGGGAAAAGGGGTTTCCCCCCAAAAAAAATTTTTAAAAAAATTTTTTTAAAATTTGTTTTTTTGGGTTTTTTTTTAAACTTGAAAAAAAAGGGTTTAAAATATGTCAAATTTTTTTTAAATTAAACTATCTGCATTACATATTTATAAACATTGTATTTTAAAAGGTTTTTTAAAAAAAAAAAAAAAAAAAAAAACAAATTTTTTTTAAAAAAAATTTTAAAAAATTTTTTTTTAAAAAAAAAAAATTTTTTGACCCTTTTTATCTTTTTTTAAAAATTTTTTTTTTTTATTTTTGGCCAAAATTAAAAAAAATTTTTTTTTTTTAAAAAAAAAAAAGGAAAAAATTTAAAAAAATTTTTTTTTAAAAAATTTTTTCCCCTTTTTTTTAAAAAAAACCAAAAAAAAAAAAACAAAAATTTTTTTTTTAAAAAATTTTAAAAAAAAAAAAAAAAAAAAAAAATTTTTTTTTTTTAAAAAAAAAAAAATGGCCCCCAAAAAAAAAAAAAACAAATTTTTTTAAAAAAAAACCCCCAAAAAAAACCGGGGGGGGTTTTTTTTTCCCCCCCTTTTTTTCCCAAAAACCCAAAAATTTTTTTTAAAAACCAAATTTTTTTTTTAAAAAAAAAAAAACCCCCCCCGGGGAAAAGGGGGGAAAAAACCCCCCAAAAAACCCCCTTTTTTTAAAATTTTAAAAAAATTTTAAAAAAGGGGGGGTTTTTTTTTAAAAATTTTCCCCAAAAAAGGGACCCCCAAAAATTTTTTTTTTCCCCAAAAAGGGGGGGGCCCCCTTTTAAAAAAATTTTCCCCCGGGGAAAAAACCCCCCCCCCCTTTTGGGGGCTGGGAAAAGGGGGTAATTTTTTTTTTCCCCCCCAAAATTTTTTTTTTCAAGGAATTTGGGTTTTTTTTCCCAAAAAGGAAAATTTTATCCCGGGGGTTTTTAAAAAAAAAAATTTAAAAAGGGGGGGGGGAAAGGGGTTTTTTTTAAAAAAAGGGGTTTTTTTTTAAAAAAAAAAAAAAAAAAAAAATTTAAAAAAATTTTTTTTTAAAGGGGGGGGCCCCTTTTTTTTGGGGTTTTTTGGGGTTTTTTGGGGGCCCCCCTTTTTTTTTAAAAAAAGGGGGGGAAAAAAAATTTTTTTTTTTGAAAATTTTGTTTTTTTTTTTAAAATTTTTTTTTTTCCCCCCCCAAAATTCCCCTTTTTTTTTAAAAAAAAAGGGAATTTTTTTTTAAATTTTTTTTTTCAAAAACCCCCCCTTTTTAAAAAAAAAAATTTTTTAAATTTCCCCCCAAAAAAAAAATTTTTTTAAAAAAAAATTTTTTTTTTTTAAAAAATTTAAAAATTTTTAAAAAAAGGGTTTTTTTTTTCCAAAAATTAAAATTTTTTTTTAAAATTTTTTTTTTTTTTTCCCCCCAAAATTTTTTTTTTTTTTTTTTGGGAAAAATTTTTTTTAAAGGTTTTTAAAAAAAAAAAAATTTTGGGGGAAAAAAAAAAAAAAAGGGGGTTAAAAAGGGGGTTTTTGGGTTTTTAAAAATTTTTTTTGGGGAAAAATTTAAAAAAAAAAAAGGGGGGTTTTTTTTAAAAAAAAATTTTTTTAAACCGGGTTTTTTAAAAAAAAAACCAAAAACCCCCCTTTTTTTTTTTAAAAAAAAGCCCAAAAAACCCCAAAAAAAAATTTTTTGGGAAAAAACCCTTTAAAAAAAAAAAAATTTTTTTTTTTTTTTTTTAAAATTTTTTAAAACCCCCTTTTTCCTTTTTAAAAAAAAGGGAAAATTTTTAAAAACTTTAAAAAGGGGTTTTTAAAAAATTTTTTTTTTAAAAAAAAAAAAACAAAAATTTTTTTAAAAAAAACCCCAAAAACCCCAAAAAAAAAACCCCCCGAAAAAATTTCAAAAAACCCCCCCCCTTTTTTTTTTTTTTAAAAAAAAAGGGGTATTTTTTTTTTTTTTTTTTAAAAAAAAAAAATTTTTAAAAAAATTTAAAAATTGGTTTTTTTTGGAAAAAAATTTCCCAATTTTTTTTTTTTTCCCTTTTTTTTTGTTTTTTTTTTCCCAAAAAAATCCCAAAAAAAAAAATTTTTTTTTTTTTCTTCCCTTTTCCCTTTTTCCCCCTTTTTTAAAAAATTTTTTTTGGGGAAAAAAAAAAATTTTTTTTTTTTTTAATTTTAAAAACCCCCCCCAAAAACATCAGCACACGTGGCATCGGTTAGATAATATTTTGCATTTTCAGCTGAATTCTTCCATTCTGATTCTAATTAGGTACATTATTTACATTTAAGACAAAAAACATGTGGATTTTAAATTAGATAATTTTTAAACTTTTTAAACTCTAGTGTTTAAAAAATTAAAAACACAAGCAACAGCAGTTTCACAAATGAGTTTGAAATATCTTAGAAGAACCCGACCACCAATCAACACACAGAGCCGAGGTACATACCTCTCTCCGCCGACAAATCAGGCACTTGAAACGAAAGAGAAAGGTAGTACTGCTATTCTTCTTCCTCTCTCGCACACTTGTTTGCACGGCCGAGCAAGGCTGCCTGGAGTAGGTATATGCTCGAAGAGTTTGACTTTTAAATATACAGGGTGTATCATAGGGAAGTTTAGATTTTTTTGGGACTCCGAAAATTGAACACCAGGATCAACTAAATTTTTAGTATGTATTGACAAAACATTATACAAGTCAACAAGGTTTGTTTGAAGGATTTTAGAGTCCTAAATCCGAAAATAATAAACTTATTACTGTAACACGTACAGTTTTTTTTGTTATAAGGACAAAAAAGAGAAGACGACATATTTTTACAATCTAAGATATTTATTTAATATAAACATATAAAACATGTGGGATCTATGCAAAAACATTACTGAGGATTGGTTGTTATGTGAATAAAAATATATTGCTCGAGATATGATACAGGGACAAAAACGTTTACTTTTTCCTTTTGTGTTCTGTAGCATGATCCCTTTTTAAAAACCAGGTAGTCGCCCAACATAGATGGGTTCCAGCGACCCTGGTATCTTTTATCTATCGTCCTGATGTCCTGGTGAAACCTCTCTCCTTGTTCGTTGCTTACTACATCCAAATTTCCCGGGAAAAAATCCAAATTGCAGTGCAAAAAATGTATTTTTAGAGACATGCGACACCCTAGTAATTTATAGATTTTTAACAGTTCATATATCAGGCTTTTATAGTCTTCATCTTTCTTGTTGCCCAGAAATCCTTTTACTACACGTACAAAATACGTCCAAGCTGCCAATTCCTTTTCATTTAATTGTTTTTGAAAATGAAGGTCATCTAGAAGCTATATTATCTGAGGTCCAATAAATATGTCTTCTTTTAATTTTGCATCACTTAGTTAAGGGAATATTTTTCCTAGGTACTGGAAACCATCACCTTCTTTGTCCATGGCTTTGACAGAGTTTTTTTATTAGTCCAAACTTAATATTTTGAGTTATTGAGATTCACTGGTTGTTGGTAAAAATGTTGGGTCACAACTGGTGTTCTCAGGAAGTTGCGGATCAGATTCTGATGAAGAATTAGAATCACTGGGAAACACGATATCAAGGTTTAAAGGCGCTAGCGGTACCGGTAGTTCCTGACAATAAGGAACTGGCCTTAGTGCAGAAGGCAAATTTGGATACTCTATTTTGTCTCCATGCTTTTTTGAAATCCCTTGTGTTTTAGTGATGCAAAAGTAGCAATCACTTACATGGTCAGTAGGTTCCCTTTACACCATAGGAACAGCAAACGGCATGGAATTTTTCTTGCGATACAGCCACTGCACTAAATTTACGTGACAACTTACACAACAAACATGAGGAGCCCAACTTTTATCTTGATACCCACTTTGGCACCGAAAATAACAAAAGTAGGCTTTATTAACTTCCTCAGATAAAGATCTAGCTTGGTACTTTATAATAAATCGTCCACATATATAATAAAACTTATTAGCTGGATTGTTGCAACATCGACGACTCGAACTTGCCATTTTATATCAAAATCGGCTTAAATACTGACTGTACTGAAAATACTAATCGACGTATCCGAGCAAAAAATAACTTCTTTTGATTTACTTATGTATATCTTTGTATGTAACCCCTAAGTAAACCTCACAATTACAATTACAAATCATCCACCCACATCCCACATCCTCACATATCCCTTTTGGACTCAATTGTCTAACAGAGAACTCCACAACCAACAAATCACTTTGAAAGGACATGAAACAAAGATAGCATTAGAGATAAAATCAGGAAACAATATAGGTAGTTAACTTCCTTAATAAAGTTTACACATCTGATAAGGTTTTCCTTGCGTGTCCACTTACGCAACATTTATAGCCCAGGTTGTAAGGGTTGCAACGTTGCCGGGTTTTGATATAAAAATATAAAAATCTTAGATAAAATCGCCAGTGTATGACTTATTCTAAATTTTCTTTTTCCAAAGAGTGATCGCAATGAAAAAGGTTTTTAACACGCTTATATTAGAAGAGACTAAAACTTCGGTAATAGGTTCAAAATTATTATAATAAATGCTGTCGAGCGCATTCAACCAAACTAGGCCATCATCAGGACCGACACTAAAAGTAAGGCAATAAATGTTTTTTTTTTAATAAAATAAAATTATCTCACTTACTTGTCAAAATTACAGGAACTCAGACATATGACACAAAATAAATGATAAGTACTTTAAAATTTACAAACAGTTAGACATAAATATTAAAACAATAATATAAAATAATCATAATCAAAAAAGGAAAACAAATTTGCAAAAACTCCCAAAAATATTTTTATTTGTATGCCTATAGGGTGACAATCCAGGCCGTTGTACAAACAAAATAGATTAGATTAGATTATTTGAGCGGAGATGGCAAGAATGACCTCCACCACTGCAACCTTACCATATTTATTGTGGTTTCTCCTATCGTTCTTTAGAGTACCTTGTCCAGGCCCGTCTAGTTAACTAGACCCCAGAGTCTTGACACTGGCCACTCCATATATCTTGCCGGTTTTGGCTTTTCCTTACCAAGCCTAGTAAACCTAAGCCTATATAGTGCTTCGCAGTGGCACCACACATTTACGGCTGTTTCTTCAGCTTCCTGGCAGAACCTACACAGGCTACCCTTCACCAGGCCTATTTTTTCCAGGTGCTTATTGAGTTTGCAATGTCCTGTTAGGTGGCCTACCGTTATCCTTACGACCTTACGACTGTGGCTGAGTAGGTCCGAGGTAAACTTGGCCAAGCAGGTCTTAATGAACTGCTTTGCCTGTCGTCGTCCTGGTGTTTGTTCCCACCAGCTTTAAAACTCTCCGTTTACCCAGCTCTTAATAGATGCTTTAAAGAGGCCTGCCGAGATTCCACAGAATGGCTCCATGGCTGATCCTCTTTTGGCTAGATCGCCGGCCTCTTCGTTACCTGAGTGGCCCTCGTGGCCTGGTACCCAGGCTACCGTAAGTTTGCTTGCCAAGCCGACTTTTTCCAGGGCCTGTATACAATCCCCCATTAGTTTGGAATTAACTTTTGGAGAACTGATGGCCTTTAGGGCCGTTGTAAAGTAAGTTATAGATAAAATTAATTTATATTTAAGTGGACGAACTTTTGTGTCAATGTTTAATAAGAAAATTTTGAAAAATTGGTTTAAAATTATACGTAGAATTGACCTGGGTATTAAGACAATTCGGGATTATTAAAGTATTTCTTGCAATTTCCAGATCTTCAAAAAGGATTAGTCTTAATTCTTTAACGCTCATGTTAGCTTCACCTGTATGTATCTATTAATGTAACGGAATTTTTGAACTTAATTTTCAACAATCTTAAGAAGTCTCATTAACTTGAAAATTTGCACAGGGGTCAAGGATAGATGACAATACAATAATCTCATAACTTTTTGACAGGATCAACATTCCTATATATAATTATATATATATATATATATATATATATATATATATATATATATATATATATATATATATATATATATATATATATATATATATATATATATATATATATATATATATATATATATATATAGCGTTTATCTGTTGCGTTTTATTAATTCCAGTCGAAGTTACAGGTATTTCAAAAACATTAAAATTTTGCCGCCACTCTTTCCAGTTTAAAATATCCTTTAAGGGTATGTACACACTAAAAAAACAAACAAGAACAAACATCAGCAAACAAACGTTTTTCTTTAGTGTAGACAGTGAAAACTTGATCAAACGTTCGTTTGTTCTTGTTCATACATGTTTGAGTAGACGTCAGGTTTGTACACACCGAAAAAACAAACAAGAACAAACATCAGCAAACAAACGTTTGTCTTCAGTGTGGACAGTGAAAACTTGATCAAACGTTCGTTTGTTCTTGTTCATACATGTCTGAGTAGACGTCAGGTATATACACACCGAGAAAACAAACATCAGCAAACAAACGTTTTTCTTCAGTGTAGACAGTAAAAAAGGGGAACAAACGTTCGTTTGTTCTTGTTCATACATGTTTGAGTAGACGTCAGGTATATACACACCGAAAAAACAAACATCAGCAAACAAACGTTTTTCTTCAGTGTAGGCAGTGAAAAAGGCGAACAAACGTTTTTCTTTAGTGTAGACAGTGAAAACTTGATCAAGCATTTGTTTGTTCTTGTTTATACATGTTTGAGTAGATGTCAGGTATATACATACCGAGAAAACAAACACCAGCAAACATACGTTTTTCTTCTGTGTAGACAGTAAAAAGGCAAACAAACGTTCGTTTGTTCTTGTTCATACATGTTTAAGTAGACGTCAGGTATATACACACCGAAAAAACAAACATCAGCAAACAAACGTTTTTCTTCAGTGTAGACAGTGAAAACGCGATCAAACGTTCGTTTGTTCTTGTTCATACATGTTTGAGTAGACGTCAGGTTTGTACACACCGAAAAAACAAACAAGAACAAACATCAGCAAACAAACGTTTTTCTTCAGTGTGGACAATGAAAAAGGCGAACAAACGTTTGTTTGTTTTTGTTTACACATGTTTGAGTAGATGTCGGTACATCAAAGAGAATTTTTGTTTTTATGGTCATCCATAACTATTCCATCAATTAGTCGAACAATAGTAAACAAATATTTGGTTGCGCTATGTAGACAGAAAAAGCGAACAATAAACAAAGAACACATACAAACAAAGTGAACAAGAACGAATGTTTGTTTTTTCGGTGTGTACATACCTAGAGAGAAATAAATTCTGTTCGTCGTCATCCGTAACTTTTCCAACTAGTGGAACAAGAGTGAACAAATATTTGGTTGCGCTATGTAAACAAAAAAACGCGAAAAATAAACAAAGAACACATACAAACAAGGTAAACTAAACAAGAACAATTGTTTGTTCTTGTTTGTTTTTTCGGTGTGTACATACCTTAAGGATTCTAAAGAACAGAAACTGCACAAACCAAGAACCAAAGAAAAAATTAAAATGAAAAATAATATTTCAGTGCATTTTTGTCTTGTTGTTTTTTTTTTAAATTCCGTTGTTTATTTTAAAAACTAAAGAAAACCCCTTCGTTTTTTTATCAGCAGCCGTCCGTTGTTGAAATTATTTTCATATTTTCTTTATTTATGACAAATTGGCAACACTGAGCTGATCGCTAAAAATGCAAAATAAATTGGCCCTAAACGTCCATTATGGTTCCGTAGTGCGTACGGTTTTCTGAGAAATACTGAACATTTCAATTATGTATAATCGTTGTGGCGAATATCTAATAAAGAGTTGGACACCGCCAGTGGTGTAGAAGAAAACTTCTTTAAGGGATTTAAAGAAGCATAATTAAAACTGGCAAGAAAGAATAAACGTTCCTAATAATTTTAAAAGCTACTTACGTATTTAGTATCTAAATGATCTATTAACAAAGTTAGTTATTCTGCAGAGGATTATTCTTCTCCCACAAAAATAATAATTTTTTAGAGAAGAGAAAAAAATATTAAATATGAGTATTTCAAATTGAGGAATTTCCAAAGATTAAAAAAAAACAAATCGCATAATCATAATAATCGCGAATCTTAAATGGTTCAAATAATTGTAATTACCAAATTTTCGATTCAAGTAAAACCAGATAGACACCAGCCACCAGCAAACAATTTGTTATAAGGCTTTGTCAAATCTGACGAACAGCCGAATACAAGGAATGTTTTTTTTTCGTTTTATCAATCTCACAACCATTACATTCAAAATAAAAGACACGTTAACATTATTTTTTTATCAAACTTTTTATTTAATGTAACAATTAAGTTTAACTAATAACAAATATTACTATCGACCATTAAAAAAATAATTTTATTATACTAGAATTTAATTAAACCAATAGCAGTATCTGAAATATTTTCAATTTATTTTTCCATCAAGCCAATCTGGTCTATTTCAAGCATTTAACGTATTGTCAGTAAATTTGAGTCCATAGCCATCGCAATAAATAATTGTAAATGTTTAACTCAGAAGATCGAAAATAGATTCGAAAAAGGAGAGATTTGAACTTTTAATATTTTACTAACTGAACTGTAAAAGGATGCGTAAAAGTTGCACTACGTGTTGCTCTGTTGGGAGCTGCCAGAGAAGGAATAATACTGGCCAATTCCTCTGAGCAGAAGCCGTGAAAATACCTATAGAAGAGCGACAGATCCCCTACAACTCGACGATGGGCAAGAAGAGGAAGCCTTTCTGTGAGCGTTGGATCATTAATAAGACGAACAGCTCTTTTTTGAATGGAGCCCAGAATGCTAAGTGTTGTGGGGGACGCCATTCCCCAGACATGAGAACAATATTCCAAAGAGGGTCTGATTTGGGATACATACAGAGTGTACAGATTGGAAGAAGAGAAATATTTTCTGGCTCGAAAGAGGAATCCAATCTTTTTTGAAGCTGCTATGGATGAAATATGTTTGTGCCAGTTGAGGTTATTCTCAAAAGTAACGCCGACTAGATTAAACAACTCTTTGTTCTGCAGAACTTGGCCGCTCATATATAAGGAATGAGCATTTGCAGACTTTTTTCGCGACAGCGAACATGACTGTGTTTTTGAGGCATTAAACTGAACACGATTTTTGGCGCCCCAATCCAAGATAAGTTTGAGGTCTTGTGAAAGAGATATCTGCATTGACCTGCGCTTGTTTTCAAAGTCAGAATTACACGGTGGCTTAAGAAATTGAATACTAGAGTGGAGGGTACTATCGTCAGCAAAACTATGAATGGAATTGATTGTGGAAGAGAAAGATCGTTAATGTGTAGAAGAAACAGCGTGGGTGCCAGCACTGAGCCCTGGGGCACCCCACCATTAATTTGGTAGAAGCTGGAGGAATGACCATCTACACTAACTGATATACGTCGATTAGAAAAGAAACTGGAAAGCCAAGAGCAAAGGTTAGGTGGAAGACCGTAAGAAGGAAGTTTGTTAAGAAGCCCATCATACCAGACCTGATCGAAAGCTTTGGATATGTCAAGAGAAACGATCTGGGATTCACCAAGAAACTCAAGGGACTTGTTCCAGTTGTGTGAGACAAAGGAAAGAAGATCAGCTGTGGATCTACTGTGACGGAATCCATATTGTCTATCATGTAAGATCTTATGTTTTTTCCCGATACTTTAAGATTTGGGAACTAATGGATTTTTTCATTACCTTGCAAACAACTGAAAGAAGAGATATGGTCTATAGTTAGAAGGGAGAGTTTTGGATCCTTTTTTGGGGACAGGTTGCACACGTGCAGCTTTCCAACTCTCCGGAAAAATGCCCGTGTCGTAAGAGATTCGGAAGAGGCGAGTTAAGATGGGTGCAAGCTCGGGAGCACATTTTTTTAAGACGATTGCTGGTATGCCATCCAGTCCAGACGATTTTTCAGTATTAAGAGAAGAAAGAATACGCTTGATCTGTTTGACTTTAAAAATTATATCGGACATTTTATAAGAAACAGGGACAACTGTTGGAAGAGGAAGATTTGTAGGAGGATCAAGCGTAGAATTGGCAGCAAATTGTTTGGCAAATAGTTCGGCTTTTCCTTTGGAGGTAGAGACAATTCCATCTTCAGAGATTAGGGGTGGAAAAGAATTTGTGCAAAAGTTCTGACTAATATTTTTGGCAAAAGACCAAAAAGCTTTACTGCCATTTAGTTTACATTTTCAAATTTTACACTTTTGTAAATGACATTCTCAAACAACTTCTTCCGAGGCGGGTCCAATTTAATTTTGAAATAAGTCCAAATAGGTTTCTGCTGTCAGGTTATAGTCTATAAAAAAGGGTCCAATGATATGGTGTCCGATAATTCCTACGAATACATTTGTTTTTTAAAGATATTGTGTCCGAGTATAAACAAAGCGATGTTCATTTTCTTGGCTCTAATACCGGCAATTCTGAATGTTTGGTTCATTGTTGAGGGTGAATGTACATTCATCGGTAAAACAAATATTTCTTAAACAATTCCTATCGTTATTTGCTTTTTCCATCATTTTACAACAATATGCCATTCTTTGCTCTTCATCTCCTTTCTGCAACTCTTGATGTATTTTGAATTTATACGAATAATACCGTTGTATGATGTTTATTTACCTCTTGCCCAAGAACCCTCGTACTAACCATTTTGTTTTCCTCCACACTCAGTAAAATATTAAGGTCTTTGTTCTCTCTTTCTTTGGCTCTATTTTCGATATCCTGAGTTGAACATTTACAATTATTTATTACGGTACCTTTGGACTCAAACTTCTTGACAATACGTTTAATAGTTGAAATCGACGGAATGGGCTTGGTGGGGAAATAAACTGAAAACATTTCAGATACTGCTCTAAAACTGTTTCCTGCATAATGCCACTTAATTATCGATACTTTTTTGTCGACTGAATAATTTATATTTTTTTTTCAAATACCGAGTGTCACTGATTTATTGACACTTTTCCTCATGTCAGGGACAATATTCATTTTTCTACTACTGTATAAATAAGAAAACTTTGTGGTCCTAGCAACGCGAATGATAACGAAAGAGAACCTTCGTGTTACCTGGTTGCTAAGCGTTGCTAGCTACGAAAGTAATATTTTCAGCGCCTGGACAAAAAAGTAAGAGTAAAAAAAAGAAAATATGCTTGTGGGAAATATTAGGATTTATTTATAAAAAGTAACTAATTTATGACAAAATATTTTAAAAAACTAGGTTAGGTATTAACATTAAAAGTAATTGTGCAATTTGAGCAATTAGCAAAAGAAATTGGAGGAATAATACTTGAATTAACAGTTTTTAAATTTGTTGTTGGGGTATCGTTATCACCTTTAACTACGTTAATATTCATATTTTTCACTGTTACTTCATTAGAGGAAATATTGGTAGGAATTTCGTGTAAAATCTTCTTTGAAATTTCCACCTTATTACTATGGATTCAGCAATATATCCCTCCGCAACAGAAGAAGACTTCCAACCTCCATGCCTTTTTAAGTCCAAAATATCGACATCCGAAGCATTGGCAAGGAACGTAGTTGACGTTCTTCTAAAAGAATGGCCAGTGTATCTACTGATGTCTTCAAGCTTCAAAAACTTCGCAATTTCTTTAGGTACATTTGAAATAGTGTGCTTTCCAATTACTTGATTAACACATTTACCTCTTTCATAACGATACAATAAACGCTCATATAGAGCATTCCTTGGTCTCAGCTTAATATATTCCTGTAGAAATCTGACATAAGGAACTGAGCCTTCATCGTTGGTTACTACAAAGTTTCTTTTAACTTTATTTTTAGACTCCACTATTTTTACTATAGCCACGTCATTTCTTATTTCTACATCACTTAGCTTCATTCTGTATATTTCGTCTGTCCGGCATGCCCCAGCCATTCCCATAATGGCTATTACTTTCATTGCTAAGTAACTTTGATCAGGCGCGTTAAGTAAAAACTTTATGATTTCTTCTTTTTAAAAATTTTTGACTTTTTTGCCTCATAACCATCGTTTTTCCTTTTAATAAAAGCAACTAGTTTCTTGAACTCCGAAATATCTTGATTTTTGTTTACGGAAATTGTTAACTTGAGCATGGAATATACAGACCAGAGGGTTGGTGGTGATAAAGACTCGGATTTTTCTTGAAAATACGCCAACATCACATTCTCGTCAATCCGCCCCACATTTTTTGTAGCAAGCCATTCAGAAAACGATTTATATGTTTGATGGTACCTCTCTTTAGATTTGTCTGGCAGAAGTGAGGCACACGCAAGGTCAGCTGCCTTTTGGATGCCATTTTCATATTCATTTAACATTTTAAAATGGGAATGGATTTATACTAAATTAACAATAATTCAAAATCTGACAAGTGCTGATGACAGACAATGTCAACAATAAATGTGTTGCTATGGATTAATTTTTAACAGGTAAAATTTCAAAATCTCTGATATTTCTATTAAAACATGATGTTAATGATTATTAAATTATGCGATACATAGAACAGTAGCAGAAAAAATATAATACATTACACGATGCTAAAGGCCTTTCAAGTGTTCGGAGGTTTTAAATAGCCTCGGCTTCACCTTGGCCATTTAAAAACCACGTCACACCAAAAAGTAAACTTTCGCATCTTGTAATGTAAATAACTATTTACTGGTGTCTGTTTGTTTTTACCTGAACCGAAAATTTGGTAATTTTGCAATTACATTTAATTAAATAATTTAAGATTCGCTTATTAAAATTTTTTGAAACTTGGCACGGGGGCTTGTCAGAATGGTCTCTTCAAAAAGTCATCTAACATTTTTGCTGTAAAATATACAGGGGAGCCAATAATTGATCCCCTTAAAATTTACATGAGATTTCCTATGTTCCGCTCGGCGATATAGGCAAAGATATCTTATTTATAATCTCCTCGTTTTATGCTTTAAACTACATTACTACCCACGGTACACGGTTGTTCTTTTCCATTAAACAATAAAATTTGCCTTTATAGTTGTCTTCGAAGGTTTTTTATTTTTTAGATACTAAAATTAAAGTTTTGGAAATTTTGTATTCTTTGTTGTTTACAATCCTCTCATCTCTTTCTATCTAGGAAGATAGTACTTACGCCACTGACGCTACGAATCAATGAAATCGAGGTTTAAATATAAACTTACGCGTTAAAAGTTACATTGTTTCCCCATATGTGTAAGTGCCCACTTAACGTTTCAATTTTTTCACGTATAACGGGAAATAGTCATAAATTTCTTTGAAATCTTTAAGCTGACTCTACATGGTGTTTGGAATGTCTTAACTTAAGTCATTTTTAAACCTGCTTTAAATGTTTTTCCAAGTCAGTTTATTAATGTTATTGGTCATAGTACGGGGCGTTTGGTTATAAGTAGATCACATTTTCGTTAAGACTTTAAGACTCATCTCGGCCCGAGGGGTTAGGTACGGCGGCGCATAGATTTCGCCGATCTCGGAAGGAACCCCAATCTAAGCTGCTTTAAAATCGCTCATCTCGGCCCAATAATATATTTAATTAATTAAGTAACACATGTTATGAATCCTAGTCGTACCTATTTTATAACATTATAAAGAAATCTATAAATTTTGATGCAAAATAAACAGTACACCAGGATGAAATACAATGTTTCCAGCCTATGTAAAAAAAGGAAAAAAGTAAAATATACGTTAAAAACTGTTATTATTTTTTCACATGGTCTTTGTGTAGCTCAAGACACTTATTTAATCGGTACCCAAGAGCCTTTATCTCATTGATGTAGGCTGATTTTTTCATCACGTCTCAATCGCGATAGTGCATTTTACTCAAATCTGGAGGGTAACCATAGATAACCTAACTTTAGATATATAATGACTAATCGCATTTATGGCAAGTTTACGACCTCGCGCACTAAACAAACGATAGTGTCATTAAGCATGCGTATTTAAAAAGCAGGATCAGTTCCGGACTTAGAAATTTGTATGTCATTAATTAATTTATATTTATATAATAAATTTTTTATATATTTTGATACTAAATTCTTTTATTTTGCGTTTCTATACATATATAAATTATGTTAGGTAGTAATATAAACCATGAGTTAACAAAATTAATATTGCAAAATATAAATAGAAAAAATAGGGGCTAATAAAAGATAGGGTTAATTTCAAGACCCAGTTTTTGTACCGCCTTAAAATGGTTTGGAAACTGTTAGAATTTATTAAACGCGTGACTGTCGACTTTACAAGTTTTATGTCAGTTCAAAAACGACGGAGTTTGAACGCTTTCTATATATTTAAAGGGTTTTACTTTGCTGGGGGATCAGTAAAGGGATGCAATAAACGGTTTTTGCGAGATTGGAACAGACTTATAAACAAAAGGGTAAAAAAATGTTTATACAAATAACGTTAACCCTTTTCCTGCTTACACTTATGTTTTCGATAGCGATAAAAGGATATTCTAAACATGTTAAACGTATTTATACAAAACGAGTATTTATTTACTAGAGGCAGCCTTGCCGTTTGGCAGTGCGAAAGAGAAAAAAGAATCATAGGATAAACCTTTCTCCGTGGCTCCAACCATAGTGCCGATAGATCGACGCGGAGAAACCGACAAATCAGCACGCAGAGCGGGGTATATATATTCTTTTCACCGACCAATGATCACGTTGGAGGGAGAAATAGGTTATACCGCTAATTTTTCTTTCTTGCACAAATAATCGTTTTCCAAGCAGCAAGAGTGCCTCTAGTAGGTGTATGCTCCAAGGGAATATGTTTTATGTTGTAATCATACTTACTGACTTTTTAGATTAATGCAATACATTTTTTGTTCAGATTTTTTAAATCCGAAATAAATAATTATAGTGATTTTTTTCAATTATGATTGTGTTACATAGATGAAACAAAAAGTTAATTCTTAGGTAAGCCACAAGAGTCATGTTCAGTCGTATTCGCCATTTTTTATTATTATTAACTACAACTCATCAGTTGTGAACCAGTACAAAAATTTGTGGCTTTCCATAGCTGTAACATTCAGAAGAACTAGAGGAGCTGACAATGGATAATATGTTTATTTTTGATTTAGAACAACATCTAAACAAACCAATGTGTTTCACTGGTTCAAAAAACCCGTAACCATGGTTTTAACCAGGTAATATATATTTTGTTTAAGTCATCAATTGACGAAGTACGGAACTGGCCGGCGACGAATTTGTAAATAAAATCGATCTGCTAGTCCGTTCTGCGCATGATTTAGGACCCTAAGAGATGACTAGAGCCACGGCGCACGGACACATTTTTTCGCCCATAAAATCTCACTTTTGAACCGCGCATCTGATACCCTTTACCGGTCCATATTGAGGTCAGTGAGGGTAACCGGGCCAAACGAACTTTAAATTCGGATTCAGCGGGTCGAAATACATGTCCGTAGGTGGGTCCGGTCAAATGTACAAACAACTTTTTTTGTGTGCCGTGTAATTAATTACTATGACTCAGGGGCGTAGCTACCGCCGTATCTGCCGTATCAATTAAACGCGGCCCCCGGGTCACGGGGGCCCCCCATCATGCGTAAGCAAAAATTAATAAAAACTTCCCAAATTTTAAATCTGAAATTTTAAATACGATTAAAGAATATGAAATTGATTTGACTAAATAATGTAGTGGACAGGGTTACAATGGTGCAAATGTTATGTCGGGTGTTTATAGAGGATTACAAACCCTAATAAAAGAGCATGCTCCGAATGCCGATTATGTTTATTGTGCTGCGCACGCATTAAATTTAGTTTTAAACGATGCCTAGAAACATGTTCGTGAAGTCTCGACTTTTTTCGATAATTTAGAAAAAATATATACTTTTTTGGCAATAGTATAAAACGCTGGGCAATGTTAAGTGACGATTCATCTGAAAAATATTTATTTACCCTTAAAAAGGTATGTTCTACCAGATGGTCTTCAAGGAATGACGCTTTATTAGCGGTAAAGACTATTTATTAATCATGAAAACTTTGTACCAACTAAATTTAATTTCGAATAAAAAAGATGAACGTGAAGAATGTAAAACTATAATTGACATTTTTAAGAGTTATGATTTCTTAGTGCTTGTCACATTTAATTCCTTTTAAAGCTCTACAGCATGAAAACTTACAGAAAACTAGTATTTTATTAAGTAATCTTTTAAATAGACTGTGCGAATTAAGACATCAAAATTCATTCAATAGTTTGATAAATGAGTCCAAAGGTTTAGCAAAAGAGTGGGGAGTAACAACTGTTTTTAAAAACAAAAGGCGAAAGATAACGAAGCGTTTTTTTGATGAGTTATCGCAAGATGAGAGAATTTCAGTCCCGAAATCCTATTTCAAAGTCAATGTATACTATTGCTGTATTAATATAAATACAGTAAAGACATCTCAGTTTATCTTTATGACAAATTAAAGGCTCTAAAAACATGCTTACAATCTGAAATTTAAAAAATTAATTCCATTAAGGAACTTATTGAATTAATGGTAATAAAATTTAATGGTCTTGCATCCAGTTTTCCGGAGGTAATAACAGCATGCCTTTTATTCTTGACCCTTCCAATTACAATCGCAACTGATAAAAGGAGTTTTTTAAAATTAAAACTGATAAAAAATTACCTAAGAACTTCGATGGGACATGAAGGCCTGCCAGACCTGTCACTATTGTCCATAGAGGCAGAAACTTTAGGAAACCAAAGTCATCATCAGTTATAAATGATTTAATAAATCAGTTTGCCGATAAAAAGGCAAGAAGAGTGAATCTTTAATTTAAATTATTTGTATAAAAATTTCCGGAAAAAGTGACAGACAGATAATTATGAATAAATATTTTTTTTAATTTTATGCAAATATTTTTTTTCTTTTCTGAGAAATCTTTACCCTTTATAGGGGCCCCTAAACAAATTTTTATACGGGACCCCGCCAAGGCACGCTACGCCACTGCTATGACTGTATGCCTTCTTAACATGTTTGTCAATCACCGGCACACAAAAAAAAGTTTGTTTGTACATTTGACCGGACCCACCTACGGACATGTATTTCGACACGCTGAAACCGAATTTGAAGTCCGTTTGGCCCGGTCACCCTCCAGATTTGAGTAAAATGCAAAATCAAAAAAAAAAATTGCGAAAAACTGCAGTCACAGCGATAAAAAAAAATTACTTAAACCTGGAGGGTGACCGGGCAAAACGGACTTCAAATTCGAATTCAGCGGGTCGACATACATGTCCGTAGGTGGGTTCGGTCAAGGTGTCATTTAAACATACAATTTGTGATCTTTCTGAAAGATATGACTTGAACTTGAATTTAATTAGCACCACAAAATCCATAAATCTCACGTTTTTTTTAACAGAGTAGAATAATTTATACAGTCAAAAGCTTTAAGTTAATCACAAAAAACAGCAGCTGCTAAATGGCTAAAATTTAGTGACGTGTAAGGATGTTCAAAAAAGGAAAATATTGCATCATTCGTGTTTTTGTTTTGGAATCCAAATTGATTTAAATTTAAAATTTTATATATATTAATATACGAAACGGTTCTACATTTTAAAATTTTTGAAATTATTTTAGAAAGAGTTGGCAAAAAACTGATTGTCTAAAATTTGAAACTGTACAGGGTGAGTCAACGATAGAGTAAAGTTCATTATTTCATTGGTTTCAAAAGTTATGAGAAAATATTAAATACAAAAGATGTAAAGATTCTTAGGATGCACAATTTAAAATTATTTTAAAGTATACAGGGTGGCTCAAAAAAGCGTGACGAATAAAACATACATTTTTTTAAATGAAACACCCTATTTTTAAATTTTGTTTTGAATTCCTTTTAAAATTCTTCAACTTTTTATTAATAATAATGCATACCTAAACCTAATAGTTTTTCCAATATTTCAATTTTTCTAAAAAGAAAATAATTTTCACACTTGCAAAAAAATTACGATAGCGCCATTATTTTTGAAGGTAGATCACTCATATTTGATATTAGCGTTATTCGAAGATGACGTAAAAGATATATGCAACGGAATTTTAATTAGATGCTACAGTGTGTTCAAAATAAACGAATATATTTGGATCATTTTAAATTGAAAAATCTCGATTTTTTTAAATGGCGCACCATATATATTATTATTTTTTCTGAAAGATCTTACAAAAACCCACAACTTTTATTATGTATGTCATATACCTATTTTTAATACTTTGCGATTTATTTTAACTTTTCCAATATTTACCCTTCTTTCTGTCTAAGACTATTGCTATAACGTTAGTTGGCCATTTTTAAATTTTAAATTCATAGAAAAAGTAAATAATAATAAATACCTATTACTACAAATTAACTTATTTTTAATTATTATTATGGCGCAATAAATGTTCAAAAATATGCCCTTCTACTTGGATACACATGTTTAGTCTTTTTCGTATATTTTCTTGGACGTTCCTTAGCATAAACGGTGTTATTCTCCTGCACGCGTCCCGAATCCTATTTTCCATATCTTCTGGTGTTGTAGGGGGATTCACATAAACACGATCTTTAACATATCCCCACAAAAAGAAATCTAGTGGTGTTAAGTCACATGATCGAGGGGCCATCCAAGGAATCCACCTCTACCGATCCATTTCTGTGGGTAATGATTATTTAAAAATTCTCGAACTTCTCGATGGTAATGCGGAGGAGCTCCATCTTGCTGAAACCACATTTGTTGGATCTCATTGTTATCAAATTCTTGAAGAAGTTGAGGTAAATCATTCTGCAAAAAGTTTAAATATCTAGGCCCGTTAACTGTTTCGCGAAAAAAATATGGTCCAATAACATTAAAGTGTTTTATTCCACACCACACATTAAGTGACCAATGGTTTTGGTTTTGCACTTCCCGTACCCAGACTGGATTAACTGTTGAATAATAGTGCATGTTATGACGATTAACTGCACCATTACTGCGAAAAGTAGCTTCATCGGAAAACATTATTTTAGACAAAAAATTTGGATCGGCCTCTATTGCTTCATTTATAACGGTGCAGAAGTTTACCCTTTGTTCAAAATCGCGGTCTAGAAGTTCTTGGTGTAGTTCCATGTGGAAGGGATGATATTTGTGTTTTCTAGTGGTGCGGTTAACGGTAGATTGGGATGTATCACATAAGCTAGCTACTTGACGGCTACTGACCTGGAGATTATCTTGAACTTGAAGTAAAATTTCCAATTCTTTTTCCTCATTGGTAGCATTCCGGTTTACCACTTTCCGTTTTTCATATTCAATACTACCACTAGCATTAAACCGTTCCATTAAACACTGAAGAGATTGCCTAGTCGGTACACGTCTATTAGGGTACTTCGCCTTGTAAAGTCTTACTGCCAACAAAGTATTTCTTTGCGCCTCACCCAGTATATAAATCATATCAATTAATTCAGCTTTAGGAAAATCCATACTTATTTTTTTTTAATTTACTGACACCACAATAAATTTTATGAATTTATTTACTCAGATGTCAGGTTAAAATTTGACAATGTCATTTTGTCATGGCCAACTAATGTCATAGCAATAGTCTTAGACAGAAAGAAGGGTAAATATTGGAAAAGTTAAAATAAATCGCAAAGTATTAAAAAAAGGTATATGACATACTTAATAAAAGTTGTGGGTTTTTGTAAGATCTTTCAGAAAAAATAATAATATATATGGTGCGCCATTTAAAATAATCGAGATTTTTCAATTTAAAATGATCCCAATATATTCGTTTATTTTGAACACCCTGTAGCATCTAATTAAAATTCCGTAGCATATATCTTTTACGTCATCTTCGAATAACGCTAATATCAAATATGAGTGATCTACCTTCAAAAATAATGGCGCTATCGTATTTTTTGCAAGTGTGAAAATTATTTTCTTTTAGAAAAATTGAAATATTGGAAAAACTATTAGGTTTAGGTATGCATTATTATTAATAAAAAAGTTGAAGAATTTTAAAAGAAATTCAAAACAAAATTTAAAAATAGGGTGTTTCATTTAAAAAAATGTATGTTTTATTCGTCACGCTTTTTTGAACCACCCTGTATACTTTAAAATAATTTTAAATTGTGCATCCTAAGAATCTTTACATCTTTTGTATTTACTATTTTCTCATAACTTTTGAAACCAATGAAATAATGAACTTTACTCTATCGTTGACTCACCCTGTATTTTGCGATTTTTTTTTTCAACTTACAGTGTGCCGTATTAGATAGAATATTTCACTTTCTACAAAAAAGCTTTCCACATATTTTTGTTAAAAATGCGTATATTTCGTGATAATTTAAAAATGTTTAATTGATGACTACCCTGTTCCCAAAAACCCAAACCTATATTAAGCCACCCAAAATCATAATGAGTCATAAAATTGCCCCTACAAATTAATTTTTTTAAGTAATCTCTCTCTAAAAAGTGTTTTCTCTTATTTTCAGATCCTCGACTTCGACATGGTTGGAAAGCTAACGACATACTCCATTTTCCCTTCTCGGACAGTATAACGAAATTTCACGTGGCGAACTCAACCTTGAACTTCTTCATTCGAGGAACCGAGAGGCGGCCGCCACCAGATGTCCTCATTGAGGTCTTTAAAGTCTACAAACTGGGCGACCACTCTGAACCTCCTGGCATGATAAAGGTTCACAGCAGAAAGGAACAGCAGCCTATGGGATTAGGCAAGTGGTTCCAAGTGGACTTAACGGAGACTGTGGGAGAATGGTTTAAAAACAGTAGGGAGAATTTTGGATTCGTTATTAACGCAACCGTTAATGGAAAAAAGGTGGCTGTAACTGATGTGAATGCCGAAAAGTCAAAGGTGGGTTAAAAAAATATTTTAAAACTCTAGAGTTTTTAGTTTTAAAAGCATTATACCTCTTTATTATGGATTGACCAATAGTTAGCCAAATAATAAATAAAGAATTTTAAACATTTTTAAGCCAGAATGTGTTTCTTTCCTTGCAATATATAAAAAAATAGAAATTAAAATTAAATCTGTAAAAATTCAGCTATAAAATTTCTAAGAAACTTTTTTATTATTTATAACATTTTGTCATAAATGGCATTTAAGTTTATTGTGAATAATATATTTATAATTAAAAAAAAACAAAAAAGGGTGGTCTTTTAACTGATTTTGAGTTCCTTTATTTTAGGTTATTTTGAACCTTTTTTTTTGTTAAAATACTAAAAGAATTCCAGTTTATTTTGTGGTTATTATCAAATGCGTGTTGACAGATTTTCGATTTGTGGAATTCTGTGTTTATAATGTATGTTCTTTGTTCTTTTATGTGTTTGGCTAAAGGTTTGGAAGTTTCACCTATACTAAATTTATTACATTTACAATAGTCCAGGAAAAAAACCATTTTGCCTAGCAATTTTTTTTTAATGCATAGGATAACTTAAAATTTTGACAGTAGGTAGGGAATAGTCCAAAGGATCAAAATCTATATTATGCCGAAGGACGTCTTTACCTTGGAGGTGAAATTTTTTAAAATATTTTGATTACAGAAATTTATAGAAAAATGATTTTTAACCAAAAAATTTTCTATGCTTTTTTTTTGTAAAATGCATACTTTTTGAGTTATCTGCGATTGAAAGTCGGAGTTTTTCGTCGATAAAACCACCGTTTTGAATCGGTTTTTTGCAAAAAACTCAATAAGTATGCATTTTATCAAAAAACTGTAAATAACAAAATTGTAGCTTTTAAAAAAACGAATAAAACATTTTTTTTTTGTAATTGCTGTTGGACCAATACAAACCAAGTTGTGGTTTGTTAAAAGTTAGCTGTTATTCATCAAACACAAAATTTCAAAGATTCAAATTCAAATAACGCAAAATCTACGTATTTTTCGAGAAAAACCAAGGAAGTTCAAAGGTGTATGGAAGCCCAATGCTATGGCCCATTCGATCAAAAAATGTCCAGCCCAGTATGAAAATAACTGTCAGAGTTGGCCCCGCTGATTTTGCGCAATAACGAAATTCCACGAAATAATTTAATGTGTTGCCTACTTCCACACGGATAAATCAGTGTGTAGTTAGGCAACACATTATACTTTTATGAGAGCCGTATTAGTTTCGATTGTTTTGCTTTGTGTGATTATATTTTGTGGTTGCAGAAGTTTTTTGGATTGATAAAAACCTTCTTATTATAGTGATTAGTGTTTATTAAATTGTGACTATAATTTTGTGTTTATTGTTTGTTACTTATTATATCGTAACAAAATGAGTAGAGGTTGTATGGTCTTGTCTTGCAAATCTAAGGGAAACATACCCGGCATTTTTTACTTTAGGTTAGTATTTCTTTTATTTAAATTAGGTGCTTCTTATGGGACGTAACGTTAGGTAACCGAATAAATAATAGAAGAATAATAGAAAATAAAAATTTCATAGGAAATAGCAGTAAGAAAAGTAAGGCAATCTTAACTATCTTTTAGATGATTTCCACAATGTTTGTGAATTTCTGTGGATTATTAAAAAGAAATAAGGTTTACATTTAGGTACTTTTATTTCATTTAATATTTTAGTACATTCTTTTAAAGGATCAAAATTATTAATTACTGGGCAGACCAGGCAAATTTTAATATATACAGGTCCCTCTAATTGAATAAAAGAAAATACAATTTTATGTTAAAGTTCCTTTTTACTTTTTCTGTATTTGTTTAGAAAGAAATTAGATTTTTGGTTTCTTAAACTTACATTATCAACTTTTTAAGCTCGACATACTGTAGACACATAATATTTAACGGATACTATTACAATGGATACCTAGGTACCAAAGGATACTAAACATTTTTAACCACTGTTATTCTCTCTCATGAATGTTTGTTATTAGTGAAAAGTATATGCCTAAAAAGCAGTTATAAAATGTTTTACTTTTTAATGTACAACCACAATCTTAGGATTAGATTAAACTCATTTACACTATCTTGCCCTTCTTTTATCACAAAATTGGTGATAAGTACATGAAACTATCATACAATGTTTGAAATTTATTTTTAAAAATTGTGTTTTTATTTATTTACAAAGATTTTTGGTAAAAATACAAAACTCCCAAAAATATCGACCATTTAAATAGAAGGCTGTAAAGTGATGCCATCTATTCTTTTCATATTATATCAGATGATATAAAATCCAATATTTCACAATAAGTTTAAATATTCTATGGTAGCATCGTTTAATAACCAACAATTTTGTGCAAAAAATAAAAAAAACAGTGAATGCTTGAATTTGACAATTGATGATCAACTTTATAGATAGTAACAAAGAATTATGGAAATCCGGCGCTGACCTACTATTCATTGCGCAAACTCCGCGGGGCCAATCCCCCGATTCCCGCTGCCCTGCACGCCTGGACAATTTTGTTCTACAGTATTGGGCTTCCATACACCTTTAAACTTCCTTGAGAAAAACTAATAAAAACTTTTTTAAAGCATTTGCAAAGACCTTTCTTTTTTAAAAAAAAGAACATGTATTATAAAAGTTGAGTGAGTTATGATTCAAATAAGGTTAGACCAAATTTGTTTGAGTGCAAAAATCTTCGAAAACAACCCCTTAATTACCACCCTAATTAAAATAAATCGTAGCCCTTTTTTAATTTACTTTATTTATGTATTATAAATAATTTTTTTAATTTTAACCGATTTAAATTGCTTAGTTTTGAAAAAAATGGAGCTGCAAGTGAAAATCAAATTTCAGAATTTTAATAAAAAATGATCTTTTATACTTAAAAACTACTAAGTATCAAATTGTTACTTTGAATACACGAGAACTTTAAAAAAGTAAGGGTTTTAAACAATTTTAATATAGGACCTTATAGCTCTTAAAAAAAAAACAACAAAATGTTTTTTTTAAAGAACTTTTTATTACAAAAACTAAAGGAGTTATACTTAAAAACCAAAATTTTTTGGAGCATTCTAAAAGCGATTCTATGCATTTTTTTAAAATTCGCTGTTTTGTACTATTTTTTGCATATTTATATTATATTATAAGGGGTGAATTTTTAAGGATTAAAAAATTACAAAATTAAATTAGTAATACTTTTGAGCAGTCACATTTTTTAATTATAACTCTGTAACAACATATTAATATTTGTAGGGTAATCCATTTTTTTGTTATTAAATCATAATAAGGGTTGATTTTTAAGGGTTAAAATATAAAAAATAATGTTTTAAAGAATTACATACTTACTTTTTAATTTATATGAGCCTAAATTTATGTGACTTAAATTTTAATAAGAAAGTTTTAAAAGTTTTTGCAATAAGGGTCAGTTTTCACCCCTTAAAAATAAAAAGCAACCTTCAGCATAATAGAGATTTTAAAGAGGAGGGTAAGTGCAAAAAGATGTGATAATAAATTAATTTTTTAAGGTTAATATTTTTTAAATTTATAACGGGGTTTGATTTTTAAGGGCTAAAATATTTTAAATAATGTTTCAAAGAAAGAAAACACGTATTTATCAACTCATTCAAGTCAAATTTTACTCAACTTAAGCTTTAATGTATAGTTTTATGGGTTTTAGCCATAAAGGGTAGTTTTCACCCCTAAAAAATAAAAAGAGCGCCCATCGGCATAATATAGATTTTATAGAAGAGAGTAAGTTAAGCTATATCCCAAATTTTCATTAAAAAAAATGCCCTTTTTTCAGCTTTGTTTTCTTTTGTTTTTTGTTATTTAATATCTAATAGTGTTCTGTGTTTTAACGATAACTTAACTCTTGCTATATTAAGTAAATTTAAAGGAGAGCCTGTCTGGCTTTTTTTCGCGACAGCAAACATGATTGTGCCTTAGTGACACTAACCTGGCTGTTGCTTGACGATAAATATATAAAAGAATTACACATTCGCAACATCAAACGAATTATCACGTTAAAAATGTTGAAATAAAGCGGCATGGACGAATTCCTGACATGAGAAAAACTTATCCACTATTTATGTTAATATTAATAATTATACATAAACAATGTATTATCAAATTAATGCACATGGTATCTAAATTAAAGGACACCGATAAGCTGGTGATCTATAAATAGGATTCACATAAACATTAAAAAATATATATTTGATATATTATATTGACATGGATTTGTTATACGGGAGCTATCGTATATTTTCTATATTATCTACTTAGTACGTTTGTGTGCAGATGATGTGGCTAGTAGCCATAATGATCAAACATGCAAACACGATAGTGGATATTATGGAAAGAGAGCTGGCAATGGTGGCGAAATGGTGTCAGGAAAACGGACTGACAGCAAATCCATCAAAAACAGAGCTCATATTATTTACTAGAAGGAGAAAACACACCGGACTTAGGAAAGTGAAGTTCGGTGAGAGAGAACTAGAATCTCCAGTACAGCTAAGTATCTTGGAGTGATACTAGACGACAAGCAGCACTGGAGAGCACATCTTAAAATGGTAGCGAAGAAGGCCACAGGATCGCTATGGCTCTGTAAAAGAGTCGTACGACGGGACTGAGGACTTTCTCCTAAGGTCAGGAAGTGGATATACGAAGCAGTCATCAAGCCATGGATACTGTATGCCTCTGTGATATGGTGGCGACGCGACGCACGGAACTTAAGACGACACAGATAATGCTGAAACACATACTAAGAATGGCAATGAGAGAAATAACTGGGGCAGCATCCACTACTCCGACGGAATCTTTGGAGATTATTACGGGGCTTCCACCTCTCCATATAATGATCAAGGCCTCAGCAAGGGCAGAGGCACTAAGACTGGAGTGTGGAGGACGATGGAGGACAAGGGGGGGCACTGTGACATCATGGGCCAAATGAGAACTGTGGCTCTTTCGATGAAGCAGGATAGCATACCCCCACTAATCCACTTAGATATTATGCACAAGGTGGACATGGCATCGGCGGATGACTCTGCTCACAAACGCTGTGGGACACCAAGCGAAGGAACAGTAATCTATACAGATGGCTCAAGGAAAGGAGGCCGCACAGGTTTAGGTTTCTATGTAGAAAGGAACAACTTCAAGTTCCATGGAACAATGGCAAAATATGCAACCGTATTTCAGGCGGAAGTTATGGCAATAGCTTAAGCCATAGAATACTGCCTTAATAGAAGATACAGGAAAAAAATACCCATATGTACTGACAGTAAGGCAGCGATCGGAGCGATAACAAATACAGTGCACAGATCAGAAGTTACGAATAGATGTCAAGAAGCAATTAACAAACTAACGAAAACCGCCAGAGTCACCCTGCAATAGGTCCCTGGACACAAAGCGATCCCGGGGAATGAAATGGCTGACAAACTCGCCAATTTGGGAGCTGAGGACAATGAACCTGAATATACCGTGGGAAACTCTAATAACACGGATATGACAGAGATAGCAACATGGATAGAGAAACGGTTCGATGAGAACTGGAAAAAGACAAAAGCCAGACAATCAAAGGCTATTATTGGGGAAGACCTATGAAATGACCTACCGATGAGCATAAAGGACTTCAATAGGGTGCAAATGAGAAACCTGACAGGCATACTGACAGGTCATTGTAGAATCAAACACTATCTCAACAAGATAGAAAAAAGTGAGACAAGTACATGTAGATGGTGTGGAGAGGGAAGAGAGGACGCCACATATGTACTTAGGGATTGCCCAGCACTAGGGCACATCAGGGGAAAATGTCTAGGTACGGCATGGCTGGACCTAAATGACATAAGATTCCTACCACTAACAGGAATCACATCACTAGTGAGAAAATTGGGGCTCTAGTAAGCAAAATAACAGCGCCATATTAGTGTAAAAGGAATACATGCATAAGGAACTGTACGGGGTGACGAAACATGTGTATGCTTAAGGGTTGGTGTAGAGCAGGGGTCTCCAAACTAGGGCCCGAGGGCCACATCCGGCCCGCGGACAGATTTTGTCCGGCCCGCGGAGAGCTAGCATACTTGAAAACTCCTTTTAGAGAACAAATAATTTTTATAGCAAATTAAATTTAGTTTACTGAAGTATTCTAATTTTATGTTGAATAATTATTAATATGACATCTACATTGATATGGTCATGGGCTAACTTCGCTAACTCATAACATTCTTGTAGGCTTATTGTTATTGTTTTTGTGATAAGTTGGATAAAGAAACACGGAATTGTAATGAGTAAAGACATGTATAATATGCAGAAAATTTAACTTCAGTATATAGTAACTAACAAATTATTGAAATGAATCCAACTAACATTTTATACATTTTAAATAATCACATAACTTATAACAAACATAATGACATATGAAATACTAATGAGATTTATGTAATTGAGATTTTCCACTGACAATAGTTTGTAGTTGTGGACTAATTTTGCTTGTACCAATTATTAAAGGAGATTTAAGATGCTCATCAGTTAATTTCGATCTGTAAACATTTTTTGTGTACTTCATTTTGGAGAAGGTTTTCTCACACAAATAAGTAGTACCAAAAACAGAAAACAGACCACGAGCAAATTTATGCAAATTATCAAATTGTGTCAGTGGAAGACTCTTATAAAATTCCAACAAAGATGAGTTTTGATATTTGTTCTTAATTATATCACTGCATTGTAGATCAATCATTTCCATTTGAAGTTCCGGGGCTAGGGTTTCAATGTCAGTATCAAAAGGATTCTGAAAAATCTTAATTTGATTCGCAATGACATCAAAGTCCGAGAAACGAGTATCAAAATTTATCTTCAAAGCGCTCAAAGTTTCGATTGCAAAATCGATAGGAAACTCAGTCTCAGTAGTGTGGCTGAATATTTCACATGTTTTAAAATGGGAAAAACATTTACTTCGTAGTTGTGATTGAAACAGTCTCAATTTCTTCCGGAATGATTTGATATTAGTGTATAAATCAGGAAGATGCTGGTTTTCTCCTTGCAATCCCAAATTCAGTTCGTTCACATGTTTTGTCAAATTAACATAGAATGCTAACTTCCACAGCCATGCGTTGTTTTGTAATTCAGTAAGAGGGCGATGCTTTTCATTCAAAAAATTTCGATCACTGCTCGAAGTTCAAAAAAGCGCTGAAGGACTTTCCCACAACTAAGCCAGCTTACGGCAGTATGATAAGGTAAGTCAGTTTCTCCAATCTCTTCAATAAATTGTCGGAATTGTCGGTGATTCAGCCCAAAAGATCTGATAAAATTAACAGTTGATATGACTGGTTTCAGAACGTCAGACATATCCAAACATTTTCCGCACAAAGACTGTTGATGAATGATACAATGTAAGACTAATGGTTTTGAACCACCGTCATTTTCTACAGCCTTTGACACAAGAGCTACCACTCCTTTATCTTTCCCACTCATGTTTTTGCATCCACCAGTTGTAATACATTTCAAGTTTTTCCATCGAAGGTTCTTTTGATTAATGGCCATTTCAACTCCTTTAAAAATATCTGTACCAGTAGTTGTGCCATGAATACTATACATATCAAGAAGTTCTTCGTGCACTTCATAGCTTTTATCTACTACTCGAATATAAATCAACACCTGAGCAGTATCTGACACATCCGTTGACTCATCCAAGGCCAAAGAAAACCACTCAAAATGTCCATTTTTGTCGAACAGTTGAGAGGATATATTTTCAGCGATGTTTTCTACCCTTCGAGCCACAGTGTTTGCTGACATACTGACAGTTTTTAATAAATTTACCTTTTCAGGGCACATTTCTTCGGCTACTGCAATTATGCATTCTTTGATCATTTCTCCATCGGTGAATGGTTTTCCACGTTTTGCAATTTCAAGAGCCACACAAAGCTGGCACGAGTTGCAGCCTCTTGTTCAGTTTTGAGTTTTGTAAATGAAGATTGCTGCGATTTCAATCCGCGCTACGTAGCTTCGAATTTTTCTGTCCGCAAACTTCCTGTATATTTTGAGTAATTTTGAAAATGTTTTGTTTCATAATGACGTTTAATGTTATATTCTTTGAGAACGGCTATGCTTTCATTGCAAATCAAACATAGCTCCTTGTTACTGGACTCAATTACGAAATACTGAATGTTCCACTGATCTTTGAATTTTCTGCATTCACTATCAATTTTTCGCTTCTTTTCCATACTACTAATTCACACACAAAAGCAACAATTCAAATCAAAATACTGTTATAAAGATGTCTTAAACTTAAACACGCACAAACACGTTTTAAGGAGGTATGCAATATTTTATTTAACAACAATGTCATAGGAACTGACTTGTGGTTGCGCCACTAGCCTTCTTATATATTCCAATTACTGCCATCTAGAAGTGAGTGGAAGACATCAGAACTTTCTCGAACCAACGAGATTATTTTGTACGTGCTATTAGCGCCATCTGTTAGCGATAGAAGGTACTACCTATTTCCGCTTGTGTCCACCAGATGTCGTGTCACGTTACTCCTCATGGCTCGTACTCTACGACTAATCTAGAAATTACAGATAATGACAGGAAAATTAATAATATGCAGTGTTGCCGTTTTGAGGACTTTAGTCCGATTTGCAGCCTTTTTTAAACGTTGTGTACTTTTTCGGACTTTTTTTTTCATCAGTGGACTATTTCACTTCTTACCACCGGCAACAATGATAATATGGTTTTGGACCTCGGAACTTACTGGAGTAATCAGTATGGCCCTAAGGCTGGAAAGTTTGGAGACCCCTGGTGTAGAGCATAATAGGCTTAGACCTCAGTGCTCAGGGCCCCAGGGCGGGAACTCACCATGCTACGATAGATAGAAAGATAGGCAGTACGTTTGTGCGTTTTGTTTTTTTTTGGACAAAATTCAGTAGAGAACATTGCTAAAAATGCTTGTAAACCTAGCGCGTCGAGCCAAAATTTGCGACGCTGATGTAATGAGTCGACCGTGGAGAGGGCACCCAGCAGCGAAGGAGAAGCGAGAGACGGGCTGCGTATCGCGAATTTTCGCTCGACGCGCTGGTTTCAAAAGCATTTTTAACAATGTTCTCCAAACTTATATAAAAATGTGAGATATACAATTTGTAGCTTTTAATCTCAACTTTAAAAAGCCGTTTTAAAAATTCAAATCGGACCATTTGCCCAATATTCACGGCACTTGCAAGATAAGAGTCCAATTTGTTTATAGTGCGATTAAATAAAAACTATTAATGCGACAATTTTCATCTTTTGGCAGCTCGAAGTATATGTTATTAACCATCATTTCCCAAAAAATTAGCCCTTAATATTGAAAATTAAGGGAGATACGAATTTTTGAAAAAAGGTCTGTTTTAAGCGTTTTTCCGGCTTTTCTCGGTGAAAAATGGTCATATCGGGATTTTTTAAAAACCATTTTGTAGGTTTTTTAATTTTCTTCAAACGGTCTTTTATGAGTAAAGTGATATAGCCAGTACTGTTTGTTATATTAAAAAAAAACGAAAAAAATGTCCTTTATTTAATAATTATTGTTTAAAAAAAATTGGTTGGATTTTTGATTTTAGTAATCTACAGGGTATTCCGGAAGTCATGGCGCAGTCAGATATCTGTTAACATTAATTACAAAAAAAATCTATAATGATTGGACTAGAAAGAGTCCGTGGTGCGGTGCTGAGCCTTATTTATTTTAGACAAAATCGGGGGCGTTTAAAAACCTTAATAATTTATATAAATATAAATCAAACCCCGTAGACAAGCAAACAATCACATGCACCAAGCCTGAATCATTACAAATTATTTGATTTGCCAGATTTAAAAACAATCAAATCATTGTTTTGAGACATGCATGTCAATTTCGGTTTACAAATTACGAAAGTATGAAAATACTTAATTTAGAACTCCAGTCATAATAATGCACTTTTAAAAGCCCAAACAAAAACTGTACTAATCTTAGAACTACAAGTGTTTTTTCTATAATATTTAAGCAATATTTGGTTTCTATAATAAATCAATAATACCCCCAACTTGATTAAATTATCAGGAAGTACAATTTGATCCACATTTAAATAAATCTAAAACGCGAACTGCTCTTTTTTTAAAAATGATAAACTTTAGCCTTGGTAATGATCCCAAATTATGTAATTTTAATAATATTTGATTAAATTATACAGCTTTTTTATTTTAAATTGGTACACTTAGGGAGACATGTGTAAGGTGTCCCAATTTCGACACTTTTATCGGGTATTGTTTCATAGCCTACTATGGTTTAAATAATAAAGTTTAAATAAATCGCCTAGAAAACCAATATTATCCATGGTGTGTTATAATTTTAACAATTACTGCAAAGAAAATTTTGTTTAAAACATTTTTTTGTATCTCTTTTAACTAAGAAAATATATGGCCATTTTAAAATTGACAATTTTTTGATTTTCCTCCGTATCTCTTAGGAAAGCGAAAATTTACAAATTTTGATTTTACTATTTTGAGTTTGGCCCAAAAAGAGCACAGGACGCCTATATTACTTTTTTGATAGCAGTAACAATTACGGAAATACCCTATATAAGTGTCGAAAATGCGACACCCTGTACAAAAAGTCATAAATTCTTTTATGTTTTACCTATCTATTATTGATCTATAATACCTTAGAAACGGAATATGTTATGATAGCAATAATACCTGCTATCACATCTAGGGCATTATAATGCCCTAATGCGCTAATATGGAAATTTTATTGCTTATCCAATTTTATTTCTCTCACAATAAAGATCAAGTTTATACAAAAAATAATTTTTTCTTTAAACAATACTAAAAATTAAACTTTATTTCCAAAATAAAAATTACAATTTTGAAATGTCCCGGAAAATGTAGCTGATCCCACTATAGAATGGTCGGTGTTTTTTGTGATGGTAGCACTAACGCTATTTTGTATAGAAGAACAGTCCATTAAAGATTTTTCAATAGTCGATACGGAATTAACCTCGGAATTAACTGAATTGGCAATCATTTTGGCTACTTTGTTTTTGGATGAAATACTTTCTTCTATATATCCTTCAGCTACTGAAGAGCTTTTCCATTTCCCATGTTGTTTTAGCGTTTCAAACGAAGCACCTGCCTCAACAAGTAAAGTTGACGATGTGCGACGCAAACAGTGGCCGGTGTAAGCTTCTGCATTATCCAGTTTTAAAAATTTTGCGATCAATGTTGGCACGCTTCCTATGGTATTTTTTCCAATGGGTTGTACTGTACATCGACCCTTTCTATAGGTAAGAAAGAATCTTCGCTCCTTTATTCCAGCTGGTCTTAATGTTGTGTACTTTTTTATTAAATTTAAAGCGCCTAAATCTTCTTCAATGATAGTAAAACTTTTTGAAGTTGAAGTTTTAGTTTCTGGTACCTTTATAACCAAGACTGTTCCTCTATCTTCAATGTCATCAATGGTCATTTTGACCAACTCATCTCGTCTTAAACCTCCAAAAACACCCATTACCAATATGACTTTGTGTACCAAGTAGATATCATCAGGAGCCTTCTTAATAAATTTTAATATTTGTTCTCCTTCCAAAACTTTAGACTTCTTCGGGACGTATCCTTTCGACTTAACTTTTAAAAAGATATGAGACGATGGTATTGCGAAATGTATATATTTTCATAGACCATCAACGTAGACCTTAGGGTGGAATACTTGGTCCAGAGAGAGTTCGGACTGTATTTTTCCGCCTAAAAATAATAAAGTTTGTTAAACATATGTATTAAAATAAAATCAATAACTTACCAGTTCCTGGAAATATGCCATTAAAACGTTTTCGGTTATTTGAAGAATTGCGTTCGCATCTTTCCAAATACCAAATATGCCATACTCGCGATCATACTGTTGCCTTGATTTAACTGGCAAAAGATTTTCGGTCGCTTTTATGACCTTTTCTCTTATATTTTGTGGAATTTCTTCCATTTTGAGCAAATCGTTAAATAAAAAATGCCAACTGACTAACTGACAGAAACATCAAAGTCAAACTTAACACCAGACATTATATACTTACGTATACAGGTACAGGTGCAACTATTTTTTATATTGCGAATAAATAATGTTTAGTCATTGAAAAACTCTTTTTGGGTAAAACATAAAGCATTGTATGCACCACGAGCTTTACTGGACTATAAGCCCATCAGGTCGAAATACCCGAGGGCCTCTGGCCCGAGGGCTATTTCGGGCGTTCAGGGCATTATAGTCCCAGTAACGCCCTTGATACATAAATAGCTATTCGCAACTAAATTTAACTATTCAGTGCAATCTATCTAAGAACATGTATATAAAATAAAGGCTAAGCTCCTATCAAAAAATATCGGTCTCTTAAAGTATGAAATATAAAAGTTCTGACCACAATTTTGTTCTATTATTTTTTGACTTAGTAAGTTTTATACTGATCTCCCTGTATTAATGAATATTTTTTATCAGATTAGAACATGAGCTGGGTCTTACTTTATATCTCAGTACTTTAAGAGGGCCAGATTTTTAAATAAGTATGTAGCTTTTAAGCCAAGTTTGTCCTTGACATTTTTTTGCTCCTGCTGCTTCTTCATTGTAAAAGTAAAAGAAACCTTTGAGAATATAGGCTTTAATTAACTTAAATGAAACTAAATGTGATAATGACAATAACTTGACAAAGACAATATACATAAGATAAATCAAGGTAACAAGAAAGTATAAGGTATATCATAACATTCTTCCCCTCTACCTTGTGACATAGTTACGTAGATAGCTTGGACATTGTCGATTGCGTCTCGGATAGTCAACAGATGAATTGCCATTAAGTTCACCTTGAGTTTGAATTTGGTCTTCATAGGAAGCCTACCAGGTGGAATCTGATCTGGGTTTTGTTGTGTCATCTGAACAGACTGAATTTCTGAATCAGAACGATTGTCTGGCGAGTTTGCACCTTTACTGGTTGCTTCCTGCAGGCCAATGGAATCACCTATTTCTTTAATCTGGGTGTTTGTAGAAGAAGGAGGAGGATTTTCAGAGTCAAGGGAGTTTTGACTCAATGCCATATCTCCACGCGGGGCTAAATGTCGCGTAGAGACGGTAGTCTCCGTTCCATTTGGCAGACGTACATGACCATAGTCGGAATTTGACTGTAATAACTCAACCTCTTCTACAAGAGGTTCATATTTGTTATTTCTAACATTTCTTCTGTAGAAAACTGGTCCAGGGATGGAAAGCCAAGAGGTATTGAACAGCCATTGGTAGACCGACGCGAGTGGTTGAACATTCTTTCGTGAGGGGTGCAGTTAGTAGCAGTACACAACAAAGATCTGAAGAGCATCTTGTAAAACTAGTTCCCACTGAGTTTTTTTGAGGTTCTTGGATTTCAAAGCAAGCTGGATTGTTTTCCATATGATACCATTGTATCTTTCACACTGACCGTTTCCTTGCGGATTGTATGCTGTTGTGCGACTAGTTGCTATACCATGAGAATCTAAAAATGGGTTTAATTCTTGAGAGATGAGTGACGTTCCCCGGTCAGAGTGTATGTATGATGGCAGGCCAAAAATTGCAAATAACTGACCTAAACATTTCATTACAGTTGCTGAAGTCATGTCAGAACATGCAAATGAAAAAGGAAATCTTGAAAATTCATCAATAACCGTGAAGATGTAGTGGTTATTTGTTGAAGATGGGACTGGACCTTTAAAGTCAATATTCAGCCTTTCAAAAGGTGATGTCGATTTTATGAGAACACCTTGATTCTTGTGAAATTTTGGCTTTAATTCTGCACATACAGGACATGATGCTGTTACTTTTCGAACATCTTCGATAGAAAATGGTAAATTTTTACAACGGACCCAATGATAAAGCCGAGTAACTCCAGGATGGCATAGGGCATCATGATGTTCATAGAGAGCTTTGATGTTCTGTGTGGCAGAACAAATCCTCTTCTTCTTTTTCTTTCCTTTTTGTGCCTAATCTCCCATTATCTTTTATACCAATCCTTCCATTAGTCTTCTTCCTTCTACAAGTCTGTATTACCCTGAGACTGATTGGTTGATATATTCCTGAGGACTCATTTTCAGTTGCCCAAATAATGCATGTCTTTTGTGATTGACGCTTCACATTTACACAGGATATGGTAGGCTGTTTCTTCCCCCTCGTCGCACATTCTGCAACTTAGGTCTCCATTGTATAAGCCTATCCAGTCCCTGGTTTTCCCATCTGCTGTAGTTTTGGTCACTCCAAGGGCAGGTTCTGGTCTAAAGTATTCGTTGCCTTCTATTCCCGAATGTTCCAGTGCCCACAGGAAAATACTCTGTTGCATTCTCCCAGGACTGCCAGTTCTTTTTGTCATTCCCATGTCAGCTTGGACGTTACCTTGGGCCTTGCTAGTGCCCCTAGTAATGTGTGGCTGTCTGTTATTATGCAGATCCGCTTGTTTTTATAAGCTTTCCTGTTGTTTTCTTTTGCACAGTGCATAAAAATCTTACTAACTTACTAAATTTCAAGTTTCTTCTCCCACGAAAAATCCCCCGAAAAATGGCGATAAAAATATAATAATAATTATATGTATGTGTAAATCAAAGTATTTAATACCCATTTTTAAAAAAATTATCTTTTTTAAAGTACCACCAATTAAAAAGAAAAAATATGTACTTAAATTTTAAATATCAGTTCATTTAGTTTAATTATGTCCTTTTATATTTTATAATCTTTCGAACTTTTAAACAATGTTATACATTAATTTTCGTAAAATATCTCTTTTACCAGGTTACTCAATAAGTTCTGTCGTTTAATAAAAAACACGATTTTAAGGTTTGAAATACATAATATTATTCATTATAGTTTTCTTAAACTTCAATACACTTGTTTGAGTTATTTTATTTCATATTGTCTGGTAGACCTTCGATTACATTATCAATTTGAGTCCGGTAGGTTAATCATAATATAAAAAAAATTGATGCTATTAGCCGTTATTATGTGGTAATTAATCATCATGAAGAACACTGATAAATAAAACTACTATGTTTTTTTACCACTAGAATATATTCACAA
>JAHBCN010001051.1:0-134407 GCA_019359885.1 Listronotus oregonensis
ATATTTATAATTTTTAAACTATTATAAACCGCGTAAAACGATCGTCTTGAAAAGGAACGATTCGTTTCTTTCTGAACGATGCAAAAATCGCACCGCCGCCGTGACGGTGAGAAACACCTAAAGAATTAGTTCTCTTGATGTTGTCAAGCTCGCCATTAAACTCAGGTACACCAGTGGAGTTAAAATTTTTTTTAAAATTATTATTATTAGTAAAATAAATATATTCTATTAAACAAAAATATATATTTAAATCGATATTAGAGAAATAAAGATATTTTTTTTTTTCCCTAAAGAAAAAATTTAAAAAAAGTAGTGCTGATTTGGAATTTTTAATTTACTAAATTTTCATTGAGGTATAGCAGGATGTGACTTTTTACCTTCAAAAACAAGGTCGTCGGTGGGTTTAACCCCTAAATAGAGGCAGAAATTTGAAAACATCGCAAATCTAAAATAAATGTTGATGTATTTTGGTTTTTTCAATGTTCCAATCTGTAATGATGCTTGCCTAAATCACTTTAACAATTATTTTAAAACAATCCGTAAAATTAACTCTAAGGCAACGTGTTTGTTTGGGTGCATACAACCAACTTTAAACAGTCTAATCATAACCAATGATCGAGAAATATATATATTTTTGTCATAACATAAAAGAACATATATTAATTAATATACATGACGAGAAACGTAATTCGCGTGGCGCATAAAAACATTAAAATGATAAGGTACAGATCTTAAGTTTGTTGTAAATGTGTTTTTTTTATTTAAGTAAAGTAACAATTATTAAAAGAGTAAATTTAAAAAACAAAACACTTCTGCTGCAGAGGTTCAAGGCTATGACCTTAAGAACAAGAGAACGAAAGAAAGGCTGGTTTATCAGACAACTTTAAATTTAATTTAACTTTAGTGTAAGATCATTGTACACCAATATATACCCGTTAATACACAATTTTAGAAAACTTTCTTTTATTTAAAAAGTTGACCAACTTTTATCTTTTTAAAGTGAAATTAAATAATAATGAAAATAAGCATGCTCTAGCAGTGTAAAACTTAAAATTCGCCTAGACCAGCTGTCAACTTTAACCTTCAACCCGATTTACGTAACGGACAATACGGATATCTTTATTAAATATTGTATTTATTAAATTATAACAAACCAAGCACAAAAATAGTCAAAATCTTGTCAAAACATAAAAAATGGTTCAATAATTAATACCAACCCAACGAAATTTTCGTGTTTCTGCGCTTGGTAAGGTAAATGTAAATATTCTCAAAAATGGTCTAAAAATTTCAAAAGTTAAAAAAAATTAACTAAAAGTTAAATTTAAAGTTGTCTAAAAACCCAGCCTCAAATATATAGAAAATTGTCCCATTGGATAATCCCAATGATTAATCATAGAATTGACCAACTGGGGCAATGTTAATTGTTTTTCCTCACTTTAAATTGGTTTTTTACAGCACCGACTGACGAGACATTAGTAAAACACATATAAATAAGAGCAAAAATTTATTTTAAACATGTTTAATTTATGAAATACAAGACAGATACCTATGATTAACCATAGAATTAACCAACTGGAAAATCGTTTAATTTGTTTTTTTTTTTTTTACACTGAGTTGTGCTAGTCAATAATTTATATATACAAAAATAAAACGGTCCCACTGAAGCCAAACATGATCAAATTTGCATAAGACCATTCTCACATGGCACTTCTCAAAAGAAACCAGTTACAAACTTTAATTAGTAACCAGTTACTTAAGCGTCACTACTCATAGAATACCATAGCGGCTCGCACACGACGCGATGATTAGTGACCAATCGCGTCGTTGCGAGCCGCTATGGTATTATATGAGCAGTTACGCTTAGAAAACTGGTTACTAATTAAAGTTTGTAACTGGTTTTTTTGATTAGCGCCGTGTGAGAATGGCCTAAAATGTTGTAAATATTTTAATAATAACAAAATATAATTAATCACAATAAACCTATTTAAATAAACAGGATAAGCAACAAAGGTTAAAACAAACCAATTTGTATTTCGTATATCTATTGTTCTAAAAATAAATTATAAATAAGAAAATATGTATGTATTATGTATATACAGTGTAAACAGTCAAGTCTGCATCTTATGGATTTTTTATTAATAGTTCTATTTAAAATTTGACCTGGACGTCAATTTCTGCTTCAAACAAGATGAAAATTGGCCCAAAAATAGCAAAAACGTTATTCGCATTATCTGTAATTTTTTTAAATCCAAGAGTGGGGTTGCTTCTCAAAATGTCAAAAAAAGTTTTTGGCATAAGCACATAAAACTTCTTAGGCAATGATTTATTCCCGATTTTTTTGAAGTAGAGTCATACTAAATGTGTGTTTTTTACAAACTCCAAATTGGAATTCATAAAATATATATTTTTAAAAAGGTAGTATCTACCTAAAAAACTAATATAAAAAAATTTAAATTAAAAAAATCATAAAAAAAATAGACGCATTAAAAATGCCACCTCTTTAATTAATAATAAACTATTTTTGAAATTTGATTATTAAACTATTTTCCTAATATTAAAAAGTATTACTTTTAGACACAAACTACCTTTTTAAAAATATATATTTTATGAAGTTAGCTTGTACAGGATCAAAAGCAGATAAATCTTGCATCACCTGCCCAAATTTTAATAGCCCAATTTGGTTTTTTACAAAAACAAACATACATTTATTATGGCACTACTTCAAAGATAATGGGTTTACAATAAAGCCTTGTCAAAACTAAAAAGTTTTATGTAGGTTGTTTAACTCTTATTTTGAAACAAAAACTGTTTTTGATATTTTCAAAAACAACACTACTTTCAGAATTCTTTTAGACCAAAATTAAAATCTAACAGATGAGAATCACGTGACCACAATTTTTTTTGTTTATTTTCATCTCGATGCTAAAGTCAAATTTTAAATAAAACTATTAATAAAAAACAACCTGATGATGCGGACTTTATACAGGTGTGGAAAGTTCAAAGCCGAACATGGACGTTTCGCAAGTAGAACAAAGAAAACAAATCAACCACTAAAATAGAGTAAGATCAAATTTAAACTAGTACATACGCGCCAAAATAGCTTAAACAGCATACGCTCGATGAAGGTTGACTTATGATGAGGGGAGCGGGCGGCCGTATGCCTTGAATCGCCGCGCCGGTTTTCACTGTTCGAAACAGCCCTTGATACAAGATCGATACATTGCGAAACTTTGTCTCACTTCTCTCACACAGTTAACGGGGTTGTCCGTTTCTGTTTGATACATTACACTTTATCCCTATGTTCAGTTTTGGATTTTCCACACCTGTATATTGTTACATAATAAGTTCTGTAGTTACTTTTAATACAGAATAATAGCTGTTCTAATAAAATAATTTGCATGGTTTAAAAAAGTTTTTTATTTCCATAACACAAAAATAAAAAAATCGCTTATAGTAACAAACCAGCCTTATAAGTTTCTGTGTAGGTAACCGTTTGACTATTACGATGACAACCAATGCAAACTATTTTGAACAATTTTTTATGCAAGTAAATTCACAACTGAATCACTGTTGTTTTAGATTCTACAGCATTTTTACAAAAATCTTTTTCGTACATTTCAAACCACAAAGGAATATTCGCCGCAAAGAACATTGCAAAAGATTTAAAAGATTTTTTATATGCCGTAATTTTTTCCACAGTTATAATAGCTTCGTCCTGCTTATTTTCTAGTGTAACTTTAAAACTAAGTATGTCAGTTGTGTCCTGGAAATTTTTATACACTTCTTTTAAATGGTTCGTTATTGCAGTTTCTCTTTCAGTAAGAGTGCTATTTAATATACTAAGGTTAAGCTGTTTAGCTGTTGCCTTTCTAGCATGCCACATGTTAATTTTACCTGCACACGAAAAACTAGTTTATTTGTATCATGAACGTCATTTTGACCTTCGTTTTTACTGTTTTGCTTGGCGAAATGTCGGCATCGTCGTCTACGTGGTGAGTTAAAGATAATAATAAGAAATCTCTTAAGGCTATGGTTATAAAATCTACTAACATCGTTAAACCATTTTTTCTTATATTATTATGTTTGATGTTAGCTACTTTGTGAATTGACATTTGCAAAAAATTTTCTTGATAATTGTACCTGGGTTTTTAAGGGTGGGTGGTTCCTCAGTCAATAATTTAAACATTACATATTTTTTTCAGAGCAAATCTTTTTTCCAAGCTTACACATAAGAATAAATTTTTCAAGTACTGACTCTGTTATCACGGCGGTAGTATTTCGGCAATGTTCAAATGGATCTTGAAGACACATGACACTGTCAACTTTAAGAGGGAATCGGGCACTTTCTTCCAAAGCCATATACTCTTTATAACGGCCATAGTAATTTGGAAGCTCGCCAGGATCTTTAAAGTAGCTTTTGTCTACAGTATAGCCCAAATATGGACAAATAATATTCGTCTGATAAGGGAAATTTGAATAAAAATCAAAAAATTGTTCTACAATCTCTATAAGAGGTGTGGAAGTCAATTTGTCACTATGAAAATTGTAGTTTGGAACAAAACCACCATTCCAACAATCTTGAATATTTAAAAATGAATTATACTCAGGAAGCTGTAGAGATAAAACACTTGGAAAATTATAGGGCGGTTGTTGTAAAAGGAAAATAAATAGCATGGCTAATGAATAATTGGTCAATAAATGATTTTGCCCAGTGATCTTGTGACATTTTCCCCAGTACTTTAGAGTTATCATGGCTTGTTTGACTTTAATATCTATACTAAGATAATAGTGTATTAATTTACTATTACAAACGCCTAACATATTTTTTATGTTAATATCACACCTAATTAATGTAGATTTATGTACACATTTTACTATTGGAATTTTAGCACCTGGTATTACAAAACAACCACCAAACCTGTTAGATTTATTTAAAAGTCTTTTAATTATATTAAGGCAGTTAATCTCATCCTCTTCTGTTTGTTTAACATTGGACAAAAAAACGTCTATGTCACTATTGTTAAACCCAAGTCCTGTTAGAGTTGATCCGAAAGGATGGACATGGATATTAGGAAATCTACTAGACAAAAAATTATAGAGATCTTGACAAATTAAGTTGTACTTTTTGAATGAATCACTAACATCGGGTTGCAGTTGTTGAGCCATGCACAGGAATTCATTATCGAAATTGTCCAACTTCTCGAGATCAGAGATAATCGCCTGGTAAATTTTCGCATTTACCTCCTCGTCATTTATGGGAACTAAAAAACAAAAGATAATCAAAAATAGCGTCTTGACAAGACAAAGTTAAATTTGTGTTTCGATAAATGACAACCTTAATGCTATACATGATAAGAAATAAAGTCATATTCGGTCATATACTAAATTCATAACCAAAAAAAATCTTGGTACCACAAAGTAAGAATAACTTAAACAAAAATATTTTTAATTTAAAACTATTATAAAAACTTAATAGATGTTGACAATAGGCATGTTTCACATTTTTCCTAAATAGTCCAATACCGCCCAAAAATATTCGGTATACTTTTTTTAAAAAAAGATACAATGTTTGCTATAAGAAATAATCAAAAACTAAAAATATAATTTATAGTATTAAGGGCCAGTTGTATAGGTTGAGGTTAATATCACGATTAATCTTTAAATTAATCTAAGGTTTTATTCTTGGATTAATCCTAGGGTTTATCCACAGTTTTTTGTACAGTTGTATACCTCTGGGATTCGGTCACAAGGTTATTAAAATATTCCTAACTTCAGCTAGAAGTGAAGGAAGAATTTGTTTAACATAATCTGCAATTTTTGTTTTTTTAAGCATGATTCCTAAGTTATAAAATAAAAACTGTAGATATTTTTAATTTTTTTCTAAAAAAGTAGGTACTAACTGGTTGGTATTTCTTTGAAGATGTACGCCAATTTGTTGGAGAAGTACTTCCACGGAGGCTTTTGAAATTTAAAACCTTCTTTTAAACTCCTGGTCTATTCAAATTTCCATGGTATCGATACGATTACAAAAAATTCGGCGTCTCCTTTGATTTTCTATTATATTTATATTATCTAAATCGTCATCCTCGTCGAATAGTACATCCTTAAATATTAAACGCCTCCATTTTTATTTATTAACCTGAGCATTGTGAGTTAATCCATACTCCATCGACGAGTTATGGATTACCCTAGGTTAACCCACAATTTGAAGGTATAGTTTGTCCAAGCTAACATTTTTGTGTTGGCTTACATGTTCAAAAACAAAAATTACTAGACTCAACGTCAAAATCAGCTGATTGGCGTAAATCACCCAGTAATGGATTGAAGGCGTTTCAATTTTTGTATTATTTTTTTTTGTGTTTGGGTGTGTTATTCGTGTTTTAAAGTAATTAGTGAGATTAGAGATTACTCTGCAGTGTTTTTATTTTTTTTTGTGTGGACTATTTGACATTTTTTATATTTCATAATTTTTTTTATTTTGGACTAAGTTTTTATTTTTATTTATTTTAAGGAAAAACCACTAGAATAGATATTTTTTAGTGTATAAATCACAATGATTACTGTATTTCCAGTTTGGAAAAGCTTCGAAACCCACTTCAGAGCTGTGATGAGTCAGAGGTAAGAAAATATAACCTAATAAATATTTTTTGAAAAATGATGTTATCAGAATAGTGATCTTGCAAAAGGTAAAATAACTTGTTTTAAGAGTATCATAATCTAAAAATACATCCTCAGATGTGCCAAATATTTTAAGAATTTAATATATTTATGAATGTATTTTTTAGGATTGCATAGTGGCAAATGCTGACAATATAAGAAGCAAAATATGAAATTTATAAGGAACTTAGGCTTAATGGAAAAACCAAATGTGCAACGCATGAGAAGGAAATTTTCAAAAGGTTTTATGGAAAATGAAAATTTGGGAGAAAATAAAAATCTTTTGGTATTTCTCGATGAAACCTGGATCTTCTCGAACAGCACTTTCCGCAGGTCTTGGCAGGATGACGATGTATATTTCAGTGGAAAGGTAAAACATTCTAATGACTAATTATACGCTTGAAAAAAATGTACTTTCCTACACTTAAAGAAAAAATTAAACGGCCCATTTTTTTTTAATTACAAGGTGAAGCACTTTTACAATCCTATAAAAAAATTTTGTTTTGCCTTATAAATTATCACAGTTTTACAAAAAAGCTTCCTCTTGCACACCGACAAGCTGTAGAAGACCTGTTTTTTTAGGAATATTTTTACAGCTTCTGCTCCGAAGCATTAGCTGTCATAATTCCTTCTTTTGTATATCCCAATTAGAGCAAATTAAAAGTCTATTCAGATACATCCCTTTATTGTCCACTTCACATTTCCCACTTTTTCCGCACCTTCATCTCTAGAGTTTCGAGACTACGAAATCTACCAGTAATTTACATCTGACTTCACTCTAGACACTCGTAGTATGTGAACACTTAGACTTTAAGCATAAGGGGTATCCTGAGAAAAAACACATATATGACAGATTCGGTAGATACCTCAGTTAGGGTCTCTTTCATACATAGGACATATTAAACCTGTAGCTCTTAGACAACATTAAACTACAGAACACACTTGTTGCATTCTTATGAAACATTAAAGTGTATTTAATTAAAAAACTAATGAAATACTTATATTTTCCTTAGATACATTATTCTATATGCTGGTTCAGAAAAAGGATTTGTTGATGGTGCCAGTAGAAGTTTTAAATCTAAAACAAAAACAGGAGATTACCATGGCGAGATGAAAACTGAAAATTTTGAGAAGTGGGTTAGAGATGATCTACTACCGAAAAGGCCTTCATTAGTCATTTTAGGTAATACTAGCTACCATAGTAGGTTGTTAGAAAACTGACCATATAGTGGCGGGAAGAAAGAAAATATGGTTAAATGGTTAAAAAACCGAAATATTTCTTTTGCAAAATCGGCGACAAAATAGATTTTGTGGTGCTTGATTCAGCGCCTACCAAAGTCTCCCAAATCTTATGTCGTCGATGCTTTTATTCAGGAGGGTGGTCATCAAGTGCTGCGCTTGCATCCATAACATTGTGAATTCAATGCTATTGAAATGGTATATATTTAAAAATAATAAGACATTCCCTATTTTATGGGACCCACAATATTACTATATTAATAAGGTAAATGGTATTAAAAATCATTTACAAGTTATCTTCTTTTTACTTTTTAGCTTTTCTTTATTAAACTACCTTACTGCTTTTAATAAAAAACTAAATATTAAATGACTATTTCATTTAAACACATTACATCAATGGCCAATGCCAAAATACTTGAACTCACAAGCATCCATTTACAGTCCAGCTGCTAAAACGCCAAACCTATCACTTTGTCTGCTCTCTTATCTTAAAAGTGTCCAGACTAGTATCTGCTGCGTGAAGATTGCGTACATTTTTCTTTTGTCATTACATACATTTGCTTTTTTCATAAAAACCCCTGGTGGACACTGCCACTTCCAAAGCCTTAAACACGACCTTCCAAAGTTTTTGATAAATTTATTTTATAAAATATAAGCATCTTATTGTGTTAATGATACTCTGAATAAATAAATAATTATTACTGTTTTGTTTTATTTATTTAATAATTTAATATAGGAAGCAGCTAATGAAGTTATATCAGATGAAATAAATCGACTTATCTTTAGGCATTTTCAAAAAATTGTAAATTTGCATAAGGGATATCGAACCAACCCTTATAGTGAGATATTTTATCAGGATATTTCAATTCAACTGTAAAGACTTGCCTGCAAATATAACAAAACATAACAGGTCTGTTAGATATTCAGAAATAGTGTACACTATTTTACATTTGTTTTACGTACCTAAGCGCTCTAATTGAAGGTGTATTTAAGGACTAAGTGTGTACAAAAAGTGTAAAATGGTGTAAACTATTTCTAAATAACAAACACTTAATAAATAACTATTAATCTGCACTAGATAGGCGAAAATGATAATTTTTAATTAAATATTATGGCCAAACATCAAGCTTTCACAATTTATGCAAATATATGAACAGCAAGAAAAAAATACTGATGAATTTGGTTATTTTAATCTAACAACAATTTTTTTAAGATATTAAAATTTTGAAACTCCCTTCCCTCAGTACGGTCCTGACTAAAATTCTTATATCAGCCAACTTAAATCTGAAAAACAAAATTTACTAATATGTAGGGATATTCGCATTGCCAACCTAAAAATGTTAGCTTGGACAGACTATAGTCCTATGCTACACAACTCGCTTTTTTTGAAATCTGAAGATTAACTCGCACTTTCAGGATTATCCTAATCTATACAACTGGGCCTAATTCGATTTTTAAAAACGAAACCTTTTTGACTAAAAATTCTTTCAGATTCGTTATCAGTGGCTCAAAAAACCACCTCATATCAAAATTGGTCAAAATCGGAGTTGCCGCAACTTTCTAGACAATTACCATTTTTTTAATATTGACGTGGGGTTGCGATTCTCAACATAACTGGTATTACAAAAAATCACCAACAAAGTGTGGTGCGTGCAGCTGCTGAGAACTATGTATTTCCCACTTGGCACCTCTCTATCCTTCTATATTTATTATATTAAAATTATATATTATTTTCTGTTTATTGTATTTTTTACATTCAGTAATTAAAAAAAAAATTGAAAGAAAAATTTTCAAACCGACAGGGTAAGGAAATTTTATCAAAAAAATGTCAGATTACGGGTCAGCACGACAAGGACATCAAGCTGAAGCGTATTTATATTAATCCGTCGCTCTCGAGTATTTCAATGTCAAGATTTTTTTTGCATTTTCAAAAATCGGCCATGGCTTTTAGTCGCGTCCAAATCGTCAGTCTTTTGAATAAGAGGTCCTTTAAAGTTCACTTAACATAACTTCTGAATATCTGTCGCGCTCTAATAATTTTTTCTCATTTTAAAAAAAGTTATAATAAACATGGACCCGGAAATGCTCTTATAAAAAATAATAGTATAATTTGTGTGGTTTTTATTTGCACATTAGTCTAAACTCATTATTCTGTCCAGTCTTGCAATTTTTAATATGCTTTGCGCTATTAGTTGCAGAAGTACTTGCAAATTCACGCAAGCGATAATGTTTTGGAAGTAGATTATGTTTATGCAAACCATTAATCACAGACCTTAAAAATTTTAATTTTCTTTTGGTCAAACCTAAATTGATGCATAAGCCTAGTGCATGATTAGGAAAAATTTCCGTTCAAAGATGGCCTAGTCATCCCTTTAACAAATGGAAGTTCAGCGGATGACCTGCTAGTAACTAGATCCCTTAGCCGTCCTTTTAGTTTGTCAGGAAGTTTTTGGGAACGTAGACACACGGTCTTCCGCATGCTCGCCTGGGTCCAGGTTTGACTACATAGATTTAGGAATACTTGGCAATTGTAATTCTTGTAATATATAATATTTTCGCTAGCTGGTCACTAGTTATGGTGATTCTTTTGCAGAAATAACTACAAAATAACTTTATAAAAAAATATTCGATTTCTGATTTTTATCCATAGCACTACTGTACCATGGTTTACTTCTCACTCGCGCAACTAACATATTTCTACTAACCTGTCAAGGACTTATGCTAGCCAGAATCGACTGTACAGGATTTTTTCGCATATTTTTGAGCACCATCAGAGCTTTTATTTTAAGAGTTAAAAGAAACTTCAAAATACGATAGTTAAACTTTATTTACTGAACCGTCATAATTTGTCATCAGATAAAACAAAGGAACATCGGAAATGTGTTTAAAAATACTTGGGTAAATTTTCTTTTTGCCAAAAGTTTTTGCTTATAAATGCCAAATAATGTATATAAGGATAATTACGTGACTTTTGTAGCTGTCAAATTTGACATTTTTTTCAAAAAATCGCAGAATGAAGCATTATCTTTAAAAATTTTGAAAAATGGTATAGGAAAAAGTGCAAAATAAGGCAAGATCTGACGACGTTGTAAATACGACAATATACTCCTAAAAAGTTTTCCGGAAAATACCGGTGATTTGCGAATTCAGTTAAATAAAATTATTTTTTGCTCAATGTAAAAAATGGAAGAATGTTTAAAAACCTTTTGTACCAGTTTTGATTTATTATAATTCCCTTATTGCGCACTGAAAGCAACAATAATTTATAAAATGAAATAAGAGTTTACGACCGATTTAATATGCCAAGGGTTTTTTCGACACAGCAATTATAACCACGCTTTATGTAAAAGCCAATGCAATAATATGGCCTAAAATTAATTTGCTCAATTGAAAAGGGTTTATTTGACACTAACAATACGATTAAAAATCCCAAATTAAAAGTTTTATTTTGTCTCCCAATGTTCAACATTACTGTAGAATAGCCCCACTGTGCGGTGATTCAGTTCAAGTGTCCAGTTATTTTCGGCAGTGTTGCCATTCCGTAAATTATTTATTAATAATTTTAGAAATGTTTTCAAAATCATATATTTTATTAAACTAGGACTAGACTAGGACTTTTCTTCAACGGCTTATTTGTGGCAGAGGTACCATACCATGGCCTGCAAGATCATCCGATTTGACTCCTCTTGACTTTTTTTGTAAGGGCAATTAACTTAACTAGTTTACAGGTATTCACAGGAGAAGCCTGTAAATTTGGTTAAGGGTAAAAATATTCGACATTACTAACTCCATTACCCCGGAGGTATTGTCGAATGTTAGAACGGATGGCTTCAAGCATTTATTAAAATGAGAATAATTTTGAGTTTATTTTTTAAATATTTTTTTAAATATTAGGATTATTATTAATTATCTAAATATTTAGGAATAATCATAAATTTATTTTTTAATGGCAGTTTTTATTTTATTTTTAGGTTTAAGTCAGATAAAAATTCAGCAACATTTTAATTACTGTTGTATTAAATATCACAGTAATGACAACATAAAAACAAAAATACTGTAAAAAATCTTCAAAAAATGCGATTGACAATAACTCGTTTAACGTCCGGGGTCCGGCTGATACTGCTGATAATGCCGACAGCCTTCAGCTCACATCTCCACATGCATAATTAAAATTCACCACATTCTCCATTAGTAATTTAAAAAATCCCTACTCATTCCCTATAATAGCGCGATAATTTAAATAAAAATTTATTTTTAAACTTAATTTAACGAAAAATAATAATACTCTTTAGAGAAATAAAATAAAGATGTTAATACACATTATTAGGCAGTCTAACAAAACAGCTGATTATGGTAAACAAATTTGCTGGAGGACAAACAACCCGCTTAGCAATTTAACCTGCCTGTGCATTGTCCTGTTTTATAGTGATTTTTTTCGGATTTCAAGTAGTTTAAAGTGACTTTTTAAGTATATTTATATTATTTGGGAGTCCTAGTAATGGTACTTATAGAGAATCAATCATGAGCGACTATTTGGTGAAGCTACAAGCTGAAAATGCGGATGCCGCAAATCGATACAGACAAAAGCTCTCCGGAATTAATTTTGTGGATCCGTTTTGTTTAAAAGAGTCGGATTTAAGTATGAATCCTGCTGACTTTCCCCGTTACTCAAATGGATATTGTCTGCTATTTAGTGCTTACAACAAGGTATTACACACAACAACAAATGAAAGCCATGTGTTTTATGTTCCTGCACATAGTATGAAGTTTTTGGATGCAAAAATTATTAAAGACAAGGTGCTTTTAATAAAATTAAAACCACTGTACCAACCATGTTAAATTTAAATTGGATTTAAATAAATATTACTTTGTAGAACATATAGTATGAACTGTGTCGAATCTGGTAACCCAGTGTTTCGGAAGTGTGGTCTCGTCACTTGTTTCAACTCACATATTTAAGTGGTGTTAGTACAGTTAGTTTTTAAATTAAATAATTATTTACTATTCTTTACTTAGGTTTTTTGCTTGTAAAGGGCAGCTCAGTATCTGATTATTAAGTTTTGTTTATAGGTGGGTGTAAAGTTTTAAATAAAAACTTAAATATAATAGAAATGTATACAATTTTAATAGGTATTTAGGTCATAAAGTAGAGCTTTATCAGGTGAATATTTCATGGCCTAGTAGCTTATGAATGAGGCTATAAAGTAATGAGAACACAACTAAAGATAATATACTAATTTCATACAAAACTTTGTTTTATTGCTTCTAAGTGGTATTGGAGAATTTAATTTTGTGTTTATTTGATTCTTAAAAACCTGTAAGTATAACAGACTTGACCATTACATCAGTAATGACACCAAGTGCAATGACATATTATCTGTTGGTGGCATTTTGATTTAATGATCGCTGCAAATAGTATACTTTAGTCTAGTACACTTTTCTGTTCTCGTACAATAAAGTAGTACTATATTGTAGTACCTACTATATAATTAAGTAACCCTTTATATCCCGTAGGTAGGTAAGTAGGTTTAAAGTGAGCGGACTTTTTACACCCTCCACTGTGACCGCTCGGTCTATTGTAGCTCACACCTTTTTATTTTTCTCCCAATAGGATCAGACTTCTAATGAATCCGATATAAGATTGGGAGAGAGAGTTCTTACATCTCCTCTTACTCATGTCGCTATCGGACATGAGCACAATATGTATTCTGGTGTCTCTGTCTCCTGGAAAGTATGACGAGCAGACGATTAGATCCGTCATGCCCTCCTCTGCCGGTCTAGTGTCATGGGTAGCTACCAGGTCCTTGTTACAGGAACCAGATGTTTCTTCTGAGGCCATATCTTCGGCCTTTCCCTATGAAACCGGTCGTATCTGCTTTCTGTTTAAAGCCCTAACATATATAATGGACTGTTTATTATTAAGCACTTAAAAAGTCAAACATAAATTTTTACCATTATATTTTTAATTTGCGCATGCAAAGCAATATTTATGATTTTCCATTTTTGTCGTGATATTCATTAAAACCCTTGTTACAAACTATTAAACAGACTGTCGATAGATTCCGTAAAGCATCATTCTTATTTAAAATAGAAGGAATCCTGTAAAAACCCACTCTATTCCTGTCTCCTCTATTAGCACAGTTTATTACACAACAAAATGAAGGCATTATAATTATTAACTTCATAAAAATCCTTAATATTGCACATTTGCTTATAAAAACCAAATGTAAACCTGTCCTCCAAGAGAATGAAATCAGCTGTTGTTGACAGTTCGTTAGACTGCCTAATTCACTTTATTTAAATATAATTAAAGTATTACAAAACAAATAAAAACCATTTATAAATTATACTAGTTTAAATTATTTCGGAATTTATTTTATTCAAAAAAAGGTTAATGGCTCGATTCCCCACGATTCCCCATAAATTGTATTCCCCAATTTGTCTCCACATATTCATAAAATTCCCCACGTTTGGGGAAATTCCCCATAGATCGGCAACACTGCTGTCGATCGTCGCACGAATGCCCTACCCACAGTATCCCGCTCTACTTGTTGGGCCCACAGAAGGGGAAATCGTTTTCTGTCTGTCTTTATTTTGCGCAAGCCTTTGCCTATTAAATTGACATCTCCTTTTATCGCACTGAAAATATCTGCACCTAAGAAACTGGTTTGTCAGGCGTGTTTTTTTTAGAACCTAAATTACATACGAGTACATCTACACTAAACGTACCTTTAGGAGCTCTTACTTCCTTATGTCTCACAACCAATCTTCGTCCATGCAAAAAGTGGACGTTTTTTGCCATAACCTTTTCTACAGCCGCCGGTTCAGTAAAATCAAGCAGTAGAAAGTCATGGCCAAAATGCGCCCAAATTACATTTCCAAACTGTGAAAAATACTTGATCAAATCATTTTCTTTAGTCTTTTCGGGATAACCTAAAAAAATCAAAATTTATTCAAGGCATTTTTCAGTGGTTAGAACGAAGAAAAAACTATATTTTTAGCTTTACTACCTCTATCATCAATTCAGTTTTCTCTATGATACAGGGTGTTTCTTAATAACATGCTAATATACACCGTGTTCAAAATTAAGTCGGTACTATTGCTAACTTTTTTATTATAAGAGATACAAGTTAGGTTAAATTAGCAAAGTTGTGTACATTTTTACGCTGATTACAATAACGATAATAAAAAAACAAATGAACATCAAATGTACGAGTTATTCACAAAAATATACTTTTTTAAATGCAACACCCTGTATTTCTTACGTTAATTCGAAAGAGAATGTAATTTTCTATATAATTAGTTTTTTACATTTTTTTCCTAAATTGAAAAATAGCGGAGTTATTTCAAGTTAAATGTATTTTTCCATAACTGAACGCAGGCAGCCATGGAATTCTTAAAATCGCATTTTTTGTACAAATTATCGTAGTATGCTATGACAAAAATGAAAAAAACAAAAGATAACATGTGTATCCGCCATGATGTTTTAGTGACAACTAGTAAATCATAAGGCAACAGTTCATTTATGCTACTGTTGTTTAAAATGCTGTCATTTGAAGAAGTTTGGTATGATATAATGCTACATAATTTGCCAAAAAAATGGCATCAGGCTTTAGAGTAAAACTATTTCCAGAAAGAAATATGCCAAACAGAAGATATTTTTTACTCCTTTATAGAAAGTTTCAATCAAACAAAAGTGTTTCTTAAGCGTAAAAATTAGAAAACCTTTATAATTAATCAACAAACATAAATTAATGTTTTGGCATATTTAAAAGTTTATTGTGAAAACTCCACAAGAGACTGTAGGTCAGATCTTGATCTATGCTAAGGAACCATTAATAAAATTTAAAAGAAAACATAATTATGTACCCCACAAATATAGACCCACACAAACTTTGTTGCCAGATGATTACAAAAGGCGTATAAACTTTTGCCAATGGTTTGTAAATCCTGCTATAGAAAATCCAAACTTTTTACGATTAATTCTTTGAAGCAATGATACTAACTTTAGTAATAGAGGCATGTTTAACCGAAAGAACCAACATTATTGGAGCATTGCAATCTCCTGCGCCATCATCCTTTCAATCCACAAAAATGTTTTTGCATAAACGTATGGTCCTGCCTCATTGGATCAAAAATTGTTGGACCTGTGTTTTATAAAGGATCTTTAACAGGCAAACAATATCGGAATTTACTAAAAAATGTGAGGGATTTTTTGGATGATGCCAATATAGCCATTATTAGCATAATGTATTTTATTAATGTTACTTAGTTATACGTTATTATTAAAAAAAAAAAAAAAACTGAAACTACGATATTTATTATTTACCCAAGTGATTAGAAGGTTTGACAAATTTTATCCTTTATGGCGGCCTTTATTTAAATTTGGTTTCTGACATGGCGTACTACGATATAATTTGTACATAAAATGCGATTTTAAGAATTCCATGGCTGCCTGCGTCCAGTTACGGAAAATGCATTTAAATTGAAATAACTTTGCTATTTATCATCTTAGAAAAAAATATTAATAACTAATTGTATAGAAAATTACATTCTCTATCGAATTAACGCAACAAATACAGGGTGTTGCATTTAAAAAAAAGTATATTTTTGTGAATAACTCGTAAATCTGATGTTCATTTGTTTTTCTATTATCGTCATTGTAATCAGCGTAAAAATGAACACAATTTTGCTAATTTAACCTAACTTGTATCTCATATAATAAAAAAGTTAGCAATAGTGCCGAGTTATTTTTGAACACGGTGTATAATTTTTTGTGCGTTTCAAAGTAATTTTGTTTTATCATTTCAAAATATATTTACATGACTTTAGTTTGATAATTTAACCATTTAAAAATTATTCTCTTAGAAAAACTGTCTAGCGAAATACAGTTGAATGGTTTTATTTTTTTATACGGAAACCGTACATCCAACGAAAATTAAATAAAAAGCAGGGGCTCTTTAAAATATTTTAATGCAAATTCTGGCAAGATTAAAAAATTATGTTGTACAGCACCGGGTACTTCAAAGGTTAAGACATTTAGGACATATGGTCATATGAAGTTTTTTCTCGAAATAAACCCTAGATAAACCTCCTTAAATATTAGTATTTTGTTAGGAAATACCCTAGGATAGTTTAAAAAAGACATCCTCTTTTCCATCCTATTTACTATGACTCTCTACCTAGACGCGTTTCGCCGCCTCATAGGCCTAACAGTAAAGCTGTACCGAGTACACAGTGAATAACAGAGAGAAACGGCGCCTATTTATAGAACAAATATCACTGTATTTTATCGTCAGGCTGACTGACCGATCAAAAAAACTCTGCAAATAAATTAGCAATTTGCTCGAGGTCGCTTGATTCCTCATTATCGAACCTTAAGCTTTTTGGGTATTTATTAGTGCCGTACCCGTATATAACTCCAGAAGGAATTAATATTTTTTTAGAATATTGCTCTAGGTATTCCGAACGAAAGTCTTGTAGTCGGCTGTTACTGATATTTTGGATTAAGACCATAATTATTTATTTTCTATTTCGTCTGCAGACAAGTCTAAGTTTATGTACTTTTTGAAAATCTTTTTTTTTTTATTTTTAACTAGTAATCATGATCAAATCCTGACCTTCACGTACAATATAAAAAAAGCAAAATAAAAGATCCACTGATTTGTAAAAATTGTCTTTTCGGTCGGACCGGTCATAACTAAACAAAAATCTGATACAAGTGTGTCCTAACCAAGGAAGTATGAAAGTTTAAGGAAGCTTAATACTATTGGCCATGCAGGGCCTGCGCAGTAACAAAATTCCATGAAATTTTGTTATGTATTGCCTACATACACACTGATAAATCAGTGTGTGGGTAGGCAACATATTATACTTTCGACAGAGCCGGAGTCACGTTTTCGTGTGCAACAGCGCGGCGCGTATGAAACCATACGCGCCGCGCTGTATTAATTTCGATTGTTTGGCCTTGTGTGATTTTATTTTGTGGTTGCAGAAGTTTTTTGGAATAATAAAAATCTCCTTATTTTAGTAATAAGTGTTTATTCAATTGTGACTTTAATTTTGTGTTTATTTTTTGTTACTTATATCGTAACGTCATCCTTCCAGCTTCTACCTAAATTAATACTGGGGTGCCCAAGGGCACCAACTAGGTTTCTTCTTCATATCAACCATCTCTCTTTCACAATCAATCGTATTATTAGTTTTGCTGAGGATAGTGTCCTCCACTCTAATATTCAATTTCTTACGCCAACCTATATACCTGATTTGAAAAACACGCGCAGGTCAATGCAAATATCTCTTTCACAAGACCTTAAACTAATCTTGATTTGTTTACCCGCTCGAAGGATCCTCACCTTAACAAAGGCAATAGCCGGGTGAGCGGGCTTGCTTGTTCTTATGATTTTTAAAGCTAGACCGATAGGGCCACCCAAGCGGGAAGGTCTAAGATGAGGAAGCGGACTAAGAAGGATCCAAACCCCAATCCAGTGGCGTTATGCCACCTGTACCGAAGGATGGATGGCACCGGGGTCAAAAGATGTCGTGAACGGAGCCTCTGGGATACAGGGCGATCTCCCAGAGTAAATAGCCTTACGCCTGTGCAGGAGCACCGCAGGCGCTGACCACCTCTTCCCCATTACTCGTGGGATCTTTATGGACGACCAAGAAAATAAAAATAAAAACTCAAGGAGGAAGCAGGAGGAGGGATTAAGGGTCCTCTTTCAGCGGAACTCCAACAAACACCTCTATCGTGGAGGTCGTGACGGACCACGATAACCAAGCACATTCCACTCCATAGGCCGCTGCGATGGAAAATCAGGGTGCTGCAAGCCAACCTGCAGCATAGCAAGGCAGCAACAGCAGTCCTTGCTAGCGCTATGAGGAACTCTGACGTTGCCCTCATACAAGAACCCTGGGTCTATGGAGGAAAGGTAAGAGGTTTAGGGGACGTGGGTGGAAAACTAATATACAGTATAAACCGTATGAGTTGACCATTCAAATAGAAGGTGTGAATCAATTTTTTCCATATTAAATCAGATCATATAAAATCCAATATTACACAATAATTTTAAATATTCCAAAATAGTTTCGTCGAATAACCAACTAGGTTGTGCAAAAAATTTAAAAAAAAACAGTGAAAGTAGTTAGTTTGAATTTGACATTTGATGATCAACTTTATACATGGTAATAAAGAATTATGCAAGTCCTGACCTGACCTACTATTCATTGCGCAAATTCTGCAGGGCCTGTTTCCCGATTTCCGCTGCCCTGTACGCCTGGACAATTTTGTTCTACAGCACTGGTCTTCCATAAACCTTCAAACTTCCTTGGTCCTAACTTAGAGCTGACCAGTCGACCGTGCGAAGATAATCGCCCGGTCGAAATTAGTTAAGATACGCGGTCACGTTTATTTATAACTCTTCCCCGCATAACCCGCACCACACTGACCGTATCGGGTTTAGCTTGAACTCGGCAAGTGCTTACCCGCGAATTCTACAACGCATCCATACTACTACTCTAAGTACTCACCTCTTACATAAATTCCTGATTTTTGATTGTTTGTTGCATTTCCTTTTGAACCATGTACTTTTTCATTTATAATATGGTTCTGCATTTTTTTGTGAATTTCAAACATTTTCTTGTTAGGGAACTGCATATTACACGCATCACAAATAAAAATCTGATTACTGATTTTGTTGGATCCACCAGATGTATTATTCATTTTTTTTTTTTTTTTTAATATTGCACCATAAAAAGTTTTTAATATTTTTCTAAAGTTATATGTGTTCCAATGTTAAAACAGCAACTGTCCACGAAAACAGCATACTTTTAAAAAATACTTGGGTTCAATAATACCTTTATCATTTCCTGGACTGAGAATTACTTCATTTGCAGACTTGTAAAATTTAATACCATCAGCAAGAGCCAATTCTAAATTAATGTAAATATAGACTTGACAGTTATTTCTCATGCCACTTATGACAAACGTATCGTTAGGTAGACCTTTAGAAAAATGTATGTGGTTCCTTTTCATACGGCTTATACCTTCAGTTTTAATTTTGTTCCAATTTTGGAAGTAAGTTCCGTGTATTATATTAAATGATTGACTTTCAGTGATAGGTATTAGGAATAATTTTTCAACACCCTAGAAAAAATTTGATAATTTTAAAATTGCAGAAAATCTCTACTAATTATGACTTTGTAAATTATTTTAAATATATTGCTTTACTTGTAGAGATCGAACGCTGTTAGAATGACACCGACACGTCACGGTTTTATACGGGTTTGCCATATGAGACCGTGACGTATCGGTGTCATTCTAACAGCGTTCGATCTCTACTACTGTTGTATGGCACAACGGGCCTACTGAGGCCAAGGTGCAGTGACGTTTATCACCCTCCTCATACTACTGTTGTAATTATTATTTTTTCACATTTCATCCCATAAAATAAAATTTTTATATTATATAAGTTAATCTAAAAGAGCGTTTGCATCGCCGCAGTCGTAACAGGTTTGGCGTATGCCAAATTTTGTCAGTTTATTAGTATGTTTGTTGGTATTGCCACGCAAAGTGGAGAGGCGTTTGTGAGCAGTACCGCGCTGATACCTGATGGCGTCTGTGTGCAAAAAAAGTGAAGGCGCCTATTTTTTTTTTTTAAAGTTTGGCTTTGTTAAATAAAAGGTAATGTAGGCCAGTTTATTTTTGACTTTCGAAGAGAGCAGTAGTTGACAGACCGTTAAAGGTTAAACAGTCGGCATAATTACGTTACGTTGAATTGTTACCATAGAAACGTTTGTGAACCTGATTTCTAATAAAAAAGTGTAAAACCAGAAAAAAAAACGGAACGAGGACCTACAAGAAAGCGAAAGTGATAAGAAGAATTTTTAAATGCCAGTTAGGACAAAACAACAAACAGCAGTTATCAAAGAATTATGTGCACTAATAAAGCAAATGACGGAAGATCCAAAAAAAGAAATGAAGACCAGCCAAGAAGACCTAAAGGAAGAAATGAAGACCAGCCAACAATCCATGAAGAAGACCTAAAAGAAAAAATGAAGAGAAGTCAAGAATCCATGAGAAAATATTTAAAAGGAGAAATCAAGAAGAAATGAAGAAAAGTCAAGAAGAAACACTACAACAAATAGAGAAAATTTAAAAAGACATTAAAAGAAACCAAGCAGAGATGAAACAAGAGCTGAAAGAAAAGATGGTAAAGATCCGAGAAAACCTAAAAGAAGAATTTTAGGTTTTCTCGGATTTTTATGAAAGCCAAGATAAGATAAGAAAACAAATGTTACTTGAGGTAAAACTTTCCAAAGAAGATGGAAATAGAAGAAATACAGCACACCATACAGTCAGTTGAAAGTCATGTTCAGCAAGTCCAAGGCCAAATACAACAGAAAGTACAACAATTACTGCGACAAATTTAAAAGATAGCTAGTACATGCGTCGTCTCAGAAAGTGGTACTGCAGCAACTATTATGAAACCACCAACTTTTGATGGCAAGGTACCCTGGGTTACGTATCTCCGACAATTTGAAGCTGCTGCAAACGGTAATAAATGGAGTTCACAAGAGAAGGCACGTGCCCTAGTACTTGCTCTTCGAGGTGAAGCTATGGAAGTTTTAAGAAACGTTCCCGAGGAGAAGCAATGCGGCTATGAAACCATTGTGATGTTCCTGGAAACGAGATATGGCGAAACGCACTTGCAGGAACTTTATAAGGCGCTGCTGCAAGGATGAAGACATAAATACAATGAAAGCCTTCAGGAGTATAAAGTTGATATTGTACGACTAATTAACCTGACATATCCAGCCTATCCAGAAAAAAATAAACAAGAGTTAGCAGAATGTTTAAGCGATCCGCATATGAAGCAGGCGTTAAGAATTGCCAGACTTAAGAAAATACCTGAAGCTCTTGCCTATGCACTTCAATTTAAAACAGCTAAACAAATATCCAGGAGTCAGACAAGACTTCGAAGAATGAACTTTGAACCAGAAGAAGGCAATTCTGACAACGATTTGACAAGAGTTATATAAGAGTTACAAGAAAGGTAACGTATTATGACAAATGTTTAACCTTTAACTGTTTGTCAACTACTGCTCTCTTCGAAAGTCAAAAATAAACTGACCCGTGCGGACTTCCTTCACGCTTTTTATTGTAATGTGGGAAAGAATGAAAAAGTCTGGAAAAGTCTAGAATTAGCTGGAAGAATTCTTTTACTGTGTAAAATGAATGTCTTCAGCGCCCTTAGAATAATCCGCAATCGCCGTTGAAAAAGGGAAAAACTAAGGTGATTTATTTTAAATAAATTAGTAACCTAAATAAAATAATTCTTACCTTCTACAATTCTATTAACTAAACAGACATTCTTTATTATAACAATATAACAAATTAAGGTAATTTTTACTTATCGGGCCCACTGCCGATTTTATTGAAATTTAGTATGCAGGGGTTTTTTGGGGCGCTGATCACGAATCTGAAATCAAATTTTGTCGACCACTTCTATTTTTGAGATTACTCCCAAAAGCGCATAAACTTTTCTAAAATTCGTTCTTCTTGAAACTTGTCACAGCCAAACTAAATGATTTTATGGTTAAACATTTATTATTTATTGGGATACATTTATTTTTACGGTTCTTAAGCCGTGATTTTTAACAAAAAAAAAAACACCAAAAGAAAAGTATTTTACTTTTAAAAAGTCAACAAAACCATGAATACTATCTAGGGATATTTAAGCCGTGGTACAACTTGGGAAAAAATTGAAAAACATCAACTTTTTAAATTTTAATTGTGTAAAAATAGAGTTTACATTAACTCCATTTATTTTATTCATGTTAAAAAAAAAATGTCAATTACCTATTTAATATATACCTCATCATCGAATCTAAATTCAGGGAAATGCACCCCTGCCTCACTTGTATTAATATCTAACTTGTAAATAAAAACACCTTGAAATATAACTTCAGGAGTCCTTATGCACCTTTATCATAATGCACCTTATGCAAAAGATTAAAATATTTACTTGGATTAAATGCTTTTTATAGAATTTTCCAATTTACCTATTAAAGATATATATTTTTTTACATTTATAATGCTGGTAAAACAATGCTAAATTTCAAATGTTTCACCAACTTATCTGTCTAAAAATCCCTAGATAATTTTCTTGATTGTTTTTTCAATATAAAAATAAAATTTTCGACTGTGTTTTTTAGTTAAACTAATGAGTAAATAATCAGCAAAATGAGTTTATCCTGTAAAATGAAAGATGTTCTACCCTAAAATCATTCAGTTTTGCTGTGACCAGGTTCAAGAAAAAGGAATTTTAGGATAGTTTGTGCATTGATGAGGTTAAGTAAGGTCCGAGTAAAACTAGAAGCTTCCGACAAAATTTGACTTCAGATTCGAGATCAGCGCCCCTAAAAACCCCTGTATACTATTTCAATAAAATTAGCCGTAGGCCCGATAAGTAAAAAAATACCCAAATAAAAAAAGATACAAAAAACCTTTATCGATACAAGTGGAAAACAAAACTGATATTTTTTAAACGATAAAATATAATCACCTAATAGAAAATAAAATAACTCTCTGTTATAATATAACAAAAAGTTAAACCTATGTATAGTAACAATTAGGGTTGTAACGGAACTCCGCCTCCGTTACTGAGCAACTTCCGTAAAGAATCGACCGCCGCATCCGCCTCCGCCTCCGCTAAGAAGGCCTCCTTTACAACCCTAGTAACAATTTATAAAGAATGTTCTTTTCGGGCCTTTAGTTTTGAAAATATTTTCATAATTTGGTAAGTATTAATTTTCTCTAAAGAGGCGTATCCATTTGGCTAGGCTAGCACTTGTATTCTAAACCTGATTCGATCAATCCTATTGTTTCGATGACGGCAGTGTTCGCATGCCGCGCGCACCGGTTAAGTATCTACTACCCCGGCAACGCTCGCCAACAGGCCGCCCGCGGCAGCCGCTTTAAATGGATAAGCACCTTAATATGCAGGACTCTATAAGATAATAAATAAATTTAACAGGAACGTTGTCACATGAGACTCTCCCGCAGAGGCTGCAAGATACGGAGCACTTCAGTCCAGCCTTCCTGCAGCCGCAGATACTGCTGCAGCCTTTTTTGCAGACATTGGGAAGTACGCAGCCACCCCCAGTCAAGAGGCGCCTTGTCAGCTCCTAAACTCCTCAACTTAATGATCAATTTCTTACCAAAGCAATCAAAGAGCAAATTTTAGCAGCTGAATGGTATGCAAAAGCTGATTTACCTGGTAGTAAGTGCGCAGCGAGTAATATCTGATTGAATTTTGGGTGAGAGGCAATCTCGGTAGATCAAAGTTTATTTTTGGTGCAATCTTTGTGAAAAAATTGTACAAAAACCCACGATATTATAGCTGCAGGCGAGTGTATCACAGTTGCTCTTTATAAAGAACTGCACAAACGCAGAACCTGGACGTTCTAAAACCAATTTGTTTAAAAAAGCTGCGGCAAAAACAAACTTTAACCTAGCAAGACTGCCTCCCATTTAGAATTTAATTAAATTGCTACGCACTTACCATCAGGTAAAATAGCCTTTTAACACCACCTGCATATTGGCTCTTTGATTGCTTTGGTAATCAAAATCAATGATTTAAGTTTTTTCACAGGTCCAGAAATAGTTAGAAGCTGACAAGGAGACTTAATACACTAAAAAGCAAGCATCAAACAGGCTGGAGTAAAACCTGCAGCAGCTGCAGGAAGGCTGGACTGAAGTGTTCCGTAGTTTGCATCCATTCCGAGAAATCTCATGTGACAACGTTCCTGAGCGTATATTAGGCCTGGATTACTCAGTCACTGATGAACACAACCTCAAAATTGATGTCAAATTTTCAAATATTTTTCATGGATGTATTATACATGTTTTTTTTTTTTTTTTTTTAATATAATAATGTTTCCCAAAAAGGCGGATCTTCGTTTTACGCCTTTTATTAGCAACTAGGTTAACAAACGTTCCTATGGTAACAACAATGCAACGTAACTATGCTTACTATTTAGTTGTCAATGTCATAAAGTAAACAGCTCGAAAGTCGATTTAACACTGGCCCTTGTGGAGTTTTTTGTGTTTTAATTAATTATTCTGAGGGCAGCCAGCATTTTCATTTTCAACCTCCCTCAAAGTAAATATATATATATTTTTGTTTTTGAGTGGTTCAAGTGAAGCCCATTGGCACTGAACCAGTCTTCAGCATTCAACCATACCCCAAACACCTCCAGCCTCGCTTTATCTAGAGTTTCTGAAGCAAAAGAAATGGCAGTATCATTAGTAAAGAGTGTACCCTTTGTCAGTAGGGAAGGTCGTTAATATATAACAAAAATAAAATCAGGCCTAGAAGCCCTGGGGGATACCTATGGCTACTGAAACTCTCAGCTGCTGCACTCCATTCTCCAGATATGACCTAATTAACTTCATGGAGTTGTCTTGAAAATTATAATATTTAAGTTTTTGAAGCAGAATGCTGTGTGACACACTGTCAAAAGCTTTTCTAAGGCCACAGAACAAGACTGTGTCATACCTAAAATCCTTAAAACTCGGCAGTATTTCCGTTACTAAGGTCAAATACGCCTTCACAGTATTTTTATTCTTTCTTAAACCAAATGGGCAGGCATTGAAACATTTATTTTCCTCAAGAAAACCCACCATTGGGTCATTCCATCGGAAATCATCAAAAAAAAATTAAATGGTTGCTTGACCATTTTTAATGTTTTTTATTTTTTAATATGTTGATCCTACATACCAACTTATAACAAAATGGTGTTTGAAAAGTTTTTATATGGCTTCGTTTACCTTCAGCAGCTGCGTTTCCAAGATGGCGGTGACTAAATTTCATCAAAATCGTCGTTTGCGGAAAGTCTTATATCCCTTAAACCATATGAGATAATAAACCAATAAAATAAAATTCCTGATGTACATCTTTAAATGGGCTATCACTCTATATCAAATGATTGGGAAGGTACGTTTTAGGAAGTAGGTAAAATAAATCTAAAAAATGTAACAAAAAAAGTGAAAATCGTCATTTTTAAGATTTTTTTTTTAAAGTATGAAGGGGGTGTTTCTAAGAGGTCAATTTTGTTATTTTGGTTCTTTTGATAAAATGGAGTGCAGTGTTGGTTTATGAACTAAGGAATTGTGTCACAAAGAGACCTATGGTAAAGTAAAAAAAGAACTTATTATTTTTAATGACCTTGACGATAAAAGCCAAACAATACTTTCATTGAGATTGAATTCAGATAGTATAAACACTTTGTGTGAGCTTCACCACAAAAAATATTTTCATACTGTGGTATGACATACCACTAAATCACACAAAATTACTAAACAATAAATTAATTTTCAATTTAAGCCTCTGAATAACTCACAAAATTACTTTCAAAAAATGAAATATCATTATCTTGAAACACCCTTTCTCAATCACAGTTCACAATAAACTGAGCTGGACAAAGTAATGCTTGTTTCTATCTGAAGCTTTCATGTTGCTGCATGTCATGAACAGGCTATGACATGAGTCTCAGCAAAGTTCCAATAAAGAGTAATGCATGATAAGATCTATCTAAAATGAATTTTTTCACCAAATTAATTATAAGGAATTTAAACAGTGCTATAAAATAATGATTATAAAAAAAATATTGGAACATGATTACTTGGCTATATAAGTACCTTTTAAAAGTTGAATTGGTCGTTTGTAACCAAATTATATAAAAAAGATTTAACATGTTTTTTGAGGCTTATTTATGTAAATATAAATCAATATTTTCTTAAAATTATGTTTGAAGTAGCTCTTAAGTTAAAATGTAGTAAATAATACAGTTTTTTCACTTCTAACAACTGTTAAGAAACATGCAATATAACAGCTTTTTTGCGATTTTTGAAAATTCATACACTTTACATTAAAAAAGTCTAAAGAAAAGAAGTTGTTTTATTCAAAAGGTATCAAAAGAGACTTTACTTTTTGAAAGTTTCAGATTTTATGGAGGTCCCCTATCTGAGATATTAACCTCCAAACTTTGAATTTTTCGGAAATTTTAAAATTTCAATATTTAATATATTGGAAAGGGTAGTCTTCTGAAGTTTAATATTTTGTATACAAACACTCCAGACATGTAGAAACAAAAATAAAAAAAATGAACTCTCAGAAACATCCCTTCATACTTAATTTTTTTTTTAAATTACGATTTTCACTTTCTTATAGTATATTTTTTAGATTTATTTTGCCTACTTCCTAAAAAATATCTTCCCAAACATTTTATACAGAATGATAGCCCAATTCAAGATGTACAACGGGAATTTTATTTTATAGGTTTATCTAGTATGGTTTAAGAGATATGACTTTTCGCAAAGGACGATTTTGATGAAAATGAGTCACCACCATCTTGGAAACGCAGCTGCTGAAGGTAAACGAAGGCATATAAAAATTTTTCAAACACCATTTTGTTATTAGTTGGTATGTAGGATCAACATATTAAAAAATAAAATATATTAAAAATGGTCAAGCAACCACCCTTGGACGATATCCGATGGAATGACTCCATTATGACAGTTATAGCCTTTTCAATAATTTTAGATGTTATAGGTAATAATTAAATGGGTCTATAGTGACCACATTCATTTTTGTCACCGTGTTTAAAGTTCGGTAAAAATATTGCTACTTTTAAGGTTTTTGGAAAAATATTAGTTCTGATCATTTCATTTATAAATTTAGTAAGAGGGATATTGATAATATTTTTTATTCTTTTAGTCACAGCTACATTTAGTCCATACGCATCGCAACCACTTTTGTTTTAATGGTGTTGATACTGTTCCACAATCAAGATATGTAACTGCCCCAAAAGTAAATGTTTCTTGAGGAAATAAGATGTTCCGACAGTAATCTAGGGGACTATTGTCTTTTATTTACAGAATATGCATTGGAATGGTATCACCTTTTCTCTTACAGTACTTAAGATAACAAATCTTCTGTCTTTGTGTTTTTTCTTCTATTTTTATTTTTTAATTACGAGTTTCGTTTTCCGCTACATTCGTTCACCCACCGACGTTAACCCATCCAAAACCCAAAAACACATTTTTGCGAGGTAACCATGTAACCAGTGTTGCCAACCAACTAAAGTTAAATTACCCTCCGTACTATGCAAAAAGGTGCGATTTCGAATATAAAGGTACGATTTTTAGAACATCAAAAAAATTCTTTATATTTTGTTCTTTATTTTATTTTTTAGTGATATTAGGCACTTTGGAAAGTTTATCAAACCAGTTGACATAGGGTGATTTTCAACTACAGAGCATAATGTGCGTTAATGCGCATTAATGAGCATAATGTCGCATTATGCGATCATTAATTTAAACAGCCAAGTCCGATTATGCGAGGCATTGCGGTAGTTGAAACACTTAATGCTGAGCATTGTGTCGCATAATGCGCTTTTGTGCGGTAATTGAAAAACACCCATAATACTTAAGTTAGTTATCGGCGATTACGCGGCAAAAAATCTGTCGCATTTTGTCGAACTTGTACATTTAAGTACACGATAAACGGTCAAAAACACATACTCACTGCACTTCGTAAATTCCTTATTAGACTATTAGGCGTCCACGTTGTAATAAAATTGTTAATTTAAATAATAAATGTCCCACATATCAGTAAACCCCCGAGTGCATGAATTGAAAAAGATAAAAGACAAGCAAAGCACAGAGCACAAAAAGCAAAAAGCCAGAGTGGACGTTCAGTGTTGCCATCAAAGTTGTTCTGCACACATCGCAACCACTTTTGTTTTAATGGTGTTGATACTGTTCCGCAAATCAAGATATGTAACTGCCCCAAAAGTAAATGTTTCTTGAGGAAATAAGATATTCTGACAGTAATCTAGGGGACTATTGTCTTTTATTTGACTAGTGATATTTTGTGCAATACCACAAACATAGTTATTAAATTGGTCTAGGGTGAAATCTTCTGCATTCATATCATCCCTTTTCCTACGACAGCTTTTATTAATGATGTTCCAGATAGCTCTACTTTGATTTGGCGATTCACTAATATTTTTTATTTATTAGCCATCATTTTGATGACTAATAAATTGAGATTTTTTTTGTTTTTTAAATTTAAAAACTTTCCAGGTGTTGGATATTGGTAACTTTCTTCACTCAAAAAGTTTAGATGAGAGCGAGAGCATTTCTTTTAAATTATTGTTAAACCAAGAAATATTACTTGCTTAATCTGAGCGAACAGTGTATGTTTTCTGAGAAAAAACAGTCTCTGCTGCATTTAATCCAAATAAAAGCATTATTTTAATCTCTTGCAAAAGGTGCAGTATGATAAGGGTGCATAAGGACTCCTGCAATTATACTGCAAGGTGTTTTTATTTAGAAGTCAGATATTAATTAATACAAGACAGGGGCGCATCACCCCGAAGATGGATTTGTTGATGAGATAAACAATATGAAATAGGCAGTTGACAAAATCCCCTTTTTTGAACACAAACAAAATAGGTAAATGCTGTTAAGGGATTTGATCCAAACCCCGCAATAAACCATTTTTTGTACTGTCAAACGCAAGCCCAGTAAAAATAAACCACAATGATTTGGGCTTGCATATGACCATACAATAACCTTTTTTTGCGGGGTTGGAATAAACCTCAAGTAAACTCCATTTTTACACAATTCAAATTTAAAAAGAAGTTAATTTTTAATTGGTCTCCAAGTTGTACCACTGCCTAAAAATCCCTAGATTATTTGGTTGACTTTTTAAAGTAAAAATATTTTTTTTAGTAATGTTTTTTGTTAAAAATAACGACTAAAAGAATTTTTCCTAAAAATCATAAATATTTTACCATAGAATCTTCCACTTTTGGTGTAAGTAATTTTAAGGAGGAATTTAAGGAACATTTGTGCAGTTTTGAGGTTAGGTCCGAGTGGTGCATTATAACTTAAAAGCTAGGAGATCCCAACATAATCTGACTTTAGATTCATTATCAGCGCCCAAAAAAACTTCTGTAAAATCGGCTGTGGACCGAATAAGTAAAAAATTACTAAAGATGTGATATTCCAGATACTTACAGAAATCGAATGACCCTGATTAGCACATATTTCTAATACACCATTGTTAGATCTTAACATAAACCTTTTCTTGTCATTTGTTGATACAACTCTCTTAATATCTTCAACAGTATATTTTCCCTTAAAAAGTCTGTTCTCTAAAATATCAGAAACTGCAATAAAACCTTCTTCATTAATTAACAAGTTTTCTTCCCTCGCTTTGTGTCGTAATATTCGACTAAGACTTTTACTCAAACATACATCCTGATTATCCTTAAAATAAGTAAAATAAATTTTTTAACTGACTTTTTAATTTATCCAGTTAAAATATAGAAGGAAAGAGATGTTAAACAAATGGTTTTACCAATAACTAAAATAATACGTACAGGCATTATACACGTTAATTTACAGAATATGCATTGGAATAGTATCACCTTTTCTCTTACAGTACTTAAGATAACAAATCTCTCTTTGTGTTTTTTCTTCTATTTTTATTTTTTAATTACGAGTTTCGTTTTCCACTACATTCGTTAACCCCCCATCCAAAACCAAAACCCAAAAACACATTTTTGCGAGGTAACCATGTAACCAGTGTTGCCAACCAACTAAAGTCAAACTAAAGTTAAATTACGCTCCGTGCTATGCAAAAAGGTTCGGTTTCGAATATAAAGGTGCGATTTTGGGCAAGTTCTTTATTCCATCGATAAAAGTACGCTGAATTTATGCGCTGAACGTCAAATGACGTTATGAGAAGTTCTGATGGAACAAATTAAAACGAAATGTTTAAAAAAGCTCGCTATTTGTTCTGAAACTGTCAATGCTTAGCTGATTGTTGTGTTTCTCTGCTGTATTTATTTATATTTTTTGCTCAAGTATTTTATAAAAACGCTTTAATGGAATCCATCGGACACTCCAGCGGTAGTTTAAAAACGGTTTGATGAATTGGCGCTTAACCCAGATATTCCTAATGTACTATATTTAGTACATCTCTTCAAACTGCTCTAACCCTGCAGAAACGTCTTTAAAGCAAGATTCGACTCGTACTGATCAGTCGGCAGACAGTATTCAGCGAGCATTTTACGTTTAGAACTTTTATTTTTTTGAGTATTTTGTGTTTAGTTTACGCGGTAAATTGTGAATCTTGGCAAAATGGCTGACTATGGGATCCGTTTTGTTAGGTAAGTTTCATGATACTATTACTAGAAGATAACACCACTTGGCGATTTAATTTCGTACGACGTTGCGCATGACGTCACGCGATGACAACAATTCTGCTTGTCGGTTGGGAAAGCAGTGTTTTAAAGCCTTTTTTAACGTTTATTGTATTTTGGCATTACTTATGACGTTTAAAAAATAAATAAATCATGCGCTTAATCCATCTAACATCTAAACAGAAATCGGAATGCCATATTAAAACTCGCCGTTTCTGGGGAAATTGTCATCGAGTAACGTCAGGCGTGCGAGAGAGATAGGCTTATCTCATGCGCGTGGGTTTATCTTCTCGAGTAATAGTATCATGGGTAAGTTTATTTATTATTCTAATTTTTTTAAATATTTCAGTGAGTATTATATTCTTATAGCAAAGATGTGTATTTTTACTAAAAGTTAAGTATAAGTAATGTTTTTATAAAAAATAATATGGTTTTGATGGTTTGATTTTGGGTGTTCTAAATTTAGGTCATTAGGACTATACACGAAGTTTTTATTTTAGGGGATTTTCGCTAAATGAAGCTCTAAGTATGTTAGAAGAAGATGAAAACATGCTAAATAATGTTAGAGACCTAACCATATTTCCTCCAACAAATGCATGTGATGACATAACAGATGAAGATTCTGGAGATGAGAATCAAGTTCACATTGATAATGCGCCAGCTTCCCAACTAAGTGCTCCGTCTGAGATAAAATTACAAATTCCAGTTCTAGACACAGCAGATGATTGGTCTTTAGATGATGATCTACCATTATCTGTTTATGTTTCGACAAATAGCAATAACATTACCAAATCCAAGAAACCAAAGAAGAAAAAGGTTTATCATTGGGTAAAAAATGATTTGATTAGCCCAGATGATTCCCTCGAATATGAAGATGTTACTAATAATGTAAAAACACCATTGGAATATTTCTATGATTTCTTTGATGAAAGTCTAATAAATCTAATTGTAGTAGAAACTAATAGGTATGCGATGCAGAAGAATGAAAATCAAACAGTTAGTAACACTGAAATAAAAGCATTTATTGGAGTGTTGATTCTCAGTGGGTATATGCCTATACCACGACGAAGAATGTTTTGGGAAAAGGAACAGGATTCCCACAATGATTTAGTAGCCAACGCAATTTCTAGAGACAAGTTTAATTTCATAACGAAACACCTTCATTTTAGAGACAATAACTCCATTGATCCCACAGATACATTTTCAAAAATAAGACCTGTATTTCAACTTCTAAATTTAAAATTTATGGAGTTCGGTAGATTACAAGAAATTCATTCCATAGATGAGTCTATGGTACCCTACTTTGGAAGACATGGTGCCAAACAATTTATAAAAAACAAACCAATCAGATATGGATATAAACTTTGAGCAGGAACGAGTAGACTAGGTTACGTTTATTGGTTCGAGCCATATCAGGGAATATCTACTAATATAAGTGTTGCTTATACTGAGTATGGTGTCGGAGCAGGAGTTGTCCTTGAGTATGCAGATGCCTTACGCAAAAAGTGGCCTAATGAAAAGTTTCATTTATTTTTTGATAATTTTTTTACGTCTGTACCTCTGCTAGAAATACTGTCTGAGAAAAACTTTTTTGCGACAGGTACAGTAAGGGAGAATCGTTTACCTGGAAATTCATTGGTTGACAGCAAAATATTGAAAAAGAAAGACCGTGGTTCATATGATTTTCAAAAAATATTGGATAACAATATTATAGCTGTCAGATGGAATGACAACATCATAGTATCACTGTGCTCAAATTATGCTGGGGTGGAACCGATACACAGCGTAAATAGATATTCAAGCAAACATAAACAAAATATACAGGTTTGTAAATAAAAAATTATTTCTCTTTTCTTTTATTTTATATTTGTGTTCTTTTTAGGTCAAGCAGCCAAATATCGTTCATTTATACAACAAGAATATTGTGTTGATAGGGCCGATCAGAACCTAGAGCTATATCGTGTGGCAATCCGGGGAAAAAAGTGGTATTTTCCCTTTTTTTCTCATTGTGTAGATCTTGCACTACAAAATGCGTGGCAACTATACAGACATGATGGTGGAGAAATGGACCAATTGGGTTTTCGTAGAAGAGTTGGTAAGATAATCTTACTTCAAAATAAAAAACCATTTGCATATCAAACAGGATACCCATCGAAACACACGAATGATGATATTAGATATGACAGACTCGATCATCTAGTTAGAAAACAAGAAAAACAAACAAGATGTGGCCATTGTCACAAAAAGGCCACTACTAGATGTCAGAAATGTGATATTGCAGTGCATGTAAACTGTTTTATAGATTACCATACCAAAAAATAATGTTCCTACCTGTGTTCCTAATGTCCTAAATATAGAACAGCCCTTAAATGTAACTTTTTGAAAAAAAAAATAAAATCTTTCATTAAAGATGCTTTTTGTGGCTATTGTTTTATTATTTTTTTATCATCCCACAAAATTTACACCCCCACATTTTTCGTAGGACTATCTGGGTTAATGCGCTGGATCCATCGATGCAATTAAAAACTTGCCCTTTTAGAACATCAAAAATATTCTTTATATTTTGTTCTTTGTTTTATTTTTTAGTGATATTAGACACTTTCGAAAGTTTAGTGGAAAGTTCTTTCTTTCTTTCTTGACTTGTTTGGGGTTAAAACAACCCCATTGGCCTGTAATTTAATACGTTCCGCCAGGTCTCCCCTTTCCAGACTCTGCTTTCCGGGGCTTTGTAGTGAAATAACTGGATGCGGGCTCGAAGCCCCCAGAAATTCCCGAAAATTTTAGAAAATCAAAAGTTTTTCAATGTCAAATGTCATGAAAGGCACAAACAATGTTGTTCCGACCAGGAAGCTGCTACTGGTTTCACGCATAACCGGTTTCTGTCAGTACTGCTCCTTCCTGCTGAGCGCGCAACCATCTTCCGCCATTAGGAAAATACCTCGTGCGTGGGGCCCTCAGAAAGGAACAGGTATAGGAATCTTCGTTCACAGCGCTTAGCCCCAGAAGAAGGACTCCATCGTTTGGCTTGAGTTTCTCTTTGATCCCCGATGGCAAAAGCTGTTGATACAGCGCCTTTAGCCGCCTTCCCGGAAAAAACTATGTAGTTTTTTTATCGCGAGCACTTCACTGATCGAAGGTCAAAAAGGAACTGTAGTGGAAAGTTTACCAAACCAGTTGACATAGGGTGTTTTTCAACTACAGAGCACAATGCGCATTAATGAGCATAATGTCGCATTATGCGATCATTAATTGAAACAGCCAAGTCCGATTATGCGAGGCGTTGCGGTAGTTGAAACACTTAATGCTGAGCATTGTGTCGCATAATGCGCTTTTGTGCGGTAAGTTAGTTATCGGCGATTACGCGGCAAAAAATCTGTCGCATTTTGTCGAACTTGTACATTTAAGTACACGATAAACGGTCAAAAACACATACTCACTGCACTTCGTAAATTCCTTATTAGACTATTAGGCGTTCACGTCGTAATGAAATTGTTAATTTAAATAATAAATATGCCACGTATCGGTAAACCCCCGAGTGCATGAATTGAAAAAGATAAAAGGCAAGCAAAGCACAGAGCACAAAAAGCAAAAAGCCAGAGTGGACGTCCAGTGTTGCCAAAGTTGTTCTGCACTCTAGGGCGAGTTCAGGTTCAGATGCTTCATCGAACGCGTCGGGCGAAAGGTGCGTCTTTATCCAAAGACAATCAAAAATTGCCCGATCGCGATGGCGTTTACTGTTTACTTCAAAAAGTGCGAAAAAGGGCGATTTTGTGTAGGGTGTGGAAAAGGTGTTCCCTCGTGTTAAAAGATGCGAAATTCGCACTAAAGTGCTCCCTTTGCAACACTGCATGTAACATATTTACTTCTAGCACAGCATAACTAACAGGCAGAGCGATCACTCCCTGGCGGCGCCTTTGATATTTTTAAGCACAAAACACAAGAGAAACGCACACGAAACTATTACAATTCAAATAAAGGAGACAAATTAGTTTCCGCCAATTCATAAAATCGTTCTGCTCTTTGTTAAGGCGGCCAACCGTCCCATATTCTGCGGGACGGTACCGTATTGGCGGTTGTAGTCCCGCATTGCAATATTTAATAAAATTGTCCCGCAATATGTCTGTAAATGAATTAATTTATGGATAAAGCGCATACTACAGAACGAGTATTTTCGTTGATGAATGCCTTTTGGACATCGGAAAATCATTACATAGGGTTGAAACGTTATGTGCAATGCTTATTGTAAAATTTAATATGGTTGTCAAAACTTTTTTGTTATACTTAACAAGAACCCTAATCTAGTTAAAGATGACATTTGAAGAAAAAATACGATTTTAAATAATCAAATGTTGATTTAGTATTACCCAATTTTCATTAATTTTACTTCTTCTACATCCCCCCCCCATTGTCGTCGTCGTATGTCCCGCATTGACTTTTCATAAAGTTGGCCGCTTTATTCTTTGTTAGTTCTGCTGTGATACCGATATGTTGTGGTTACCTCGCAAAAATGTATTAAAAGTCCTGATGCACAGCACAAAGCACGAAATAAAAAAAGGTTAATTTTGGCTAGTGTGTGTTAGAGCTCCTTGCCTAACACCCTGTGAAAATAATGAAAATTATTCTGATAGCACAGGTGTAATTTGCGTAGCGTAACTGTCAAAATTTTTTGCCGCATAATGCGCTCTTGTGCTGTAATTAAAAAACACCCAGAGAGTATTTAAATAACTTGCGTCTAGAGAAACCCGGATATTGTGGCTGGCGCGCTTCTTGACAGTGTTGACGCATGTCTAATATATTCTAACAAATTTGTCATAACCTAAAAAATTAGATTTTAATGTGTAAAGTAATGATTTGGTGTCTTTTCTAATACGTCCTCGCATTTTCACGTCTGAAATATAATTGGAGAAAATAAAAAGCCGCTTTAACTAACCAGAAGTAGTAACCATGACCGACTAGACTTATTAGTAGAAGTTATAAACAAAATTTTAACAACGTATTAGAAAAAACCCGAGGAATATATAATTACACTTTTTTAAAAAAATATAACTTCTACCATATCCAAGATTATAAAAATGTTGTTAATAAATTTTATGTAGGGATAATTACGACAAATTTAAAAGCTTTTATTTTTGGTCGGTCATGGTCAGTTCTGGTTAGTGAAAGTTTCTTTTTATTTTTCCCAATTATATTTTAGACGTAAAAATGCGGAGACGTTTTAGAAAAGACCCATGATTTGTTTTTAACAACTTGGTAGGTTCATATTTTTGCTCTTTTGTATTTTGATTCGGACTAAAATAAGTGATAGTTTGCAGCCAACTTTTATTTGCGGTGTTTGAAGGCAAACATTATTATTAGCATGATAAGTCAAGTAACAAAAACCTATGGCTACAATATATATGAAACGAACTTATTTTTATTAATTTTAAACACCGCATTCTGATTCCAAAAATTAAGTCGGTACTTTTTTTTACATTAAATGCATTATGTAGAAAAAAACTACTTTTTAAATTACGCGCCGAATCTCTGCATAGTAAAGCATGTTTCATGTGTCAACACTGTCAAATATCCGGGGTTTCTCTAGACGCAAGTATTTAATTTTAGGAAATAGGCAAAATAAGGCTAGAACTAACCATAACTAATTTAAGACTTCTTTTCTCTTATATTTACAAAAGAACGAACTTAAGCGTTTTGTTAGTTATTCTCTTCCATTATAAAGTTAGTTCCAATAATAGCTTTATTCGCTGACCACCAAATGAACGTATTCACAGATTATCTATATAAATTAAAAAAAAAACGTATTCCGAACAAGAATTGAACACGTTCAGTATTGTTTAAAAGCGCATGTTTTGTGTTGTTGCAGTTATTTACCAGTTCCATATTTTTATTTACCTCAAATTACTTTTTATGCTTTTTACAGCTGAAAACTGACGGTCATGCTTTCTAACCTAGTTTTTTAAATTTGTATGTGATTTGTATTTGTTCATGGTTAAAATACCACGTAAAAAAGAAGAAAGCCGAGGAGGTAACCGGTTAATATTTATTTAACAAGTTCTAAGGTCTGTTTGATATTTAGAAATATTTTATACCTTTTGTTCCCACCTACTCCTACAATACACCTTCGATAAGAGCGCTGGCGTAAAAAAAATGTGAAATAGTGTACATCAGGTCAGTTTCTTAGGCAGAAATAGTGTACACTATTGTACACTTTTTTTACGTAAGCTTTCTTATGGAAGGTGTATTTTAGGACTACGTGGATAAAAAGTGTAAAATATTACTGAATAACAAACAGACCTACTATTTCTGAATAAAAAACATACCTAACAAAAGGCCTGTTTGTTATTTAGAAATATTTTACACTATTTTACACTTTTCTACACACCTAGTAGTTCTAAAATATACTTTTCATAAGACCGCTTACGTAAAAAAAAGTGTTAAATAGTGTACACTAATTCTGAATAACGAACAGACCTAACTCGAGGATCGCAAACCCCAAAGGTGATAAACTTAACAAAGGAGTGCTCGATCCCATTTAAGCCAATGTTTTTTTTACAAGTAGTATAGTCTTATTTTTTTTAAATATCATACAGTACAGTTCTAATAGTAAGTGCATATCCAAAATAGTTTTTAAAAGTTGAATATCTAACTAAAATTAATAAAATAAATCTACCTTCTGGGCAAAATGGGCAAACGGGTGACGTCCAAACATAATCTATATCTGCGAACAAATAGTTAAAATCGAGCACTCCTTGTTGAGTTTACCACCCTTGTGAGCATGTGCGCGTGACGTCACCAGAGGTGAGGTTATAGTTTGTGGATCAACAACAAACCTTTTTTTTCGTGTTTTATGTCAAACGTATCAAACACCATTAAATCCTTATGCAGTTCCTGTTTGACCTCCGAAAAGTGAAGTTCGCGCGATAGAAAAACTTTACAGTTTTTTCCGGGTAGGCGGTTGAAGAAACCGTATCAAGTGTTTTCACCCTCGGAGATCAAGAAGAAACTCATGCCAAACGATGGAGTCCTTCTGGGGCTAAGCGGTGTGAACGAAGATTCCTATACCTGTTATTTTTTGTGGGGCCAACGCACGAGGAATTTTCCTCATGGCGAAAGATGGATGCGCGCTCAACAGGAAGTGACAGTTACTGACAGAAAGCGGTTATGCGTAATACCAGTGCAGTCCTTAGTCGGATCGCCATTGTTTGTGCACTGCATCAATAATTTTTAGCTAAGAATTTAAGTTTTAAAAAAGTTCGGAATTTCAAAGCTCGGGAAAGCTTACGTTGACAACAACGTGTGTCTGGAACGGGGAGAGCTGGCGAATGCCTGAGCAAAGCCATCCGGGGTATAACAGCGCCCATTTTGCAAGTCAAGTCAACTAAGAAAAAAATTACTTTTTTATTAGTTGTAAAATGTGGAAGCAACAAAATAAAGCATCATACATTAAATTTCGGTGTTTTAAATCAAACACGGCGTAATTAGACAATAAAACCTTATCTCAAAAGAATAACCCACTTTTAAAGAAAAATCCCAGTAAAATATGGACCGAGTAATAAAAAACATCCAAGAAAAAGCTCGCGAATATATCAAAATAACAATCAAGTCCGCTAACTAAATGCTAAAATGGCCATTGTTGTTGATTCAATGATCCAGGAACTAGGGATGTGCGATACGATATATTAGAGTATCGATATTTTCGCTTTCGATACCCGATATTTTGTATCGATATTTTAATGACGATACATTCGTGGTATCGATACATTTCCTTTAGTATCGAAACAACATGCGATCCACCCTAAGAAAGTTGTGGCGGCCTCTAGTTATTATCAAAGCAAATAGCGTCCGCGGCAATTTGTAGGTCGCTGTATTGATAGCGAAACAAATAGTTCCCTGTAAAGTGCCTGGGAAGCCTGAATCGTAACTGTATCGATACCCAAAGTATCGATTTTTTTAACAACGATATTTAACTGTATCGATATTTTTTATGACACGGATCGATACCAAATATCGATATTTTTAAGAGTATCGCACATTCCTACCAGGAACGATGAAATGACATTTGGTTGTCACGAATCAATAGCTGTTTACGAACAACCACTTTTCTTACCTAAAGCTACGTTTACATTTGGCAAGTTTACTGGCGGAAAGTACTTGCCACCACTAAACTTGCTTGTTGTTTTGCATTTACATATTTTCAAGTTTATTTGCTAAGTAGTTAAAAAGAAAATGGCTCCTTCTGCCGTAGTGCGAGCTGCTGTTAGTGCTGTAAGTGAAATTGCCAATAATTTAATAGTTATGTTACAACGCAAGAAAAACAGAAAAAAAAAACGAGTTTGGATTAGAGATTGGATAAGATGCAGAAATAGTCTAAGTGGGTCCAGGAGATATCAAGTGAAGATCCCGATTCTTATAGGAATTTTATGAGGATATCTTATCAAAAGTTTAAAGAACTAAACTTACAAAGTCGGAATTGCTTTAAAAAATTTTCAAATGCGTTTTCTCGTGTTAACCTATTCATGTGTTCTTTTCTTTTAGTTTTATATTCCACAAAATTTCATATTTTTCGTATATGTTTAAAAATGAAATTATTTAATTTCCTTTCCACTTAAGCTACGTTTACATTTGACAAGTTTACTGGCGAAAAGTACTTGCCACCACTAAACTTGCTTGTTGTTTTGCATTTACATATTTTCAAGTTTATTTGCTAAGTATCTCTGCTAAGTAGTTAAAAAGAAAATGGCTCCTTCAGCCGTAATGCGTGCTGCTGTTAGTGTTGTAAGTGAAATTGCGAATAATTTAATAGTTATTTTTCAAAGTAGGAAAAACAGAAAAAAAACGAGTTTGGATTAGAGATTGGATAAGACGCAGAAATAGTCTGGGTGGGTCAGAACGACTTTTAAAGGAGATATCAAGTGAAGATCCCGATTCTTATAGAAATTTTATGAGGATATCTTATGAAAGGTTTGAAGAACTGTTAAACCTAATTAAACCTAAACCTACAAAGTCCAATTCCTTTAAAAAATTTTCAAATGCGTTTTCTCGTGTTAACCTATTCATGTGTTCTTTTCTTTTAATTTTATATTCCACAAAATTTCATATTTTTCGTAAATGTTTAGAAATGAAATTATTTAATTTTCTTTCCACTTACACACTGTAAATAGAAATTTCACTGTTCGGATCCGTCTATACTTGGAAAGTACAAATAAAAATTCGGCATAGCGGCAAGTAAACTAGCCGATCCTTCAACTTTTGGCAAGCGCTTGCCGGCAAGTCTCAAGTGTACTTTCCTGTGGTTTACACATGACATGTTTAGTGGTGGCAAGTACTTTCCGCCAGTAAACTTGTCAAGTGTAAACGACGGTTAAGTTAAAGTTAGTTTCTGACCTGAGCTAAGTTGTTTGATCGAACACGCACGACTCCCCAAAACGATAAAAAATGTCAAATTTTGCTCAAGTTAGGTTAGCCAAGATATCTCAGACAGAAATCCGGGTACCTTAGCAGGGGCAAGGGGGGAGGTCAGATTCTTACTTAGCTGTGACAAATCGTACGGCCAACTAAGTTAGTTTCCCTCAACTTAGGTCAGAATTTGTGCTGTTCGTAAGCAGCTATTAATGAATTGATTAGTGCTGGGATACCGACACCAAACATCGATACTGACTATCGATGTTGAAATCAAAAGGAAACACCGATGACTTGTGAAAATCGGTTGTGAAACATTGATGTTTAGGACTGGAATTATTAAAAAAGCACACTTATTCCATTAATTAGGTAATCAAAAATAAAACACAGGCAAATGTAAAATCCAAAATAAATATCCACCATTGGCACTATCTATAAGTCAGTCATGAAATTAGGATCGAGCGAGAAGAAGACAAAATATACATATGCCCCTATGCCAGGTCGGTTATTCCCCAAAATTAAAAGAGTGCCGATACGCACACCGGGACGATTCGCGATGCTGCAATTCAAACTTTATTCATCCAAGAAAAAAAGGAATGATGTTGGATATCGACTGTAGCAAATACTCTTACTCAAAAAATTAATATTTTATTTTAGGAGTTAAAAAAATTAAGTTTAAAACCTTTTTTTAATATTAAACATCGAAAGGTAAAAATCGATGTCGACATCGATGAACATCTTCCAGCACTAAAACCGATCCGATGTGATCCGCGAACCGCAAACCATATATATTATATTATTATAACATAACTGTAGAACTTTTTAGTTCTGCTTGTTATTTAGAAATATTTTACACTATTTTACACTTTTTCTACACACCTAGTCTTAAAATATAAATTTCATAAGAGCTTTTACGTAAAAAAAGTGTAAAATAGAGTACACTATTTTTGAATAACAAACAGTCCTTTTTAGACTTGTTGGCAAGAGCGTAGCCAGATACAAGCAGGGGGAGCGGCACCTCTAGCAGGGGTGGGCAATGTTAATCATTTATACGGGGTGGCGTAATAAAAATGAAACAGAGGCTGTTTCGGGCAAATCACTTCTCTTTTTTAAAAATTCTTGGACCCGTCCATTTTATATTATGAGAGAAAGCCTTACCAATCATATAGTAATCTTTAGTCTTAAAACTCCTCAAGAAGGGATGGCACAATCCCCAAAATCTTAAATGAAAAGGGTGGTTGAGTGATTTTTCTTTCGTGTTTTGTGGCGATACCTCATTTGTAAGCCTTTTCAATCCTCTTTACCACGATACCTAATTTAACGTATTTAAAATTAAAAGTTAAAAAAAATGAATTCAAATTTTAAAATTTATTTAAAGTAGATATTTTATAACAGACGTGCATACATTTAAACAGGTGGCGTAAAATATTACTGAGAGGGCACTATTTTAAATTTAAAAAAAAAACAAATTAGCTAATGTGCATTTTACATCTTGCTGGTTATTAAACTAGATAAATCTAATGACTAACGATATAAATGATACAAAATTTGGTCGATTACACAGCCACACAAAAAGTGGACTGCTTTACATACAATGTATGTATTCCAAAGTGTTTTTTCTTTCTGTACACAAATCCCAGTTATCAAAACTGAACTATAAAATCACAAAAATTGCCTAACCTTTAAAAACAGGTCTTAAATATCAAACATTAACGAAAAACTCCAGCAAAAATTTTGAAAATGCGTTTTTTATTTTAAAAATGTGTATTTAACACAAATTAAAGACCGTGAAAAATAAAATTTCAGCCTCAGATTTGATATGTCAGTTTTCCAACCTTAAAGAAATCATCATTTTCCAAAAATGAATAGATTTATGACATGTTGGTAACGAGGGGTTTTAAAGGTCGCTGGTCACGAATTTGGGGTCAGATTTTTTTAATTAAAAATCAGGATCTGGGGCTGAAAATATAACTTCTATCAATAAAAATTATCTGTTTTTATATTTAAATTAAAGCATTGCTGGTCAAGCTTTATTGGTGTAACCAAAAATGTATATTGGTTGTAACAGATAATTGTAAAGTAGTAAAGCTGGCGGATTTGTGTCGTCAATGTGATGTTATTTATGATTTTGTATTTTTGGTCTTTGATGACATTGATACAATTGTTTAATAAAAAATAAAGACAAAATCAATTTTTTTATAATTTTTTGGTCGATAGTTTTATGGTGCCGTTCTCTAATCCCTGACCTAAAAAAATTAAAAAAAAAACAGAAAAATAATATATTTAAATAAAAGTAACTACTAATTTAGAATTTTTATATTTTTAAATTGTCAATTTTTATACATTCTATCAAATCAGTTTGTGTGAACATTTATTTATGACATCATATGAATGCCTCTACAAATGTGTCTGCTTATTGTAAACGCAAAACAATTTCCGATGCCAAGTCATATATTTTCCGTGACGTCAGATGTTGGCAGCGTAGCCAGATTGTGATGAAAATACTGAGCGAGTAATATTTTTTTAAAAATAGGTTTTATTTTTGGTAGAAATTTACCCTTATCAAACAAAATTTAAAAATTAAATATTTATTGCAGGTATAACTTAAGAATATTAATGTCTAAATGTTTTGTTTCTGCAGAAGCAAAAACAATAATTTGACAAAAAATACATTATTAAGTAAACTGATTTTTTAGTTATCTGAATCATAGCTAAAATCACTTGAACCACTAAATTTATTTAAATTAATAACAATAGGTTGAATGTTCAACCTGTCAAAAACATGTTCTTTATCGTACCATTATCTTATCTACTGTATGTCAAACTGAATTTTTCCACTTCTCGGGACTAACAGTACCAAGAGATTCCCTAGACAATGCTCTCTTTTCTTGAATAAGAGAGATTCCTTCTACATAACCAAACACCACACAGTGAATCTCTGTTGCACCATCTCGACCAATGTGTTTGTTATAGTTATAATAATTTTTGGCAATGCCCCAAATATGTTCGGTCGGGTTAAACATACAATAAGGTTGATCAATGTCAGTTAATAGAGAGATTTTAAGCCCCTTATTTGATCTTCTTTATACGTTATCCTTTATTTGGAGCAAAAATAAGCTATTATAATACCTTATTAAGCGATAACGTTCGTGTTCGTCGCTATTTATGTTGAAATAAACGGAACTTTATTAAGGGATAAATTTTAACATGGTTGCCAATTATAATACTCATTCGGTTTAAACGAAGAAAAAAAAAAAGAAAAGTTGCCCGAAAAGGGAAATAAATAATATGTAAAATATTTCTTTTTATGTAATTATATTTTTGCCGTCAAACTGTACAATCAATATCCTTTGGTGACATAAATTGGCAACGTCGAGATGTGCCAGCAAGTTGCTAGTTGATATTGCATAAATTACATAAATAACCTATATTCCTCGTTCTATGATTTATGGTGAATTCTTGAACTCTTATAATATTTTTTAATATTATCCATTACACACAAATCACAAAATTCGATTTTGAAGAGGTAAACAAAAAAAACACAGAAAAGTGAGGTTAGTTACAACGTTAACGTACGACAGGATAAGCGCACAGATAAAACGGGAGTAAAAACTAAAATGTATCAATACAGCAAACAAAAGTAATCGGTTATTTTTCACGAACTGCGCATGATCAGTATAACGTTTAGCGTTTAACGTCATTTACCAATTATAAGGTGCTACTGCGCATGCTTTGTATAACGGATAACGTGATGGCTTAAAATCTCCCTAATGATATGAAGGCAACCATAAGACTTTATTTCTGTATCTTTCAGCCATATCGTTTTATTTACAAGCACTAGAATCAAGAACAAAAAAATCCTTAGCTTAATTCTTAAAACTTTTTAATATTGGCGGGGCCTGAGCAAAAAAAGGTTATATCCTTGTTTTCGTTTTCTCTCACACACTTATTCGCCTGGCCAAGGGCAATAGCTGTCTCCAGTAGTCTAGTAGGTATATTCTCGAACGTGCGAAGAAGCGTACAAGTGAGAAAGACAATAAAACTGCATTTTTTTTTCTTTATCTTGCGCACCATTTTCGAGAATATACCTACAAGCGTGCGAAAAGAACGAAATCAGGAGCACAATTTTTCTCTTTTACTCCGCGTGTTAATATTGGTCGACAGACTTGCCAATATTATAAAGTTCTCTCCAATCAAAGCGGGAGAAAAACTTTATACACCTGTTTTCTTTCTCTCTCGCACGCTTGCCCGGCTAAGCGGCAAGGCTGCCTCTAGAAAGTATATGTTCGAAGGCTTATTAACCGACTTAAAAAAAGGCAGGTTATCAATTCGACACGTATGTATGTAATATTGGAATTGCAAAATATTCACATAGGATAATCTATTGGGGCTTCCAGAACAAATATCCAAAATATCATAGGTGTATGTCAAGGGTGATAAACTTAACAAGGAGTGCTCGATTTTTACTATTTGTCCGCAGATATAGGTTATGTTTGGACGTCACCAGTTTGCCCATTTGGCCCAGAAGGTAGATTTATTTTATTAATTTTTGTTAAATATTCAACTCTTAAAAACTATTTTGGATATGTACTTACTTTTAGAACTGTAATGTATAATATTTTAAAAAATTAAGACTTTATACTACTTGTAAACCAAACAAACAGGCAAACGAATTACGTCACAAATACCGAATTGACATTTAAATTGGTGTATGTGGGCTTAAATGGGATCAGGGTGTATGTATGTATGTTTGTCCAGGCATTTCTTAGAAACTAATAATCGGATAGTGACCATTTTTTTATTGGCATACATTTTTACCTCAACTCGGGACAGTAAAGATTTTATTAAATTCGGTTTAGTAGTTTTTATGATATGGGTTAATATGTGCAGCATCGTTGATGTGCAGCGTAATGGCCTGGCCCACAGCCTGGCCTATTGTTACATGCTTCGGTTGGGCTGTATAAGGAAAACCATCTCAAGACCTTGCTTGCTTCGGTTGGGATGGCAGTCAAATATAACAAAACCTTTAAATATTTTTAACAGACCTTATTACAAAAGAAATCCAGGGTAATTGTCTGGAAAGTTGCGGCAACGACGATTTTAACCAAATTTGGTATACAGGGGTTTTTTGAGATGCTGAGCACAAATCAGAAAAAAAATTAGCGAAAACGTTTCGAAAGATATTCATAATCAAATTTAAAAATCAAACTAAATTCACTAACACTATATTCCCCCCATCCATTTGTACACAATTCTTGATTTTTACACTAAAATAGCACACAATATTTTATAAACACCTTTTAAAAACTTGTTTTTATATTTTTTTACATCTTTTTTTCATTAAATTGCAAAGGTTCACTTTCAAAGGCTGCGGACATTTTTGCTGAAAAATTCCCTAGTGTATGCATGGTTTAAAAGTAAAAGTATTTAATTAAATAAAAAAAGGTATAAAATAAACATAAAAATAAGTTTTTAAAAGGTGTTTATTAAATATTGTGTGCTACTTTAGCAAAACAGGAATTTTGGTGTAAAAAAGAAGGAATAGTCTAAATGAAGTTAGTTTGATTTTCTAGTTTGATGAAGGATATCTCGAAAACAAAATGTTTTTGCCAAAAAAAATCTAAATCGTGATCAGCGCCCCAAAAACTCCCGTATACCATAAATTTGGTTAAAATCGCAACCTTCTAAACAGGTTTTTATCTAAAACTTAAAATTATGACCAAAAAAGGTTATTAAAAAAAATGACTTCCATAAAATTAACTCAAAAATATTAAAAAACCCTCTTTTTCTAATTTTAACATTTAAAGTGGCACTTTTTAACACTCATTGACGTTGTAAAATATCTTACTTTTCATAACTAGTTACGAAAACTAAAATTTTTTGCAACTGAGCGATGAAAAGTAAAATATTTAACAACGTCAATGAGTTTTTAAAAGTTTTTTTTTTATATTTTAAACTTGAATTTAAAAAAATCATATCATATTCAAAATTAGAAAAAATATTGTGTGAAACGCGTTGGAAAACCCTATTTTTCATAACTCACATTTCTTTTGCGGAACTCGCTTTGCTCGCTCCTTAGAAATCTGCTCGTTATGAAAAATACTGCTTTTCCCCAAGGGTGGTAAACTTAACAAGGAGTGCTCGATTTTTACGATTTGTTTGCAGATATAGGTTAGCGATGGGCATATTCGGATGATTTCAATATTCGAATATTCGTATTCCGAAAGATCTTCATATTCGGAATATCATTCGAAATATGAAACATTGACCGATCAACGCCAGTTGATATTCGATATATTGCGCCGGCCGCCGACCGTCGATTTACCCCGAATCGAAGCCTTTGCTTTCGAAATAACGAATTATTCCGGAAGATGAAATATGAATTATTTTATTTCGGCTTTTGATTTCAGTATTTTCAGTCGACAGTCGACTATTTTACTTGTTGGGTCGAGTTGTTAGTTGTGGTTAATTGTGGTTAGTTAGTTAGTTTGCGTATTCGTGTACGTTTTTAATTTTTTTTGCTGTTATTATTGGTGTGGTGTATAGAATAGTATACAGTGGCCGCCAAAAAAGTCGACACTTGATGGAAAATTTCTATTCTTGATATTAATTTTTTGTGTGTAGTATCTGCATTTTAAATTCAAAATTCATTATTATGGAAATGCATAATATGGATTTCCGAGTGGTTTTCAATTTGCTTAAATTTAAATACTTTAAGGAAGTAGATATGAATTGGCGTAATTGGTGCGAATATTTGTTAATATTTGATAATAAAGAAACTAAAATTGTCGTTCGATAGACTAATTAGTTTTGTTTTAGGACAAAATTATTATAGGTATAATGTCTAATTTAATAATTCAGTTTTTTTTAAACGTATTTTCCCTTGTTTTATTTTTAAATGTTTCATATTTAATACGATTAAAATATTACTTGCATTACGTTCTTATTTTAAGTTTTTTAAATATATAAAAAATTAATACGATCATATAATTGTTTTAAATTAAAATTAATCCCCTGTATTGACATTTCTATATTAAATAGTTTTGCTGGTTGCCTGTTAATAGAACACTTCAAAAAAGAAGTTTAATTAATTTTCACTAATTATTAGGCAACAGTTTACATCAAAACCCGCTAATAAAAGCAATCGACAGAAATTAAGACAATTGTCTGCAAAATAAAAATATAGTTCAACCGAAATAGGCTATTAAAGAATGCTTTTGATAATTTAGATTTAATTGCATTGCTATTTTATTATGTTCCACAAGTAATATGTTTAATTATTACTTTATTCAATAGCATAATAATAATAATAATTAAATATAAAATTATGTGGTAACGAATCACAATGTGGCATCCGACATTTAAATTTTTAAATGCATTCTTTTGATAGCTCTTCCTGTTTCAGTCGAACTAGGATTGACCTTAAATGAACCGTAAATCGAATGAACTATCATCCGATAAGTAGCGGTAATATATCCCAGCTGATTGGAATACGAATATTCGAAAGAAATATTCGAATCATTCGAAACATTTCTATATTCGAATATCGTTCGGAAGATCATTCGGAAGGTCCCATCACTAATATAGGTTATGTTTGGACGTCACCCGTTTGCCCATTTTGCCCAGATAGTAGATTTATTTTATTAATTTTTTTTAAATATTCAACTTTCAAAAACTATTTTGAATATGCATTTACTATTAGAACTGTAATGTATAACATTTTAAAAAATAAAGACTTTATACTACTTGTAAACAAAACAAACAGGCAAATGGATTACGTTACACATACCGAATTGACATTTGGCGTATATGGGCTTAAATGGGATCGAGTACTCCTTGTTAAGTTTATTACCCTTGGCTTTTCGCAACTGGCTGCACAAATAACTATTTTATATATCCCTCAATTAACAACAAAAACAAGATTAAAAGTAGGTAAACATAAACATAAATCAGGAGTAAAATTTTTTAGAGGTTGGTGCCAGCAAATCCATGGAATATAAAAGGTCTGTTTTTAGTCAGAAATAGTGTACACTATTTTACACTTTTTTACATAAGCGCTCTTACGAAAAGTGTATAAAAAACGTGTAAAATAGTGTAGTTTATAAATAATTTTTTTCTAAATAACAGACCTAAAACTTACTTGGCACTTGGCACCAACCTCAAGAAATAAATTGTTTTGTTTTCTTTTCGTATTTTGTGATTGTTGGCCAGTAATTTGTTTCGTATACCTACTTTTGATCTCGTTTTGTTGGTTAATTTAGGTTATAGAAAAAATAATATTTCATAATTTTGGGTTAATTTTTTTAAGTCGGTTTAATTTTTATTAATTTACCTTTTTATTTGAAAGGATTTTAGTAAGTTTTCATTTTTTAAGGTTTCTTTTGACAGTCAATACTGCACAAGCGCGATAACCTACAATTTGGCTGCAGCCATTTATGTTGATCGCATTTTCAAAGTGTAAAAAAATAACTTTTTCAGGTAATTCTGAATTATTTGTAAAGGACTTTTTTTCAGGATAATCAAGGTTTGGTAAAGTAGGTATTAAAATTAAAGAAGATTTTGCAATTTTTGGAATATTCAACTTCGAATAAAAATTGCCACCTAGACTTGCCTGGGGCCTTGGCGACACTCGTGTGTCTGGAAGTAATATTGGTTACTCAACTTTAGCTCTTTGTATATTCCTGTATATTTATTTCTTTCGTTAACGTTTGAGTGAATAATGGTTGTGATGTCTATAAATAGTTTCATCCATTTTGACAAAATTACTCATATTTCTAGATCTAAATCTGCTACAGAAGACGTTATTTGTTGTTTAACGATGTTTCCCCTATTTTTTTATAAATCCAGGCGCATTAAAAAAATGTATCGGTAAGTAGATGAATGGGATCAAGCAATACCTAAAACCAGAAAAAATATGTTTCAAAATGTTTATTTGGTGTTTAAGACAGCTTGTATGAAGTTCTAATAAGTGCTTCTAATTAAACATTTTGGATATTGAGGATCAAACTTTAAAATATTTACTGGGGTATGTATGTAAAAAAATAGTTGTTATGAATATCATTAAATGTATAAATGTATTTTAGTTTAACTGAAGAATCATAGCGACTTATCTTGTATTTTTAATTGATGAAATTATAGCGATTCCAAGGGAACTAAACAGTCATAGTGAATGATCTTTTATAAAATTTTTCTAATTCACTAAAACAGTGTGAGATAAATAATAGCAGTAGTCGTTTTTTTCATTGAAAATATGCTCTAAAAAGTTTTGGCTAATAAAATATTTGGTGTATTATTAAATAAAGTTAAAACTTTTGGAGAATATAGTATGTTAATTTTTATCCATATTTTATAGCTTTTTTCCATTCATCTAAAAAAGGTTAGTCTTAAGCCTCAAATTAAATAAAAATATAAGTGAAGTGTTATCTGGCCAAATTGCTTTACCATCCTTTAAGTCTACCAAGGTTTCAGAATAGTGATGTAAGAATACGTATCCAAATTTTCGTTGAATCCGAATATTAAACGGATCCGTATATTCCGGAATCAGGTAAATTCGAATACGTATTCGGTATCGAAACGGGAGCGGATGAATTCTTCCAACTGCCGGTTGACCGGCATCGACGCGGGCTCGAATATGCGATCGGATCCGTAATCGTTACGAGCTGTCTTATAAAGATTTTTCCATTTGTCCCTGGATGGCGCTGCCCTTAATTAAAGCACTTTGGGCATACGTAAAAAACTTATTTTTTTTAAATAAATACTTATTTTTTAATGCGAAAAAATAAGCGCTAATAATTTCGTCACTCCCTCACGGAAACGTAAATGTTGCGCGAACTTTCTTTTATATGCTAGATAATAAAACAAAAAAAAAAAATAGAATCAACTTTATCCGCGTTACTTTTAATAAGACTTGACCTTAAAGCAAAAAACAGTATTGTTTACCTTTCGAGTTTAACGTAACCCATTTTAAAAAATTCAAAAACTTATAAATTAAAAATGCAGGGAAGGAAAAAAAGGTACCTCAGAAAGTTTTTTTTTTTATATTTGACTTACAGAGCTGTTGTTTTATATTCTTTGTTCCTATGTTGAAACGAATATTTGTTTCTATGTTGCCTTGATATAACTATTAATAAAATTAAGTATACTGTTATATACAGTGTGGTCCATTAAGTATGCAACAAATGGGAAAATTTTTTATTTGCAATTTGTCAGAAAATTTTATTCTTCATAAAAGTTGGTGATGGTCTCAAACTGTATTAGCAGTAGTTATTTTATTAAAGTTGAAAGGTATACAGGGTAGGTCAAAAAATTGATAACTGCTTAAGAGTAAAGTACCCTTATTTTAAAAATATAACAAAATGTTATAGGGAAAAGTTGTTTAGAATTTAAAGCTATACCCAAATACCAAGTCATGGCCCTCTATTCAAATTTTTAGTATTTTTTGAACTTTTGAATTTCCCTGTATAATGCATGTTTATATTGTTCTAATTTTATATTTGTTTAAAGAACCCAAAACTAACTTACTTTTAAATTACTGTTCTTAAATTAAAACATATTTGTAATATTAAACTGAATTTATATTTTTTTGCCATTCGCCAACTTCAAGTTTGTTGCAAGGATATTTAATAGAACTTTAAAACTCCCTAAATATATTTTTAAGAAGGTATTTGGGTATAACTTTAAATTCTAAACAACTTTTCCCTATAATATTTTGTTATATTTTTTAAAATAAGGGTACTTTACTCTTAAGCAGTTTTCAATTTTTTTGACCTACCCTGTATACCTTTCAACTTTTAATAAAATAACACTGCTAATACAGTTTGAGACCATGCACCAACTTTTATGAAGAATAAAATTTTCTGACAAATTGCAAATAAAAAAGTTTCCCATTTGTTGCATACTTAATGGACCACACTGTATTTTTAACCGTAACCTATTATTTACCTCATCGCCGTTTAGTTTATTTTATATATTTTTTTAACAGAACAAACATTTTGATAGGCATAGCGAAAATAGAGAATTTTTGTAACATAAAGCGGAATTTGAAGCAGCTGCGCCAACCCTGTTGATTACTTGCAACTGTCTTTGAATTCGTATCCTTTCCTCTATTCGCCCGCCGCACCGGCACGTCCGGTATCAGCTGTGCGCGACTCCGCGTTCTATACTTAGTGTTGACTAGCGGATGCGGAGAGCTCGCGAAAAGTATTCCCTGGTATTCCCAAACACGAACGATTTACAACATCAGTCGAAGTCGGCCGAAGGTATTGATGGGAGAGGAATGGTTTTATTTTCAATTTCTAGGTATACTTTTAGTGATTTATCACGCCTAAAATATAATTGGGGAAAATAAAAAACCGCTTTAACTAACTAGAACTAACCATGACCGCCCCCTCTGGCCCCACGAGAATCAGCCAGAAAGGGCGATCATGGTTAGTTCTGGTTAGATAAAGGGGCTTTTTATTTTCTCCAATTATATTTCAGACGTGATAAATCACTAAAAGTGTACTTTTTTGTCACTTTGGCATGTTTTTATACGATTTCTGTGGGGTGGGTATAACAAAAAAGGTCCAGTAATTTACATTACATTACACACTAGTGCCTAAAGTGAACACCGTATAATTCAAACATTTTTTGCCAAATTATTATTATAATTATTTTATTATCAAACATAGTTTATGACACTCGCTTTATTAATATGCTTATTGGATATATTTAGGTTTTTAATTTCTGATATAAATATATTTTATGAAAAATCGATCCCAAATAAAAAATTGAATAAGTTATATAGCGAAGCGGTCCGTGCGTAAAAAAAGACTAAGTTAACACACTTTTTTGCATAAATAACTAGTTTTAATAATATTTTTTATTGGTGATGATTTGATAAAAAATGCACTCATTTAATTTTCTTATTTATTTATTTTTTTAACGAACATTGTAATACATTATTAATTGTTTGGGATTTTTCTATAATCTAACATAATAAACAATATTGAGACGCACGTTAGTAGGCAACTAACTACACAACAACAATCGCGCCAAGGCATTCGTGTCGAGTTCGGGACTTCTCGCGTCTGGGAATACTTTTCGCGAGATCTCCGCATCCGCTAGTACGGTTGCCTATGTTATAAGGACTTCTTATGGATACGTATTCACATATTGAATCCGAATCTCTCTTGATTCCGAATACGTATAATCCGAATATTAAAAGGATACGGAAATTTACATCACTATTTCAGAAAGCCATCTGATGGGATATTATTTAGCAGCACTGTTACAGCATTGATATTTTCCAAAATAATAGTATTGCTTTCTTGGTTGTGTGAGTATACATCGTTAAAATATTATATCGCATTAGAAATTTTCTACCTTAGCATTATTTTTCATCATTTAATAACATTCCATTAGGAATATGGGGTCATCCATAAACCACATAACTCTCTTTATGGGGGGGAGGGCTATTCTCTCGTGTTATGTGCTGTTACGTAGGGGGAGGGTCGGGGCGACCAGATGTCATGTAACGCTGAGAAATATTTTTTTTATATACTTGTATTGAAAATATTGCACAGGCTAACAGCATGTGCCGCTCGGCACTTGTCGCATACGTGCCGTCAGAACATCTAGCACTCTGGTACCTCTTTCGCTTGCACTCTTAAGTTCCCCCACTGCCCTGTTACAAGTTAATGTGTACGAAAACTTAAGCAATCATAATACTTAATTTACTTTTTTAATTAAATAATACTTATTTTAAAAAAATTGAATAATAAAAAAGTACTTGTACTTATTTTAATAGTGCGACTAATTTAATAATTTTTTGAGCTTGAATGTTAAGTAACACACCATGTTAAGGGGGGTGGATCTACGAAATTTTACATAATTTTAGATGGGGGGAGGGTTGGGTAAAAAAAGCAATTAGTGGTTTATGGATGGCCCCTAGAAAGAAAAGCTTTTTTGCTGCAAATAAAAGACAAAAAGATAGGTAGTTACCAGTATTTATCTAATTGTATTTAGATGTCAGTGGTGGTTTGTGGCATAGTTTATCAGGGAAATATTTTAAAAAAGGAAATTGGACAATACATCTTTCTGGTGTTTTTTTATAATAATTCAAAGCATTTTCTATATTAATTTTTAGGTGTAGAAGTATAAATGTGTGTTCTATGACAATCTATTTTTTTAGCCTTGTCTGAATAAAACAATAAACACAGAAAACAAAATAAATCATTTAACATGTTACAGCTGCATATCCAGGTATTTTTCTTGTAAACGTTTTTCTTAAAAAGAGTTGTATAACAACTCTCTTTTGTAGATTTATCAGCCTGAGTAACCCAACATTACCATGTATTTTCATACTGGAAACAGTGTGTTTGGTTAGGAAAAATTCATAGATGAAATATCTGCAGAATATATATATACAACTTGTAATATACACGTGGCTGCTCTTCTTATACCCTCCTCAGTATTGGTAAAACGGTCAATTATTTATAATAGGAAATAAATATTTAACCATCTTCCAACACGCATTCGACAAATTTCTTGCAGAAAGAGGTTAAGTGGAAAAGTGAAAGGTTTTCTCTTAACTAACGCCTACCAATCTCAGACAGACTTTTTGACTGATAGTTTTGTGTGAGGCTTGTTACATTTTTTTATAACTAAACTTCGTTTTTTTTTAATGATAATATGTGCTATTTTAATTGATGATATAACCTTTTCCTTTTTTTCCCTTTGTATTGTTTTATATCTATTCATTCTTTTTTTAGCTTGTGCTTATTTTGTTGAACTTAATGTGCAGAAAGGGAGGAAAGAATGGAAAATGGTCAACTTTTTATTTTTTATTTATAATGTAAATTTGTAGTTAAAAAATGCTTTGTCTATAGTACTGAATTTTATTTAGGACAATAAAGCCATTTTGAAGTTTGAGATCTAGAACAGGCTTACCAAGCCATTTTATATGAACTATGTCAGTGAGCAAAAGTCAGGAAAACTTACCGTTAAAAAAATTCTGTACATTATTTGCCATTCCTTCTATTATTGTATTGCTCGAAACCGAGGGAGCAACCAATAAAACGATACCTCATGCAACGAATCGAATCATACTGTCTGAAGGCGAAAAAATATATCACCTTCTCGTGTGTTAAATCCTGTATGAAATACCTTTCCAAGCCGGTGCCGTGGGGGAATACGAGGCTGCGGCTGCGGCTGCAGTTTTAGGCGGACGGTCAGGCCGGAAATCATCCCAGCCACGTAAAAAATCGGTAAGGAATATATGGCGCGAATTTGAGCAACTTAGACTGGGTGTCAGGGAATTGGCAATGGGAAATTAATAAAGTTAAAATTAGGATTTTGGACCAGCTGCTACTGTTAGATGTACATTTTGTCAGATGTCTACCCGGAATTTTTCAATTAAACAACAAAATTGAATTAATCATCAAAATTTATTTTATTGCCTTCAAAGTAGTCCCTTTCCGGGGCAATACACTTATTATTATTATTATTGGATTAAGTTAGGCGGCTACAGCCGTTCAAACTTGTATTTTAACTAAGACTGTCATATAAGTTTTTAAATAAGTTCACTGCCTCCGCACAAGCACAACTGTTCGGTAAATTATTTCACCTCCTGACTATTTGATTTGATAGAAAGTGTTGACGACAGAGTTTATGAAAACGCTCTTGTTTTAACTTCAATATATACCCTCTTAATCTGTCATTTCTGTTTAACTGGAAGAAGTTCAAGCTGACAGAATAATGCTCATGCAACATTTTTAATGTCTCTATAAGGTCTCCCCGAGTTCAACGCTCTGACAAAGTTGTTAAGTTTAAAACTTTCATTCTTTCCTCATAGGATAAATTAGAGATAGTTGGACACATTTTAGTGATTCTTCATTGGGTTTGTTCCATGGCATGTATAGCTTTAATGAAATATGGGTTCCATACTGAGGCTCCATATTTAAGTATTGGACGTATATATACTCATGACAATGATTAATCCAGTCATTCATACATTTTTATAGGCCGCGGCTGGAATCGATTTCAGCTCCTTCTGCGAATTTTCTTTTATGGCTTTAATCGACTCAAACGTGTTCCTCAAAGTGGTAATTTGAATTTAGGAAATAGGAAAAAGTCACAGGGAGCCATATCTGGTGAATATAGTGCTTGTTGAATCAAGTTAGTTGAGTTTTTGGTCAAAAACTCGCTCACAATTGTGGCTTTGTGAGATGGTGCATTATCATGGTGCAAAATCCAAGATTTGTTTTTCCACAAATCCGGCCTCTTTCGACGAATACTCTTTCGCAAACGCTTCATAATGCCTAAATAGTATTCTTTATTCAATGTTTGACCTTGTGGAAGGAATTCAAAGTGCACCACACCACGATAATCCAAGAAAACTAAGCATAACTTTAATTTTTGATCGACTTAGTCTTGGTTTTTTCGGTTTCGGCGCGTTTTTGTAACGCCATTCGGCTGATGGTTGACTTGTTTGCATGTCATACTCGTAGATCCATGCTTTGTCACCAGGTATGTTGCGTTGCATAAATATAGGGTCACTGGCGACTCGAGAGCATGTCTTCAGCAAACGATTTTGGATGTTTTTTTTTGCAAAATATTCAGCTCTGTTGGAACAAGCCTTGCTGCGACGCGTCTTATCTCCAAAATGTCGACCAAAATCGTACGAACTGATTCGTGTGAAATATTCAGCTCTTGTGCTAGCTCTCTCAAGCTATAATGACGATGTTCAAGCACCAATTATTTCATTATTGCGATTTTGCCGTTTTGGAGCGCCCGCGCGAGACAAATCATTAACGTCTTGACGACCACTTTTAAATTGGTTGTACCCTTCATACACTGGTTTTTTCTTTAGAACTGATCGCCGTGAGTTTTAATCAACATTTTCAATGATTCCTTACAAGAAATTCCGTTAAAAACACAAACTCTTTGCTCAACCAAGTTATCCATTATAAAAAATCGCCAAACGCACTACAGTGCAGGTGGACAAACAAAATCAGCAGCTGCGCACAGACTAATTACGAACATAGCCTCAAACTTGGCTTGACTGTGTCTTACAGTGGTGCCAACTTAGTGGCAAAAAGAAATGTGACAATAGGTTTATGCGGGCATTTTAAATTAGAAATTCCGGGTAGACATTTGACAGAATGAATACTTTAAGCATTTCAATATCATGCTTTAATTCTGCTCTTAGTTTTTTTATGGTAATATTTTTAGTTTTGATATATTTCTTAGTTTTTGGAATATTCATTCAAACATATTGTTTGTTATAAAAAAATTGATAACAGCCCTGTCAACATTGTTACTGACTTAAAATATTTTAATAGGAATAATAAGAATCTTTATCTTTTTTTTTTAATTTGTTACATATATAAATAGACAAGAAAATTTAATCATGTCACCTAACAAAATTAATAGAAATAAAATAAAATTACCAAACTGACCTAATATTTACCCATATTTTTACCAATGGAGACATTCATTAGAGCTGTAGTGTTCAAGTTAAATTGGCAGTTTTTATATTTCTTTTTTCAACACATGTTGAGTTCTAGTTTGCCATTACCTAGCTTAACACACATACTCTGGGCTTTTTTCAGTAATATGAAGGTGATGTCTGAGGTAATTGAGATATTCTGCTTAAGTTTTATACTGACTCTTATTTGCTGCTTCAAAAATATTTTGTATTTCTGCAAACAAACATTGGACATTAATCTATATAAAGGGCATATCCAGGTGTAATTCAAGTGTTTATAAAAATAATTCCATGGTTTAAACTAGAACGCAGGATCGTTAAAGGTAACACTCCCACATGATGGGTATTATGAAAATGAATAGCATCTATTAAAGCTCCAATTTTTTTATGCATTAACATAACGGTCTCCAAAATGAATAAGGAAGTTAAAGTCAATATTTCATGTTTTACAAACAAGGTTTGCAGGACTCCCTAAGATCAGCTCTACACATATTTCGCTAAGCTCGCCTTTGCAGCACAAGACAGAATTAAATAAATACTGACTGCAGTTTTCCCAACACGTTATTTCATACCTTAGATGGGAATCTACAAGAGAAAAATACACCGTTCTTGCAATATTTACATTCAGTTCGCCAGAAACCACTCTTATGATAAAACACCCTGATGCTAATTTTTTGCAGAGATTAAGAATGTGTTATTTAAAACTTAATTTATTATGGATATAATTATAATTATAATAATAATCTTTATTTTAAATTATGATACATATAACATATAACACAAAATGAAATGACGGGGCTCTGTGAACCCCTTCACAGAGCCCTAAAGACTTACAAATTTTGACAGTACTCTCTTAAGCTATAAGGTTCTAAATCTATTAAAAAAATTTTAGCTCAGTTTTAAATTTCTTAATTCATTCAATTTTTTTTTCTCTCAGATAAAGCATTGAACAATTTTATACACATATATTGGGGACATTTCTCAGTAAGTGTCAGCCTGTGTGTTGGATACCTAAGGTCTGACATTCTTGTGTCATATTTATGGTTAGCTGCTTGGTTAAAAACATCTTTGTTCTTAAAGAGAAACATTAAGCACTCATAAATATAAACAGCATACACAGTCATTAGGCCTAACTTTCTAAAAACAGTTCTACAACTTTGCAAATAGCCCATTTTTTAAATTATCCTCACTAATCTTTTCTGAATAACAAAAACACTCTGAACCATACTGTCCTTTCCCCAGAAGATAATACCATATTTTAGAACAGCTTCAAAATTAGCAAAATATAATATCCTAAGACTATTCTCATTCATATATTTGCCCACGATTCGAATCCCATAAGAAATTGAGTTTAACCTTTTGCTTTAATTTTTTATATGACATGCCCAGTCTAAATGTTCATTTATATACACTCCTAAAAATTTGGCATTTTCCGAAATTTCAACAGGCTTGTCTAATGTCATGTGCGATGGTTTGAAAACATTGGATTGTTTTGTTCTAAAAAGTAATATATTTGTTTTGTCCTTATTTAAAATTAACTAATTTTTAGCAAACCATTCTGTAGCTAAATCAAAAAATTATCTAGCTTTTAAAACTAGATCTTCCAATTTTTTACTGCTAATAATTAAATTTGTATCATCTGCATAAGTTACCAGATGTTGACATGATGAGTTTATTAAAAGATTCAAATCGTTGGCAAATATAAATAATATGGGACCCAATATGCTACTCTGTGCTATTCCTACACTATTTGACAATTCTTTGGATTTACAACTTTTCCCTTCTTTAGTTACGCTTACTGCCTGTCTGCTGTCATTTAAATATGTTGTTAGCCATTTTTTTGCATTTCCTCTTATACTATACATTTCTAATTTTCAAACTAAAACTCCCCGGTCCAGACAATCATAGGCTTTAGATAGTCCAATAACATTCCTAGTATTAATTCACCATTTTCAAGTTGTTTTACAATAAATTGCATAAAATCAAATATTGCGGTCTGTGTTGATTTGCCATCAGTAAAACCATGCTGACAAGTACCAAACAAACAACATTCTTTTAACAAACTAACCAGTCTTTTACTCATGGCTAGCTCAAAAATCTTAGAAAAACCTGATAATAAACTTATTGGCCTATAATTCCAGGGTCACCTTTTTTATAAACAAGGCCAAAAGAATTATTTATTATATAACATAGAACCTTTTGCAATCCTTTAACTTCTATACTTGCCCGCCTCACAATACTCGTAGGAATTTCATCGATACCACTACTATATTTATTCTTTAATTTTTGTGCTATTTCCTTAATTTCGTTTGGCATCACCGGATATAAAACTATGAGTTTTTTATTTTCTTTAATAGAGCACTCGAAAGGACTATTTACTAAATTATTTAAAAGGTTGTGTACAACTGAAAGCAAATATTTATTAGCCAGATGTTCTGGATCTCCCCTTACTTTCAGATCAGAACAATTTGAATCTGTTCCATTTACTTCTTTGCAGATGGACCACATGCACTTTGTTTTATTATCAGAGTGTTTAACCCTATTTTCATATTTTTTAGCCCGAGATTCAATTAATAATTTATCATACCTCTTTTTTTCGCAATTGTATGTTTCTCTATAGTCTTGTTGGTTATGTCTAGAAAGAGTTAATAAAATATCTAACCTACGTTTACATTCTGCAAGTTCCTTGCTATCATAATATCTAGTTTTTTGTTTTTTACCCACCAACTTATATGGAAAGCTATAATTAAATAATATTTTAAAAGTGTTCATAAAAACATCCCATTGCTTGTTAATATCATCTGTTTCTATACTATATACCTCCAACCAGTCTTGTTCCATCAGACTGCACAGAAAACTGTTCTGATTTTCTTCTGAAAAAACACGCTTGTATTTTAAATGTCTTTGGTCAACACATTTAGTTTCAAACACAATTTTCTGTGCAGTATGATCTGATACAAAGTTTTCAAATGCATTGGCTTGGATAAAAACAGAGTTTGTAAAAATATTATCTCTACAACTAGAACTATTTGTTATTCGAGTGTTTTCAAAGACAGTTGGAACTACATTAACTGAGCTCAATAATGATAATAGCTCATTTTTGGTTTTATTCTCTTTTAAAAGTTTAATATTGAAGTCGCCTAAAATAAATATAAGTTTGTTTTCATTAAATACACTTATTAAAAGTTGCTCTATTTTGTCCATAAATGTTCTTATGTCCCCAGTTGGTGGTCTGTACACCGATATTACTATTGCCTTCTCCTTATTAACCTCACATTCCACCGCAGCACACTCAAAAATTCTACTCACTGATAACTTATTTAGTCGTAATCTAGCCTTACACTTTAATTTTTTCCTACAAAACACTGCAGCTCCTCCATATTTCCCTTCTTCACGACAAAACATTGATGTTATTCTGAAGTCCTTAATAGCCATTTTTTTTAATTGTTCTTCTGATTTCCAATGCTTGGTGATACAAAGTACATCACATTCACTTTATGTAATTAGCGCATCGTTAATGCGGTCAATCTTGTTTCCTAATGACTGAACATTTTGATGTATAATACTTTTTGTATTATTTTTTATAATGGTTGGCTTCTTGCTATATACAAGGTGTCCGAGATAAGGAAGGCCAGTATGGGGATCTCCGAAACGGTAAGAGATAGGTGGGTAGTTTGAATTTGGCAAAGTTGCGTATTGGGGAGCTCAATAATATACCGTTGAAAAATTGAAATTATATTTCGTACTTCCGGTAATAGGGCGAAAAATCTGAAATTTTCTATTTGCGTTTTTATTTTTTTACTAGTTTATTTCAAAAGTTAAAGAAATTCTAAATATACATTTTCATTGGAACTCCTTGCGCTTCATCTATTGGCAAAGTCAAAAAGTTCTTAAGATGTTTCGTTTTCATTAAGCCATCATCAACTTTATTTTTTTAAATACGGCCCTGGACTTTTCATTTAATTTTTTGAACTCCTTATTAACCCAATTACAAAAATGTATAACAGTAAATATTTATTTAACAAATATGGAACGCCCCTATAAGATATCATGTGCGTTTCTTGTCTAACTCATTGTCACTTATAAAAATATCTTTATTTAACAGAAAAATATTAAGTGTTATACATCATTTTAATTGGGCTTAAAACTGCTTCAAAAAAATGCATTATACAATCGAGGGCTGTATTTAAAAAATAAAGTTGATGATGGTTTAGCTAAAACGAAACGTCGTAAGAAATATTTAACTTTGCCAATAGATGAAGCTAAAAAAGTTTCAATGAGAATGTATTTTTAGATTTTATCTAACTTTCGAAATAAACTAGTAATAAAATGAAAACGAAAATCGAAAATTTTAGTTTTTCCGCCATATTTCTGGAACTACAAAATATAGCATCAATTTTACAAGGGTATATTATTAAGCTCCCTACTACGCAACTTTGCCGAATTTAAACTACCCACCTGTCTCTAACCGTTTCGGATATCCCTATACCGGCGCTTCTTATCTTGGACACCTTGTGTACCTTTAAATTTTACCCCGGGACAGTTTGCAATTAAACTGTTGTCAATGCAAACATCAGCTATTGCCCCATTGAAATGCATATTAGTTTTTGATGTATTAAATGACAAAAGGTTAGCATCACACCACATTTTTATCAATTTTAGATCCTCGCTGACAATCATGAAGAAACTTTCAGTCTATCCATAGCAGCTATATTGTAATAGTTGGTTTTTCTAGAATTATAAAATGTATGAAGATGTGTTACATCTATACAGATTTTAAGAGCAGGGTGGTATTAATTCTCTGCCACCAAACTAAAGTTACTTCTATCCACATGATAATCAAATTTTGTAATAATAAATTATAGTAATAATATTTAAGAAGCAACGGATGGTCTTCAAATTGAAGTAGAAAAGGCATTATTGCAAATTAAAAAATATGAATTATTAGTTTTATCCTACAAAATCCAAACTTCTATATTTAATCATGTTATTTTAACATCATCTCTGAATGTTAAAATTGAAAATGACCCAGCCAGCAAGATATTTAGAAATTATTTGTAGAAGTGCTTTGTAAAATTAGTATTTTATTACTCCAATGGATAAACCTTTTACCCATTATCTTTTTGTTATCCAGAAAATTTGAAAACATATTCTTCATTACACTTATAAGTACATCTTCCACTTTGCTGTCTAAGAAATTCGGACTTATATCACAATTTAGATCTTGGGAAGAGTTAAATGGTCTAGTTTCTAATGAGCCCTATAGAAGAATCTACTTTTTTTACCTCGGTTTCTATTTAAACTTATTTATTATTTTTATTATGTACAAATATACTTTTTTGATATGTTTATTGTATGTACTTTGTAATAAAAGTGTGCTGTAATCTGTTATTTGCAGCTATAAATTTTAGCTTTAGATTTATTATAAAAAGGTTATTCAGGTTAAAATAGTTAGTTAACTAACCATAGGCTGCTTTTTCTAAAGCTTTCTTTTTGCAAGGTTAAGTATTCACCAATCTTCAATAAGATACATTCATAATATTATTTTGGACTTTTGGAATAGATAAATTATTACGCATTTTTAGTTTTTTTTTTTTTTAAATTAAACTTTATATAAAAAAATAACTAAATTTAAAATTAAATATTTAATTGTGCTTTTTAAAGGTTCTTGTAAGAATTTTAATTTACAACGTTAGAAGTGCTATTACAAAACTTAATGGCAACAATATTTTATTTTCAGCAAATTTAAGATTATGCGCACAAGATCTCTGTAAACTGGCAGCAATATGTTTTGCTTATGCTATTTACAAAGTTAGTAGTTAATAGGTGTGCAGTCTGGCGTTCCTTGACTTATTTTTTTATCTTTGTGACAACTCACGGAGGATTTGCATATACATATATACTATATATATTAGACATATACAATAAATACATATATACTCCTAAGTACCAGAGTACCGTGAGTGCCGGGTTTTCCGATGTTTAACCCATCTTTTTTTTTACCCCAGTTCCGTCAACGCTGCCCAAGCACTGAAACATGCAAATATTGCATTTCACAGCACCTTTTAGACAGCGTGGTAGTGCCACCACGGACGTTATTTTAAATAACTACTACCTAAATAAGTCTCCCCGGCGGGGCTGGGATTCGAACCCGGATCGCCGGCGCGGCGAGCCGAGGCTCTGACCACTACGCTACCGGACAGGCGATATTTTAAAATGGGTTTTAGAGAAATATAACTATATATAATAATCATAATATTTAAGTTTAAAATGTATACTTTTTAAATAATTATGTTAAAATCACCCCTCAACCCATCTTAAAGTATCGCCCTTAAAAATTTGAGCTAAGTTGCTAAATTACCACTAGACGAGCGGTAAAAACTGCTATTTTAACCAACTAATTCATAAATTTTTACTAAAGCAAACTTACTACTAAATTAATTTTCATATCAGTATAGGTTCACACAAACAGGAGTACATCAACAAAATCCAACTTTTTACACTAATGTGCAAATGTGGTTTTACTACACACAACTGTTTATAAAAACTGATTATACATTTTCCAATTACATAAACAGCTACAATACTTAAAGGATGTAAGATCTTTTAGGCACCAGGAGATAAACAATTCAGCTCTACTGGGATCAAAGCATAAGCCAAGCAACTGCTGTTTGAATCAGTAATTCCTTGTGTAAGCCTCTTGAATATGGTCACACGATGTTTCCCAACCTAAGTAAAACAGCATTAAAGTTCCTGAAAGTACATTTTATTAGAGTTATAATAACAAAAGCATGATATTTTAGAAATGGTTTGGGTAATCTATCAAACCAACCGCTAATATAAACATTGTATAATTTCCCACACCTAATCAACCACGGACCGACTAATACAATTAACTAAGAAATTTGCCTTCAAAGAACCACCACTAGTTATAACACAGCATCCACTACTCAAGTTTTCACGTGTGGCATTAATAGAGCATTAGCACAAAATGAGCCCTCGGTTACTACTTTGATGTTATTACCATTAGACTGAATAAATAGTTAAATACAATTTTTATAAAACTCGTGGGCATTGGCATAATACATTTTTTTGTTCTAGTATGACTGACTCTATGAATTTTGGACCTGATTGGATTCGCAACCTTTCTTCGGAGGGTAATACTGGAGGAGGAACCAGTGGTGGTGGTACACGATATCAGCTTGCTGATTATCGGTATGTAATAATTTTAAACCTTTTTAGGTTAAATAATCTTTAAAATATTTTGGTGCTATTATTTACTTAGACTTAGCAAAAAACCTAAATTTTTATGGATATTTTACCACTAATAAATTATTGTTTTTGTTGTTTTTTTTTGTTTTTATTCTAATAAAATGGAAGTATTGCTTACATTTGTGTCGACAATTAGTTTTTTTGCGGGTTGTGGATATAACAACACTGGAGGATTACAGAGGGCTTAATTGTATACTTTACAATTTTACAATCTTCAGTGTATACCTAGCTTTGGTTTCCCAGTTACTACATTTAAGTTTAGATCCATCAACAGTTTAAAAGTGACAGTTGCATTGCATATACCAAATTGCCACAATGTGGTTTCAGTTGAAAATCGCCCTTTTTTGGGTAAGATTATATCTATCAATGGCCTCTTTTCAAATATAAAGTTGAAAACCATTTTAACCATTTCAAGATATCCAAAGTATCGTCAGTTCGTGGTAGTCAACTCTAGAGCCATTTTTTTTCTTAACAAGATGTATTGGGGACTATGGACTGGCGGACGGTTCTATAACGCCTTGGTTTTGCATCTCCAAGTAACTTTTCAGCTTCGTCTCTTTCAGCCAAAGGTCTTGGTTTTTGTTTTATTGATGTTGCGCCACCATAATTTATCCGATGTTGTACTATGATGATGTTTCCGCGAAAGGAAAGAACATGTTGTTTTTTTCTTTAAAATTCTTCTAACTTAGTGATCTAAACTTGATGTAACAGTGATTTGGCTAAAATCACCAAGTGATGCAGGGAACAGGTAGTTTAGTTAGGGTATCGTTACATGTGTTGCAGAGGTTCTATAGGATTGGCGGGTTGACAAATACCGATTTTGTCTACTGGGGGAAGGTTAACCTCATCCGTTATACCAGCAACAAACACGAAATGTATACCTTTAATTGACATGGTTTGCTCTTAAGCACTTTCCAGAATTTAATTGTTCTTGGTAGCGAATATTTTGCAACTGGCTATGAAGTTCGACCTTTCGATGATATGTGTGGAATCAATATTTAATATTATCTCACATTCCTGACCGTACACATTTTCAGGTACTAGCAGGCTAAAAGTCAGTGTTTTGCAGTCGGGATACTTAATAATGCTAGGTAGCTTCTATCCAGCTTTTACTTTTTAAGGCTAATAACTGAAAATTTTCCGAAATTACTTGCAGGTACATTGGCAGAATTTCCTTGCACATGCTTTTCTTTACCACACTTTATGCAACGAATGCGGTCTTTATCGGATGTGTGTTTAATTAAGAAATATTTTTGAAACATTATCACTTGCCAATTCGTTGCTTTAATTGTCCTTTTTTTAGTGCTAAGTCTCTAGACTTCTGGACGTTTTCTTAGCTGTTTTAAATTGAAGTATTGAGGCAAGGGCTTCAAAAACTTTTAAAAGTTGGGCCATTTCTGTATCTTTGTATTTTTGTCTTCGTCGTTTAAGCTGCACCTTATAAATTTTCTGTAAGTATGTTTCGCCATCTTATTTGCGGGAATATTACAAAATATTTACTTTAAGAGCTCTTTTAAAGCTGCTCTTTGAAGTGCTCCTGCCTTCTACATTAAACTCCAATTATTGTCATTGGCTGTAGTTGTTAAAGCTAGGTAACCATGATGATATATCACTTTTTGGAATGACTGTAGATGCCTTACTTCTTGTTGCAGCCAGCCTTGGACTTGCTGCACTTGATCCACAATTGACTGCACAATTTTACTTCCACCTTTGGGGTTCCGCAAGAGTATTTAATAAAAAAAAAGGGAAAACAAGTGTACTAGTATCACCCTATAAAAAATATGCCATTTAAAGAAAAAAATATTAGTAGCACTCTTTCTAGAAATCTCTGTTCTGGAGCGAAGTTAAAAAATACGGTTTTTCGAAATTTTGTATACACAAAGGAATAAATTAAGTGCTTTTCTACACAGCATGATTTCATATCCGAGTCAAAGTCTTCACTTTAGAGATAACTAACCATCTTCAGAATCGTTCAAAGAATACTTTTCAACACAATAGAAGGATCCAAGTTGGATTTGCAATTCATTTTCAATTGCAAATTTGCATCAAACCCTAACTGTAAAACAAATTGAACAGCTTATTGATATGGCTGATGGAACCCTAAAAACTACTTTTAGCTCGGCTACTTTTTTGGATTCATCTTAGCTGTGAATTCCCAGAAATTGCAAATTGTGCTGTAAAAAAACTACTTACGTGTATTACAACCTACCGTTGTATAGTAGGATTTTTTAAGTATGCTCTTATAAAAACTGATCAAAGAACTAAACTCAATCCTGAAGCGGATATGCGGATGCAACTTTCAAATATTGAACCTGATTTTAACAAACTTGTCTCACGCAAACAAGCTCAACCATGTCACTAAGCTTAAATACAATGTTAATCACTAATAAACAACGTTTCTTATGTTTGTTTTTTTTTTTGGGATTTTATATATTTTATTTTTACAGTTGTATTTAATTAATCTGTGTTGGTAGCTATAATAGTAACTTGAAAATGTCGATTTTTTAATGGAAAATTTAATATCTCATATATTATTATATAAAGTACCGCCCCATATATAACTACAACTGCATAGTTTATTTTCCCGCCCACTTGGGTAAATTTTTGCCTAAATTAAATATTCCAGAGAATAAGCGTGACACCCCGAAAATTTTTTGCATTGCACTTTTTCCGTAGTAGCCTGCTGACTTAAAGAGGGCTGGTGACTCTACTGCTAAAGGGGTCCCGCAAAAATAAGAATAAACAAACTTTATTTCAGAATTATGTTGTACATTGCATAATTTGACTATATTTTTATTTTATTACCTACCAACACTTCTAAGATATTCATTCAAATCATATGGTTCTACTTCTACTAATAGCTTAAAGATACATTTCTTAAATCCTAATATTATTTAATATTTTTACATAATTTGGCAGAGTTGTAGAATCGAATGCAGTTGTAGTATGCCCCTTTTTCAGTAATAGTTAATCTATGATTTGGATATGTATAATTTAGAGATATTGTTGGATATTCCGTTTGTGGCTTGTTGTTTTCAAACAGTGATTTGTTCTTATAAAAAAATAGTAGACATTCTTGTATATAAATCGCTGTTGCAGTAAGAAGCCTATTTTCTCTAAATTTCCCTCTGCATGATTCTCCAACCCTCATACCAAGAATAATTCTCAACACTCTTTTCTGGCTAAAAAATATGCGTTCCAAGTTGTTACCGCCTCCATATAATACAAGACCATATCTGATCTGTGAATTCGAAGTTTGCATGATATATCATTATTTTTGTTTTTAGATCCAAATATTTATTTAAAACTCTCAAACTGTATGAAACTTTGTTTATTTTTTTTCAACATAGTTTATGTGTTCATCCCAGCAGAGTGTACTATCTAACATTTTTTTTAACAAGTTTTCTGCCTCCCTCATTAATTTGTCTGTTTTATCAACCACAGTTGTCATTGTTCGCGCCATTATCAAAAAATTGGCATCATCTGCATAATTCGTTATTTTAGTTGAACTGTCTTTCTGATGTATTTCCAGTAAGTCGTTAAAATAGATAATAAAGAACATCGGTCCAATTACACTCCCCTGTGGGATAAGTCAAAGTGCTTTAGGAGTTCCCACTCTACTTTAGGGCGTTGTTGTTTGAGGGCAGACAACATTTAATTAATCTATTGTTTTTAATGATGTGATTTAGATGTATGTAGGAACATCAGCATGTATAGTGTGTCCAGATGCAATTTATCTAGAATGACAAAAATTTGGAGTTGAAATTTGACCGTATCCACCTGCTTGATTAAAAAAAATTTAGCATATTTATTTTATCAAGCAGCCTGTCTACATTATTTATGATATAAAGAGTATTTTAGGAAGATTTAAAAGTTAAAGAAATTAGTTGAATAAAATTATGCGATAGAATTTTAACATACCTTTGATTTTTACGTTTAAATTATTTACTTATTATAATATATGAATAAAAATTAATTGGTAAACAAAACGTAAAAATCAAAGTAGGCCTATGTTTGAAATCTGTATTGGGCATATTTTGCATTTAACAACTAAAACTTTTATATCTTGCCTAAAATCTACTTTACCACTCATAAATTTAAAAAATGTTATAAGGCATGCTTGATTTTTAAAAAATAAAAATATGCTAAATTTTATTTTTTAATCAAGCAGGGCTGGATGCCAAACGGTCAAATTTCAACCCCAAAATTTTTTGTCATTTTTACGTATAAATTCGCTCATCCTGGGACACACTGTATATAGTTTTAGAAAAATAATTTATTTTCTAGATATGGCCGAGAAGAGATGTTGGCATTATTTGACCGGAATATAAAACCACCTGCTTGCCTTTCCAATTTTAAATCTCTTTTTGCAGAGACAGCTCTTCCTCCACTGGCTTTATTACCTACAAATGATGAAGAAGTAAGTCTATGTTAATTGGGGTATAACCTGTTGACTTCAATAGCGTTGTTCATAATTCATTAAAAAATAAATATTTTAACAACCTTTATTCTTTTGAATTAAATATACATTAATATGGTGTTAGATTCTTATAAATCCAACAAGCCCTTGTAAAAAACAAATCCATCTGATTTAATGCACTAGAATTGTTGTGACGTCAGACTATAGACACTTTAAAACTCAACTAAATAATTTTAGGCAAATGTAAACATTTAGGGCCGTGTTTGCTCTTTAAAATATAAATAAGTATTTAAAAAAAGAACACATTTTAATGGATTTTACGGTTATAGGAAGTAAAGGAAAGAATATTATTATTATTATTAATTTATTAATTCTTTTTGTTATTTAAAACGGTTTTAGGTAAACAAATACCGGTAATTTTGGGCAGCATATAGCACACCAGCTCAAGTACGTATTAAAACTTTAAACTTTTCTTCCTCAATTCATTCAAATAGGAATAGCTTGCATCTAAGCTGAAAAGTTTAAAAACTAGCGCTGGCAGTCAAGTTCGCCCTTCGAGCATATACTTACTAGAGGCAGCATTGCTGTTGGGCCTTGCGAGAGAGCAAATGTGCGATAAGTATACAATCTTTTTCTCACTCTGCGTGCTTATAAGCTGACTCCTCCCTACTTATCAGTCAGGACACGAGCAAGAAGGAAAGGTAGACGCATTGCGCTTTATCGCACACTTGCGTAGCGCGGCCGAGCGGCAAGGCTGCCTCTAGGTATATGCTCAAGGCTTCCATCATGTTAACCCTAATGAAAACAGTGTTTGATTTTCCGCCCGTCAATTTAAAGGTATAATAGTACTCCAAGGCCGACTCAACATAGGCATATACATCATTATCGATTATTATCCATAGAGCTATCGATAGTTCCTGACAGGTTCTAGCGCCAATGTCTTTTCCCTCTGCTCCCACTAGGGGTGATTCAAACAATCTTGTTTATTACTTGTGGGCGTCAATTTCGATGATTAGATCCATTTTTTCCAGGCTAGATGATTTAAAAATTAACTGTTTTAATTTAGTCATGGCAATGGCTACATTAAATATCTTACAGCACAGGTTTCAGAAAATTACATATATATAAGGCGTTATCGTATTTAGAAAATATATGGATGGTGTCATTTAAATTTTGAAAGTAGCAGTCATTTGCGGTCGAACCGGAAATGACACAAGACCAGTGAATAGCTCAAACAGTGCATATTTATGTCAAATAGTGTCATAGCAAATTTCATTTTTTGTGTGAGTGAAAAAAAAATATTAGGAAACTACCTCTGAGAGGCACCCGGTATATCGTTTTATTTTATTTTATGTACGATTACATTACAAACAGCCTTTTATCATACAGTTTAGCAACCGTAAAGTGACTCATAATGTACCAGTAAATTAAAGTCTTTATTTTTCACCAATATACAAAACTACATTAAAAATATATTTTTTAGATACACAACATTATTCTAAAATATTAAACCTAATTATTATTTTGAATAGTAATTATTGATATTTATTACACAATTATAGTTTTTTGATATGGTCACAACTACATTTTCATTATATTTTTACATTGCTGTATTATTGATGTCATTTGACCCTAAACACTGATGTACTAGGGTCCCCGTCCACAATTGTTGAAGCAGCGGCAATGTTGGTCAGCTCTCATTCTTCGTGCTTTTTAAACGCCTTCTCATTTGATCCCGTGTTAGCCAGCACCATAGCTGATGAACGCCTAACGGAATATCCTTTAGATGAAGAGGAGTTTGCTAGGCCTATATCCTATATCCAACAAAAGTACAAATATTTGTACTTAGAAAGCTCAGTGTTGAAATAAGCCAAAATTGTATCTTTTGTGGTCTTCATTTTCGATACAAATTATACGTTATATGTTTTATAAATGCTTTGATTTAGTAGGCAATACATGCCCCTTTCGGAAAATAGGCTATAATTGTTTTTTTTTTTTCATTTTTAATGTTTAAACTTTTATTCGATACATTTATTTAAAACAACGTCAAACATTTATAGCCGTTAGCAACCAAAGCAAATGTATAGGCCTACCACTGACCTAGCAGATCTGGTATACAGGGCTTTTGTAAAAGTTATAAGGGACCCGTTTATAATGCAATCGTTTATAAAAATTACTTTATTGATCTCGTAAGTTTACAGCCTCGTTTACTAGGACGCCCGGCCATAAAAAAAATTCGCCCAATAAAGCCTTGCTTTGTGTACTTATAACATAAATAGCTATTGTGTAACAAGGTGTCTTTTTTAAAGGTCACCTTGTAAAAAAACTACGTTTTAATTATTTAACTATATTTAAAAGCATACTGTCGCTGCCACGACGAGTTCTTCTATGTGCAAGTTTTTTCATTTAGGTGTAGTATAGTTAAAAGAATGATTTATTCCATAAGAAAAAACTTACATTATAATTTAATTTAATTGCTTTATTTATTTATTTATTTATAAAAAAATATGGGATAAAGCATTTTTTAACTATACTAAGACATCAACGTAACATGTGATCGAGCTGGTGTAGTGGCCAGCCTACCAGCTTCTCCCCTGGGGACTCAGAGTTGATTTCCGTATTGTCCATTGACCTATTTTGTAGCTCGTCATCTCACAAAAGGCAATGGCAAACCCTCTTAAATTGTGCTTTGAAAGGCACATTAAGTCGGTGGTCCCGCATATTTGTGTAAAAATCAGTCAATACGCAGAAGACACCAGACACACCCAAAAATGACCAAAATAACGGGAGGTTTGGTCGTGGCAACGACAATATGCTATTTGTTATAATCTTAAATAAAACGTTATTCTTATTTTAAGAGGGTAGGTTGGCAAAGCCGCCCAACAACCTTAGGGGGTCCTCCAAGAGGCAGAGGCGGCTCTCTTGAACGAGGGGGGCGTATAACTAGAGGCCGAGGTGGTTATCAGTCATATGGAAGGCCACCTAATTACGAAAGTGGATGGGGAAATGGGGAGCCTTCAGATTGGAGTCCCAGGAAAGAGTACACCCCACGCCCTTCATCAATGGATAACTGGAGAAGATCTCGAAATAACGAAGAAGACGACGGTTGGAGATTATCATCAGGAAGAGGAGCGCATGACAAATGGGGTAGGTGTATATATTATCAAAAAGACCTTGGTATAGCATGCTTTCTATATTGTTTTGTAATACATGTTCATTGAGCTGGACTGGATTACGTTCCTCTCAGCAGCAAGCCCACATAAAGTAACAGAGATTGGTAGAGCAGACAATGTGGTTGAGAAAACAGAATTCTTTCCATTTCCTGATTGGTTGCAGGTGCTACTCGACAGTTAGGGAGAATCATTTGCACCTTCTTAGAGTCCAATACCAACCTACGATTAAATAACGACGCCAAGTTGACCCCAAATGACATCTACCCTCCTTTAGAGAATTAGAGAATGGCTTTGGCGAACCAAACGAGGTGGAGTAAAAAATACACTCTGCTTGTGACTGAACCCTAGATGCAAGTAAAGGATGCCACCATCAACGCCTTCCTAATAAAGGCTTTAAAGTCCTCATGATAAAACTGATATGGAGTGAATTTATCAACTGGTCCCGGGATATTTACGAGGAGTGTGTAATAGATTATTGTCAGGATCAAATACAAAAAGTTGAACTCTTTTTTAAAAATTGTTTTAACTTTAATGGTTTTTTAACATCATTTTGTAATATGTCTGTATATATTATTATCGTTATACTTTTGTAATAGGTCGGCAAACTAGTTGGAGAGGAGAAGGGGAAGGTGAAGAAAGATCGGGTCCACCTGAAAGGGGGGGACGTTCTAGTTGGCACGACCTAAATAGGGGTCCCCCGTCCAGAAAATCTTGGGATGAAGATCACTTGCCAGAATGGGCCAATGAAAACCCATTAGAAAGTGGTGGATCATTTGACGACAGAGGGGCTTTTCATGGGTCAGATGATGAGCAGGTAAGGATTTCTACTATATAATCATCAGTGTGTTATTTAAATATCTTAATTGTCTAGAAATAAAATAAACTTAAGCTCCTTATTGATAAGCTTTTTTGTCCATCGGTAAATTCGCAATAAATTATTATTTTCTTAATACTTATACTCAATTGAAACAATAATAATACGTTTTTTGTGTAAAAAAACTTTGTGTAAATTTATGAAGAAAACAGTAAAAACAAAGTTATTTGAAATAGAAAACTGTTTGTAATAAATTGACTTAATTATGTTTCCTCATTTATTGTCTGAATCGTCACTGGACCATCCCAAGTACCATAATACCGACGCAATATGTGCACAACAACCAACAACTCTTATGCCAACTTTGCAATGACAAAACCATTTAATGTTCCTGCTGAGACCCGCCAGCAAATTATTTTGTTTTGTATCACATAGGTTAGTTTAACGGACCAAAACAAATAAATCCTTGTTTGTAAGAAATGAAATATGGCGAAACACATTTGCAGGAATTTTATAAGGCACAACTCCAAGGACGAAGACAGAAATACAAAGTAAGCCTTCAGGAGTACAAAGCCGATATTCAACGACTAAATAATCTGACGTATCCAGCATATCAAGAAGAAATAAGGCAAGAACTAGTCGTGGACAGTTTCATTGAAGGTCTGCGTGATCCGGATATGAACCAAGTGTTAAGAATGGCCAGATTTAAGAAAATATCTGAAGCTCTTTCCTGCGCAATTGAATTCGAAACGCCCAGAAGTCAGGCAAGACTTTGAAGGATGAACTTTGCACCAGAAGATGTTAGATGATTTTGCAAGAGTGATATAAAAGTTGCAAGAGATCTTTTTTAAAAAACAAACAGAAAAAGATAAGAGTTTAATATTCAGAAGCATCCGTGGTTGAAAGTGGGGCAAAAAAGGGCATATCCAGAGAAATTGTACCAGATCCAATGCCTCTGCAAGTAGTCTGGTATCACGGCTGCAAAACAATGGCTCCGGCTTTTTAGTACCTGGAAATGTAAAAACAAAGTTATTTGAAATAGAAAACTGTTTGTAATAAATTGACTTAATTATGTTTCCTCATTTATTGTCTGAATCGTCACTGGACCATCCCAAGTACAATAATACCGACGCAATATGTGCACAACAACCAACAACTCTTATGCCAACTTTGCAATGACAAAACCATTTAATGTTCCTGCTGAGACCCGCCAGCAAATTATTTTGTTTTGTATCACATAGGTTAGTTTAACGGACCAAAACAAATAAATCCTTGTTTGTAAGATTATTAATGGTTCACAAATCGCCTTATGAATTTTTTAAACGACAAATCAAAAAAATGTCCAAAAGGACAAAAAATCAATAAACCCCGCAAGTTTAGAGTTTTTTTTACCTGTAATTTTTTTTACAAATCTATTGTAAATGTTAATAAAGATATCTGAACAAAAAGACCTGATTTGAATCTTTTTTTTTCACGAATATGATGGACGAAAAAGGCCGATCTTAACCCACCTTCTTTAAAATGCTTTTAAATATTTTAAGAATATTAAACTAATTAATTCTAAAATTAAAACTGACAATTTTCGAACTTTAAAAATATGTGCTTAGTTTATAGAAATATAGCAAGTTAGAAGTATCTAGGTTAATAATGTTTTTGAATAAATTATTTTAGTTTTTCCCCATTCCGACGGTCGTGGTGAAGTGTCCTGAGGAAGCTGGAGTCATTCATTTTACATTTTTCTTGCATCCTGTGTTACAAGAATTCTTCCAGCTAATTCCAGATTTTTTCATTGTTTTTCAAATTACTATAAAAGCCGATAGAAAGCTTTACGAGGGCCAGTGTTAAATTGACTTTTGATAACAAAGACAATAAAACAGTTAGCACACTTACACTCCATTGTTGTTACCATAGTAAGGTTTTGTTTACCTGATTGCTAATAAAAGGGTGTAAAATGACAGTATGCAATCAAAAATGTGAGATGGTACTAGATATTGGTTCCAAACATACCATCGTGAGGCCACACATGGTAGCCCATTACAAAATATTCTGTCCTAAGAATAATTACATTTTGGAAACCGGTAATGGAGACGTTATACTAATTAAAGGTATACGTGAAGCCAAAATAAGCCTTTAACAACTTTTTTACTCATTGTGTTTGTTGCTGACATAATGGACGAAGTTATCTTGGCCCTAACATTATGAAAGACCAGATGTTTGTACTTAATCTTCCCCAACGGAAATTAAAAAGAGATCGCTGAGACTACCACATAACAGTGAATCATCAATTCGAAAAGTTGTACTTACAGAAGATGTCATACTACCGCCAATTCAGAATGATTGTCCGACCAAAGTTTAAAGATTTAGAAGAAGGTGAAATCGTAGTAATCAAACCAATTAAAAATAGTCCATTATACGCTAAAGGAATTCTGCCATGAAGAATTCTCAACCTGTTAACATGATAGTTACCCAGTTACCTCTCCTAAATCAACCACCTAATGCCCAGCAAGACCTGGTGATTTCATCAACATTTCTACTAAATCCAGTTCAGCTCACTAAGCTGAAAGAACTTTTGAGAAGAAATCGAGAAGTTTTCTTTCTTTTCGAAAATTATTTGGGGAAAACCAAGCTTAGTTCAATATCGAATTATTACTGGTGACGCAGAGCTAAAAAAGCCACCAACACGACGAATTCCTTTAGTTAAAAAAGACGAAGTTGAGAAGTTTATTGGAGACATAACAGAAATATCCCAGGTTCCATGGACTTCTCCAGTAGTCTTAGTTAAGAAGAAGAACAGTTTTCCCCTACTAAGAATAAAGGATACCCTAGATACGCTTGGGGTCAAGTCAAGACCTAAAAAGTGGCTGTTGGCAAGTAGAACTTTATCCGAAAGATAAGAAAAAATCTGCTTTCTCGACTGGAACCGGATTGTAGCAATCTAATGGAATGCCATTTAAACTATGCAATGCTTACTTTAAGGAGACCAGCTTGGAAAACATGCTTGGGAGAACATTTTACGTTCACCTGAAAAATATCAAAGATGTACAGGGTTGTTCATTTTAAAGTAAACAGGGCTTTATTTTTAAACTTCCCCGTATTTTTTTTTAAACGAATATAGCCATTTCGTGTATTTTTTTCCTTAGAATTCAATAATCTAATCAGAAAAACATTTGAAACAAAAGAGTTACAACACGAGTGACGTATTTTTTAAATGGAATACCCCGTATATTTTTATATCAATAGATAGAGATTTTCACGAGAAACTCGGTGATATAGGGGTTGCTGGGTTTATTTCCTGCAGTACTGCTGCAATTGTCTAAAAACTGCATGATAATATAAGTATAGTTTCACCTGAATAAACCTGGCTGCCACAGGTCACAGGTGCTTATTTGTCAAAGTCAAAAATTTTAAAATACGTTTATTACTTTAGGATCGTTATCTTGTTCATGTTCATTTTGTTCACGTGTTAAATGCTGCACTGGGAGATACTTAAAATATTTCAGTGTTCCCTGAACCATCGCATAGGTTACTCTTTTTCTTGTAGGGTCATACCTAAGTCTCTAACTGCGTCAGTAATTGACTTCATGGGATACAAAGTAAAATAATTTAGAATAGCTCGATCCCGGTTTCTTTTTCTCATTGTAGTCCTTTTTCTAATATGTAACGATTTTGTTTTTTCGAATAAGACCTTCAGTTTTAAAATCGTTTTTACTCATATATTTCGGTGGAAATTTGCAACATATCCTCGTTGTGTTTCCCCCCCACATTTATAATAGAGAGTTATAATTTGAAGCCTTTCTTCTGATGAAAACCTCATTAGAAAACTACTCCAAAAAGTAATAAACGTTTTTTTTTTAATTTTTGACTTTGACAAATAAGCATCTGTGACCTGTGGCAGCCAGGTTTTTTCAGGTAAAACTATCCTTATAGTATCATGCAGTTTTTAGACAATTGCAGCAGAACCGCAGGAAATAAACCCAGCAACCCCTATATCACCGAATTACTCATGAAAATCTCTATCTATTGATATAAAAATATACGGGGTGTTCCATTTTAAAAATACCTCACTCGTGCTGTAACTCTTTTGTTTTTGTTTCAAATGTTTTTCTGATTAGATTATTGAATTCTATGGAAAAAATACACAAAATGGCTATATTCGTTTTTTTAAAAAAGTACAGGGAAGTTCAAAAATAAAGACCTCTCTACTTTAAAATGAATAAACATTGAGTGCCAGTGGGGTAGAATGAAGCCAATTTATAGAACTAACAGTACACAGAGCTGCAAGATCGACTTATACATAAAAAAGTTCTTTGTGTTGGTGATTTTATACCATTTATTATTTAACTTTTCTTATTAAGTTATATTTTGTGTGTATAATATCCTGTACCAATGCTAAAAATCGCAATTTCAGTTACAGTAAGGGACCCCATTATTGATGATAACAGTGTTTTAAATATGGGTTTAACTATAAAATTTAAAACCAATAAAGAAAGAATGGTTTAAAATATTTTTTCCATAACTGATGATAAAATGTTATAATTTTTAGATGGATGGAAAAGAAGGGCACAAAAGAGATGGTTTACAAAAATCAACATCACAACAACATATATCCCACAAACAACATCCACCCTTATTAACTTCAAAATCTACAATGTCTCTTGTTAAGGATACTGAACATGAAAAAAATGAGGTAATTTTATTTTCTACTTTAGTTATTAGGGTAATTTTTGTAGTAATTGTAAGTTGTAACATGTAAATAAATAAGCATATAAATATTTTGGCATTGATTAGTTTGTAAGCTTATCAGTTAAATTAGATTTAACATTTATATTGAAAACGTAATTTGTTGTGACTGGAGATGATTTCTTTTAAATTTAAAATTAATTTTTTGACATGTTATGTATTGTAATTAATAGTAGTTGCTTCTATGAATTTTGTTGGCCCAATAATAGTCCATTTTGCCTTTGTTGTTTGTTAAGTTTCATCTAGGTTATGATGTATGTTTTTGGGTAAAAATTCACGGCTGCATGGTAATTCTTCTGTATAGTCTTCTAGTTAAATTCACATATACGATCGTCTGCTCTTGTTAAAAAGTCAATAATTTATAGTCCAAGATCCCACCACATCATTTCAATGTTCATCTCTTTATTCATTGAAATATATTTTTTAAAGTTAATTATAAATAGACTAATACGGATCCGCAAGGTTGCCTATTAAAATATAGTCGCAAGTAATTTTAAATCAAATATAGTTAATTAACTTTTTAAATTATGCAATTATTCTAATCGTATTTTTTTCCCAGGGAGCTGTTTCAAATTACTACCGCAGCCCCCTGGGCTTTTTGTGCCTAATCCCCCATTTCCTACTAGTCTTGTTCCTTCTACAAGTCTGTATAAACCGAGACTGGTTGGTTGATATATTCCTGTATAATCATCATGGTTTTTGTTGCAGTCAGAAGTAGCCCATTCTTGCCTCTCCTATCACTATGAGGTTAAGTGGTGGAAGGTCCAGGAGACACTCCATGGCTGCTGTTGGGGTTGTTTTGATTGCTTCTGTTATAGCTAAGCAGGCAAGTCTTTGTACCTTGGCCAGTTCTGTAACAGAATTCTTTGTCCACCGTGCCAGTGATGCGTATGTTATAGGTCTTACTACCATGGTGTATAACCAATAAATCATATTTAGTTTAAGGCCTCATATTTTTCCATGTGCGCGTCTGATTAACATAAAAGTCATCTTCGCTTTCTTTCTTATTTTCTGTAGATGTTGGTTCCACGTAAGCTTAGAGAGAGAGGATGACACCGAAATATTTTACCTCTCCCACAATCTTGATTTTTTCACCTCTTACGTTTAGGGGTCTTAGGCCCTCTAGTTTTCTCCTTTTGGTGAGGGCAACCATGGCTGATTTGTAAGGGCTTACGTTTAGTCCCTCCCTTCTCGTCCATCTGGTAACTAGATTTAGGACCGGTTGCATTTTATCGCTAACAGTATTGTTAAATTTTTCTTGGACAATAATGACGAGATCGTCTGCGTATCCCAGTGTTTGGTGCCTTTCAGTTGTAGGACATTTAGTAGTTCATCCATGACAAGGTTCCATAGCAGTGGGGACATGACCTCCCTGCGGAAATCTTCGCTCAACCCGAGCTACAAGAGTTTCTTCAAGAATTAAAGTATATACTGATCTGCTCTTAAGCATGCAGTCTATCCACCTGCAGCTTGTTGTGTCGAACCCTCTGCGCCTCGACGCGCTTGTGATAGATGTAAGGGATGTGTTGTCAAACGCTTCTTTTATATCCAGAAAGGAATACATTAGTACCTCCTTGCATTTAAGAGCATATTCGGCCTTCCCTACAACTCATGTAATGCTGTTTCTGTGGACTTACCTGCTGTGTATGCATGTATGTCCTTGTTGTAGAGGTCTGTTCGTAAGTGAATTCTCCCTGATGTGCCTATTTAGTAACTTCTCTAGGGGCTTTAGCACAAACAACATCAGACTTATTGGCCTGAAAGATTTTGCCCCATCCTGTTCGGTTTTCCCAGGTTTGGGGATGAATGCTGTGATTAGTCTCCAGGTTATTGGTTTATAGCCCAGAGCTAGACTGCCTCTTAAAAGTAGACAGTCTATGTAGTAAAAGCTCTGGTCCTTTCTGGAGCATTGCTGGGTAAAGTTATCCGATCCTGGCGATTTATATGGTTCAATTGAGTTTATCGCCCATTTGATTTTGTCTACGTTTATCATTGATTTCTACTACATGCCAGTCATTCCTGGAGCAGAATCCCGGGTTTTCCAGATCTGAACTTTTGCAGTCTTCCTGTGACATATTGGTTATTTTGCATCCTGAAAAGTGTTTCCCAGGTTCCCTTAGTAGTTCTCTCATGGTCTCATTTGCTGTTAAGTAAGCCTAAGAGCTTTGTATTTCCGTCATAAATAACCTTTTACTGTCCAGGTCTAGGTAGGGATTATTTTCTAATTTAGACATTTTCGGTTTAAAAAAGACAATATTTATTTTATTAAGGAAAGTTTTACTATATATTAGTAATTATGCAATATTTTTCCCTCTGTTAATAAGTTTCTGTGATCTGCACAATTGATTATTGCCTGAAAAGGTCGATCAGCAACTAAATAGAGGTCATTACTAAATATTATGAACAAAATTATCCTCGGTATGCTACTGTGCGCTATTTCTGGGTTATTATATAGCAGTTGAGATTTACAGAATTGATTGTCTTTCTTAACTCCTACTATTTGAGTTCTCTCATATAGATATGATGACATTCATATTAAGGCCTTATACCCCATACATTTCCAGCTTTTTTAATAATTTTCTATGAAGAAAATCATATAGTTTATCCGACTTAAAAACTAAAAATGCAAAATTTACACAATAGTTGTTTAAAGAAATGACTTTATAATCCGTTATCCGCTGCATTTGCACGATAAACATTGTTAAACTAAAAAAAAAAACAGATTCATTTCTGGCAATTGCAAATATTATATTGGGACTAATTATTACAGAAGAGTTAATATTTGTATTTAGGGCTGTAGATTTTTTTATACATTATAAATAATATTACATTAAAAGTAGAACTAAAATAAATTAGCGTTTTATTTTCTTAAAGGATAGCAGCGACACATCCTACAATAATTCAGATATGATATCCACAGAACATTCCTCTCCGGAAAAAGAAAGAAAGATGTCGGTTCCAGAAATGTTGGATAAACCATCTAAGGAAATCGTTAGTAATAATAAAGAGCGAGCCAAGTCGGAAGGCCCCCAAAAAAGTGAGAGTCAGCATTCATCGCCGAAACCAGAACGGAAGTAAGATTTATTTTTATTTTAAAATGTTGGAAGCAATATTACATATTAAAGGACTATTGCAACAGTTTAAATTATAAGTTTATAATTACTCTGATAATACAAAAAGAAAATATTATTTAAATCACGACAGTTTAAATTTAGGCACTGGCAAGTTACGCCTTGACAGAGACCAACGCCAAGGGCCGTAGCTTTTTTACTAAGTCGGCCATATTAAGACCAAACTTTGGTCTACAGTTTATTTTTAAATATCTATAGTCTTTTCTTACTTTGTTTTTTGCATATGTTGTTAGAGTGCAACTCCCAGCGTCCAACCTAGCCATAAGAAGGATCTTTATGTCATTTGTATGGCTTATAATCATTCTATTACGAAATCACAGCCATTCACAAAAAACGCTTATCTTTTATTTAACATTATTTTCTTGTATTACACTTTATTAATAGTTGATTGTCTTTCCTAAAGATAACTAGATATTCCAATAATAACTGAGACAAAAATGTAATTTTTTTCAGAAAGGCAGTTATATTCAATTTATATATACTAAGTAATATAAAAAATGCAACACCGAGTAGGAGTGCTGTAATTTTGAACATACTTTTACAATTTTTAAGTCTACTAATAAATAGAAAGTGATTAAAATTTAGCAAAAAAGCTGAGATATCCCACCTTAATGTTAATGTGTCGAAGCTCCTCTGTCAGCTACACATTCGTTACGTCGTCGCGTCATTGATTGGAATAGGTGATTGATTTCTTCTTGGTATAGTGTATACCAAGCCATCTCTATTTGGTTTCGTAGAGCCTTTAATGTTTGTGGAGGGTGCTGTGGATTTTGCAACCTTCTGCCCATTTATTAGAAACAATTCAAATTAAAAGTAATTTTGGAATGAGATCAATACTCCATAACGGAATAAAAATGTATAATAATCTACCAATAAGAATTAAAAAAAATTCTTGTTAAAGTAATGTTGCATGTTATTTTTTTAAGTGTTATATTCCCTGTAATAAACTGTATAGTTAGTTGGAAATTAAATAAATAAATTTAAAAAAAAATATCCCATACATGTTTGATAGGGGATATGTCTGGAGATCGAGGAGGCCACTGAAGCAAATTTACACTGGACGCTTTTGAGAAGTCTAAACTAACACATGAAGTGTGCATTGTCCTTTTGTTAACATATGGATTTAGGACTTATACTTGCTAGGTGGTAGTACTCCATTACTTTTTGTTAATAATATTTTTGGTGATCATTTATTTATGAGTAACATATACATAATGATTCATTAATAGTCTCGTAGATGCATAATTCTCGGTTAATAAACGGTTTTAGTATAGGCAAGCAAAAATACTGCACAAAAGAAACAGTGTCATTCGAATAACAACCATTACATATGTCAAGTTGGTTGCCTTAAACCGAAATACATCTCAAAAAACAATTAGGAAAAATTATAATTTCGATAATTTAGCAGCAAATCGATCGCCAAAAAAATATTGTAACTAACTTGGACAATAACTAGCGATTAATGATCTTAATTCTTAACGCAACGCGCTCATTTGGGTTGCTCGTCTAAATGGCCTTGAATAATTATAGCCCTTATTAATATCCTTGTTTTTTAAATAGCTATTAGGATCCTTTTAAAGTTTCTACAAACATTTTAATATCAAATTATTTTTAGAGTGGAGGTTAATGATTTTGAAAAACTTCAAGAAGACTTTCTATCAAAATTAGTAGTTGATGATGATCCTTCACAACATACTCACACACAAAAGAGTTTCGAATTATCCAATTTACCCCCTCCGCCAAATCTGGCGGTCCCTGGCCAAGATAAATGGTTTTATCAGGACCCACAAGTAAGTAAATATACTTTAAGTTATTGATTTCACTTAAGAAATTAGTTTGAAAAAACCTTTCTTTATTTATTAACAGTTTAATTAAAGGCGAGGCTAATAAAAATTTATACAACTTTACTTCTATACTCTATTTGTTTGAAAAGGGAAGTAATAAATTATCGAAAATTGTTTTAATAATTCTCACCCAATAGTACGACTCTCAGGTACCGCACAGTAATTTATACAAAAAGGGCGGGAAAAGAATATTTTCGCAGGTAGGTAGGTAGTATGTAGTAGTAGGTAAGGTTAATAGGACTTAAATTAAGAAGAAATACAATGGAAGTACGACTGAGTTTCTGGCTTTCCTGTACTTTAAAAAGCAATAGTAACTGAATGGTGGCATGTGAATTAATTTCTTAGCATTAATAATTATTACTATAAAGAAATATTAAAACGCATATGCAAATGCAAACTGTTTATTTTTCTTAAAAAAACAAGTTACAAAAATTTACCATAAAGAAATTAAAATTAAAAATTATTTACTATAACTTATCACTATAAAGAAATATAAAATAGCAAATACAAATACAATCTTTTTATTTGCCCTAGTAAAAAAAACAAGTTACAAAAGAAAGAAAAATCACTATACAGAAATTAAAAATTTAAATTAATTGCTATAAATTACACAGCCCCACAAAAAAGAGTTAAGTTAAAGGTCCAAAAAAACCATGATATCTTTATGTTTTTTAGGTTGCTGAATCCGAATCCAGGCTCAGTTAGGGCCCATCAGGTCAAGGGCATTTCAAGGTCAAATTTGAAAAATTATTTAAACACTGTAAACTTATGTTTTTGAGGTCGTAAGTTTCACCCAATCAAATTTGGTTGTGATTTGACCTAGAAATGCCCTCCAAATAATTGAAGGTCTGAAAGATTTGACCATGGTATCTTTATGTTTTTGGGGTCGCTGAATCCGAATCCGGGGTCAGTTTGACCCCATTAGTTCAGGGTCAAGGCATTTCAAGGTCAAATCTCAACCATATGTGATGGGGTCAAACTGACTACATATTCGTATTCAGCTTCCTCAAAAACATAAGTATACACTATTCAAATTTGGTTGCAAATAATTTTGCAGATTTGACCTTGAAATGCTTTTGACTCTAACCTGATGGAGTTAAACTAACCCCGGATTCGGATTCAGCGACCAGACAAACATAAAGATACCATGGTCAACTCTTTCGCACCTTCAACTTTTTATTGTGGGGCTGTGTTATCACTATAAAGAAATATAAAACATCAAATACAAATACAAACTTTTTATTTCTCATAAAAAAACAAGTTACACAGGAAAGAAAAATCACTATACAGAAATAAAAAATTTAAATTAATTACTATAAAATTTCACTATAAAGAAATATTGAATAGCAAATACAAACTCTTTATTCCTTACAAAAAAAAACCTACACTACTATCTGACATAGACATATCCGAACTAAAATCTGACATAGCATCAGCTGTATCTAATGATATAACTAGTGGTTCTATTGGTGTTCGATTGAGATATCTAGTATCCACATTCCTTCTTCTCTTTAATAACGTGTTTAACATATTTTCTCCAGTTTTCTGGCGTGACGTAAGATATTGCTTTTGTAAATAATTTTTTAATACCTGCCAATTTGTAGGTTACATTGTTTTTTTGCTATTTCACTTTTTACTTGAGCCCAAATAAGCTGTATGGAATTAAGCTTGCGGTGGTATGGTGGCAAACGGAGTAAAGTTTTATCACGAGTTTTTTCAATTTTATCAATAACGTACTTCTCATTGTTTATCAATATTACCTTTTTGACCAATTCTAATAACTTGCGTTTAAAATTGTCATTATCGAATAACCAAGACTGTATATTACGTTTAAGCCCTACAACACAAAGTAAATACAATTATAAAAAAATAAGGTAGTACATCTTGTTAAACATTTGCGTCTAAATTATCCCCGCGTTCATAGGCGCAGTGGTATCGACCGAAGGTATCGTTTGCTACAAAAGTAGATACTTGCTTTCGAGTTTATTTGTATTTTACATATTGTAGCAAGCACTTCGTTGCGGAGTTTGTTTTAAAAGTAAAAGGCAAAGTAGTATGCGGCCAAAGTCGTGAAATAGTATATATTAGCATTTTCTTAATAACCGTCCAATCAAAACTTGGGCCACTGGTCATTTATCCAGTAAACGTGTTTTAAAGTATGACAGCCCACAGGGCTTTGTTTTGGCTAGGCATAAACTTAATAGTAGACAGCGTACCTGTTGTACAAATAAGAAAGGAACCCGGCTGTATCTCGGTAACTATGTATTTATCTCACAGCGTTGGGAAAAATATTTTTAGTAAAAGTTGTTAAGAGAAAGCTGGAAATTATTTTCAAGTTTCTAAAATTACCGCGAGATGGCGCAACCGCAACGGTAAATTAAAAAAAAAACATTTTTTCTCTTGTATTAGGTACAATTTTAATAACATCAGCAAACACTCTAATCAATTCTGCATAAGTTTGGTGAAGGACCTTTTGTCGTATTTCCAATAATAATGCAATTTTCAAATAGCTCTATATCCCACATCTTTTATCGGAAGTGGTTCAAGTACGTACCCATCTGAAAGAAAATTTAAAGTTCTTTTAAATGTCGTTCTTTTCGATGTCGGCTAATTTGTAGTTTACCAACTAGAGGGCGTTGTTTAAGGAAAACTCGTTTTTTTTTTTAATTTTGTGGAGAAAGTTAAATACAACGATATGATTTTTTATTGTAGGTTTAAAAAATGGCGCTCGTTTACGAGTGTTGCTGACCAGAAAATGAAAATACAAATATTTTGCTTTAAGGGATATTTCCTCTTTATATCTTGTGTGTTTCTAAATAGACCATTAGCCGTGGAAAAAAGGAAGCAATCGTACTTACAATGCCTTTTTAAATAGTAAATATTGACTATGCGCTGATCATTTATTGATAGATTTGATAGGATGAATGCGGTTAATTTAATAGAAAATAGACCTATAAAGTGCAAAACTAGCCACCTTGGAACAATCATACTCAACACGCCATTTAATCGACATAAATACGATAAATTACCTTCCAGAAACTTTAATTTAGCATACTAAGAATGATTGTTCCAAATCCCCTATTTTTTTAACAAAAGCCAAATTCGAGCTTGGTTAGGACGTCAGACAGACCTACACGTATGCTGATGATTTTCCGCGATACTTTTTTCTGTAGAATTTCTTTTGATTTAGATGGAATATTGAGTATAAACTGCTCCAAGATGGCTATTTTTTGCACTTTCTAAGTCTTTTTCTAGTTCTAACCAGAACTAACCGCAGTCATCCTATAAAAACTTGGCGATAAATGGTTAGCATATAGTCAATATTCACTGTTTAAAAGGGCATACTGGGTACAATTAGTCCATTTTTCTTCGGTAGGCTGACGGTCTATAACACATAAAACTTTATTTACTTAAAACTCTTATTAGGGGATATTATCATAAAGAATAGAATGCCAAGGACAAGTAAAAACATACTTTTTTAGTTACAGGAAGGAAAAAAATATTTGAGACACTCCACAGCCTAAAAATAAGTAAATATTCTCGATTGGAATTGTTATATTAGGTTTTAAACATGCTACTTGTTTGTTTATCTGTAATTCAGTTTTAGTTCAAAATTCGTTTAGAAACGTTTAAAAATTAATATGCGTGTTAAGTACTGCTGTGATCAAAAACTGAGGTGAATATTTTATTTAAACTTCCCGCGCATGCCAGTTTGGGCAAATTGTTTTATATTTAACTTGATTTCATGCTAATAACATCTGGTAAAAATTTGATGTCTCTGACATCGTTATTATTTAGTTTACGCTTGTGAACAAAGAAAAGTTTATTTGGCGATTTTTACAATGTCTAATTTTATTGAGCAACGAAGTGCCATTAAATTTTGCTTGCGAAATAAAATTTCTTGTGCCGAAACGTTTAGAATGCTGCAAAAGGTATTCGGCGATTATACCATGTCTCAAAAAAATGTGTATAAGTGGTATAATGTTTGCTGATTTGGGACACTCTTGGCGACCATCAACATCAATTGACGAGCAATACATCAAGAAAGTGAAGGATTTAGTGCTTAAAAATCGACAATTATCCATTAGAGACCTTGTGGATATGGTAAATATATCATATGGATCTATTCGAGCGATTTTGAAGGATCATTTGGTTCTCAGAAAAGTGAAATCACGCTTGGTGACAAAATTTCTTAATTTCATGAAAAAAAAAACGAGGCAGAGAAGTCTGTACATAGATGCTTGCCAACTATCAGGACGTTATAAAACGCATTATTACTGATGATGAGACTTGGATCTACTCATACGACCGGTAGAGATCGAACGCTGTAAGAACAACACCGATACGTCACGGTCTCATATGGCAAACCCGTATAAAACCGTGACGTATCGGTGTTATTCTAACAGCGTTCGATCTCTAACAACCGACCAATCGAGTAAATACCGCACAAAAGGTGAACGAGGGCCACGAGAATCAATGCAAAGTCGTTTAAAAAACAAGGTCATGTTGACTGTTTTCTTCGATTATCGTGGTGTAGTGCCAGGGTTGTTAAAAATCATGATTTAAAAAAAAATCAAAAATCGCGATTTTTTTTTTTAAATAATGATTTTTTGATTTTTTTTTTGTAAATAGCACAATCGAAGTTTGTAACGTGTCCTTATTCTTAAACATTCTCCTATCTCCTAATATTTTTCGTTTTTATAAACTCTTATATTAAATATTTACCGCGAGAAAGCACTGGCACTTTCTTGAAAATTCCTGTTAGAACACGCAGATTTACTACATAAAGGGGAGGAACGCGGACGGGCGTCATTTCCTAGTTAAGATCTGTGCGCGCGAGCATTGTTTTTACGGCCAACTGAAAATTTTGATATTGTGTAAAATATAAAATATAGTTTTTTGAATATGTCGTTCGAAGAAGTGGTAGAAAGAAAGACCTTATCTGGCAGTTTTTCAAAGAAAAATTGGGGAAAGCGGAGGGAAAACCGGGATGTCGCGCTACATGTAAAAAATGTAATTTGGAAATGCAAGGATTGGTGGAGAGGATGAAAAAGCACTGGGAAAAATGTAAAAATGTAAATAATGAAGACATCGATACTATCGATACTTATAGTGACTCGTCATTCTCGTCAACGTTATCACAATCACAATCAGTTTTAACCGTAAGTACCTTTTTATTATTTGTTAATTTTTAAAAATGGTGTTGAAATATTTTTTCAATTTTCCATGTTTGGAAATTTTTAAAAACTTATTTTTACAACAATGTGATCAATGTGTTTTCTGGTGCACTTTATGTGTCACGGAATTTCACAATTTTTGAAAATGCTTTGGAATTGATACGTTTTTTTAACACTAAACACTATTTGCAACAAAAAATTATTGGATGAGCAATATTTTCTGAAAAAAATACAATTTTTTTTTTTTATCCAAGTAACTATTAAGGTATGTAACTATGACAACACAACACCTTTTATTTCTCAAAAAAGTGGCTCATTCAACGATTTTTTATTTTTTGCTTTAAATTAAATCGATTCTATTTGACGGGCTCTATCAAACCAAACTAGAAAAATTATAAAATTCCGTGACACATAAAGCGCACCAGACCCAATGTGTTTTCTTAGATACTTTACATACATCTATCATCTATGGACAATTGAAGCCTCATATTGTTTTTTTTTTTAATTGCAGGTACAACGTACTTCAAGCATAAATACGTCACAAATTCAAACTGAACAAAACTTTCAGCAAGCAAGTACGTCGCACTCAGTTTCCCCTTCAATCCCAGTAAACAAAAAAAGAAAAGAATGTAATACTGACAATACTGACATTACTGACACAACTTTTCTGGATCTCTGATGTCTTTTGTTGTACGTACTAGTAAGCCTGCCAAAAATGAAATTGATAAGCAGATTGCCAGAGCCCTCTATGCAACTAATAGCAGTTTCATCTGCCTGGAGCAATCCGAAGTTAAGAAAGCTATAGCACTACTGCGACCTGGATATGTACCGCCCAGTCGAAATGATGTGTCAGGCAGACGGCTTGATCAAATATATACCGAAGAAAGAAGCAAATGCTTTAAGGGGTTGTCTTCAAGTAACGTTTGTCTTTCACTCGATGGATGGTCTAATGTGCATAATGAACCCATAGTATGTGCAACAGTTACTGCAGAAAATGGCTCCTCCTTTCTATTGGACACTGTAGATACAACTGGGCATCCACATACATCCGACTACCTAACAGAAATTGCAGCAACCCTTATAAACAAACTAAAAACCGAGTATGATTGTACAGTGAGTAGTTTCGTGACAGATAATGCAGCTAACATGTCTGCAATGCGAAATGAAATAAAGGCATCTGATTAATTCAATGTAATAGCATATGGCTGTGCTACACATATACTAAATTTATTATGTAAAGATTTGGAAATCGTTGATATAAAAGAGCATGTAGTCCAAATCGTAAAGTACTTTAGGAACAATCATTTTGCATCTGCAAAAAGGCAAAAAACTAGTCATACCTAGTGATGTTCGATGGAACTCGCTTGCAGACTGCTTGCAAGTATTTACCGAATCATGGCCCATACTTTTTAGAATCAGTGAAGAACACAAAGAAAAGATTGACAGTATTATCAGGAAAAAAATTTCAAACATTCATTTAAAGAGAAGTGCTGAAGATTACCTCAAAATTCTTAAGCCAATTTCCATTGCCATAGATAGGTTGCAAAAGACCGACGCCACTATTTCAGATGTTGTAGAGCAATTTAAAATATTAGAAGATTACTTTGAAGAAACTAATCTGACATTACATCAACTGCAAAAATTTAAAAATCGATATAATATGTGTATAACCCCGTATCATTTGCTGGCATTTCTTATCGACCCAATGAAAACACAAAGTTTGACATATACTGAAAAAAATATTGCATTACAAACTGCAAAAGAACTGTATCCAGATAGTGGTTTATTACCACTAATCATCAAGTTTCTTGCCAAATCAGAGCCTTTTAACGATTTTATGTTTCAAGATGATATCCTAAAAAGCGTAAAACCTATTGACTGGTGGAAATCACAACGAAACGCAGATATTATTGAAAAAGAACTTCCCATAATTACACAACTGCTCTGTGCAGCTGCTTCGTCTGCATCAGTAGAGAGGATATTCTCAAAATTTGGTTTAGTGCACTGTAAACTACGCAATCGATTAGGTACTGAAAAAGCTGCCAAACTAGTGTTTCTGTACAAATATTACAATTAAATTTGTTTTTTTTTGAATATTTTCTGCAATAATACTTCTATCTATGTGTTCTTGTGTTCTTTCATTCTTGTTTCGATTTTTCTTCATAACCCAAATTATTTTTTTATAATTTTTATTTTTGATTTTAATCATGATTTAAATTTAAAAAAAATCAAGTGATTTAAATCGTGATTTAAGTCGTGATTAAAATCAATTGATTTAAATCCTTGCAACCCTGTGTAGTGCACTATGAATTCCTTTCACCCGGCCAAACAGTCAATACGGAGTATTATTTGAATGTTATGTGTGGATTGCGTGAGGCTATTCACAAGAACCGGCCGAAATTGTGGCGAGACAACTTTTGGTTTTTGCATCACGATAATGCATATTGCACACTGCATTGGTGGTTCAAGACTTTTTGGCTAAAAATTCTACTCAAATCGTTGCTCAACCGCGGTATTCGCCTGATTTATGGCTGTTTCTAAAACTCAAAAGACCACTTCGAGGACAACGTTTTGAGTCGATTGAAGAGATTCAACGTGCATTAAAGGCCATACCTGAAGACTATTTGGCATGCAGGGAGGACTGGAAGAAACGTTGACACAGGTGTATTTTATTGGAGGGGAATTATTTTATAGAGGACGAAATAAATTAAGGATTTTTCATTTTATAACAAAATTCACCATAGCTTTTGATCACAGTAATATCTTCTGACCAAAGTTAGTAGATAAGCAAAATCCAATTTTAATGGTGTCAAGTATAAAATATACAGGCCACACTCACACTCTAAATCTCTGAATTGAAGTTTTTAAGTCTCATTTTAATAAACACCCACAATATGGTAGTACTTATACCTAAAGTCAAAAATTTCTGTCAGTGACTCATTTAATACCGGTCACCCAACCGACGAAGCGGCTGAATAAAAATCTAACACTAGTTAATGATTTTTAAGCCTATGATATACTTTTCCGCTCAAATAACAGTGAACCGGCCAAAAGTTTCATCGCCACGTTGTCATAATTCGCGAGAATAAGTTGCCAGCCAGCGATCGCATTTAAAATAGCACGCCAATATGTATTGAAATCATTGTTATCGAGAAGACAATAAATGTGGCAACACACATCCCTTAGTTTACAACTTGAACAGACTCGAAAATAAGCGTATAGACATTTAGTGTTGTTAAGTGCTTTTAATTCGGTAAACTATGAATATTAACCAACCTTCAACTAGTAATCCGCCTACAAAAAAAACTCAGTTAACGTTAAAAGAACGAATAATGGTTAAAAATGTTTACCATGGGATTCGGGAACGAAATCCTGAACTAACCACTTTGGATGCTGCAGAAATATGTGCAACTTTAACAAACGTTTTTTCGTGTACGGTATTCAGAGTTTTAAAAGGCAAATAAACAATATTAGTAATTATTCGGATAACTGGAAAATGCGATTTTTCGCTATTTTTTGCACACTCCCTACTTTCCGATTGTTAAACATGAATCAGAAGTTGTTTTTTTGACCGCCTCTTATAGTATTTCAAAAGAATAATAATTAATTTTTTAATTACATTTTACGACATATTCCTTTAAATTCTGTCATTTGCACGAAAACGTTTAAAAAACTCATACTAATTTAATATTAAAAAAAATCACTTAAAAAGTACGGAAAAAAACCTTAATTTTCAATAAAAAGTAGGTAAAACGGTTTAAGTCCGAATTCAACTCTCTAAAAATGTTGACCTGTTGCCAAGTTGTAATAGGTTTCTTTATGACATTGTTATAAGGTATGCGGATCTTGCTTCGCTCGGCTCGCAACGTTTGATCAAAAATATCCACTACATATGAAACTCGAAAGACCCGAAATAGTTATTGGATTCTACAAGCTGATGATTTTAGGGCGTGTTCTTATAAAGTGGATATTTGATAAACATGCGTGCAAATAGTAAAGTTGAGATATATTATATGATGAACAGATCGTGCAAAGTTCGATATTTAATATTGAATTTGCAAGATCGGTGGTGAATTGGCAAATCGGTGTAACTTAAATTGTCTATCGTTCTGTTTTAGACTGAAATTTTATAATTTTTTTCATGTAGAAAAATAAAATCGGAGAAGGTAAAATAAAAGTAAAAAATGTATTTTTTTGGGAAAACTATGAGAAATCGCCAAATAAACTCAAATTTGTGTTCTATGACCTCAAAATAGGAGGTGTGAAAAATTTAGCAAAAAATTTACAATTTTCATTAATCCGAATAATAACCAAAATAATATAGGCTTGTTACTAATTTTAAGGGTTGATGAAAATGTGAGAAAATAACTTTGCTTGTAAAAAATATTTTCTGATTTGACGAAATTTTATCATATATTTTCTGAAATGCACACGCCACTGGAATTGATTACCCTGACGCCGCACAACCCGGGGCACTCTAAAGGCGAGCGATGCGTCATTGACAGAAATTCTGGACTTGAGGTATAGGCTTTAAGCCTTCGTGGACTATCCCTAGATAAAAAAATGTGAAAAACTCTAATATCTTGTAAATCACGATATTTTAGGCTATTCTTCAAAACAGTTTTTCTCACGCAAATTATTACTACCAAAATTGTACCTAGATACTAAAAATAGATCAAAGACTATACATTTTTCCTTTGTACTTTTTTTATTTAGATGAGTAAATCATGTATTTTTATATAGTTCAATTTTTTAACATCAAACCAATTAGGTATTTTTCACTTTTTTTATTGCCAAAACATTTTTTTTTGTGTTCATACGTTTTTGGTCACACATGACTACACTTTATTCAAATAATTTCATATAATTAATAGCACATACGTGAAGTACCAGTTCGTTAAATGAAAGTTTTATTGTAAATAAATATACATTATAGGCGTTGACAGATAATAAAATTTATTTTAGGGACAAATGCAAGGACCATTTACAAATATGGAAATGTCAGAATGGTTTAAAGCAGGTTATTTTGGTCAAGATTTAAAAGTTAGGCGGCAGTGTGATGAAAGGTTCTTTTTACTTGGCGAGTTAATGGCAATGTGTGGCGGATCCAACCCATTTCAGACAAGGTAATATTAAGCCCACATTATTATCTGTTATAAATATATTTTTAAGTAAATTAAGAAATCATCAGTATTATTGGGTTTAAAGGGCGCCAGTAATCAGTTACCATAAATTTTTGTTTAAACTGTGATGAGGATCTTTGTTGCTGTAATTATTTTATATCACATTTCTTTATAGAATATATCGCTTTATTCTGACAACGGTTCATTTGGAATGCCAAAGCTGAATGGTACACAGTACTTTAGTTTTATTTATTTTTTTATTTATTCAATCCCAACTACCTTTTAACAAAGTTTATTACAGGGATTATTTTATCTAAAAACATGTACTTTAACATAATTAATACAAGAAGAAATATAACATAAATGTTATACACATATACAGGGTGTTAATTAATGGCATGCAGATATTTCAGGGGGCGATAGTACTCGTCAAAATAAGAAAAACATGCAAATACATGCATGGTCTAAAGGGCGTCGTTTTGATTATACAGGGTGTCAAACCTTTAATTTTGTTTTAATTTTTTTGTAATAATATTTTAACTAAAAGACATAGCGGTACAAAATTGGTGAATTGGGGGTTCTTTGAGGCGAGAAATTCAAATTCGTCCATCCTTTTGATGTTGCTAATAGAGGGCGCCAGCTACGGCCTACCCCACTTGTTTAAGATGACATAAGTTTTTTTAACCTTAATATATTGACCTGTTTATTAGAAAATAGGATAAGATATTTTATTTAGGTCTCTAGGAGCAACTGTTTTCGAGATAAACGCACTTTAAAGGACGCCGCAATTTTCCTATGAAAATGGGTTTCGGCCAATTATTTTCAAACTTTGCAAAGTAATAGTTTTCAACACGCTGATCAAAAGTTTCCACGGGCACAAAACAATTGGTCGAAACCCATTTTCTATAGGAAAATTGCGGCGTCCTTTAAAGTGCGTTTATCTCAAAAACAGTTGCTCCTAGAGACCCAAATAAAATATTCATTTTTGATGCAGAGGGAATTATAGTATCCTATTTTTAATAAACATGTCAATATATTAAAGTTATTTTACCTTAAACTCTCTACTAGCAACATCAAAAGTATGGACGAATTTGAATTTCTCGCCTCAAAGAACCCCCAAATCTCCAATTTTGTACCGCTGTCTTTTAGTTAACAAATTATTACGAAAAACGAAAACAAAATTAAAAGGTTGACACCCTGTATTATCAAATAACGCCCTTTAGACCATGCATATATTTACATTTTATTTATTTTGACGAGTACTATCGCCCCCTGAAATATCTGCATGACATAAATTAACACCCTGTATATACGAGCCCTGTCTCAGTGAAGTTGGCCAACTATCAAAACTAAGTTTTTTTAATGAAATTTGTCATATTAGCGAAGACGTAATAAAAACTAAAATTTATTTCTGGTAACATATTTTTATTTAAAATTAGCCTAAAATACTATATTTTTTTCTAAATGTACCACTTCACTTGCTGACATGGATCCCCAAATCAAAACTGAGGCCGGAAACTTTTTTTAAGACAGTCATTCTGAAACTCTTTTCTTTAGTTCTTAGAACACGACTCCTACTATTACCCACGCATACTTTAAATCTGGCTTTATCACTCCAAATAATGGAGTTTCATTGGTTCAGAGACCATAATTTGTATTCTTTGACACACACTAGTCTGTTTTTCTTTTGAATCTTTGTCAGTAAGGGCCTCTCTTTTGCCTAGAAATAATGAATTAAAAACGAATAACAAAAAATAATTTAGTCCTACCTTGTAAGTTTTAAATCCCAGTTTTTGGGCGTAGGTGCAAACAAAAGGGTCCAAAAAATAGTAGATTTTAAGATAATTGATTTTGAAAATAACCCGTTGACTTACTCATTGACTCATCATAATTATGGTGCACTTCCCGAGGGGTTAGAAACTTGAAATTTGGTATGTAAGTAGGTTTTAGGACACAAGTAAAGAACAAATTCTAAAAACTACACATTTGTATTCGGAACGCACTGGTAGTATCGTATATATAGCGGTTATTTTAGAAGAATTTAAATTGAACCTGTGTTTCTGCGGCCGTAATTGTTTTAAAAATTTAAAATACTGGCAGGATTTTATTCCATTTATTGAACTTAACAAAATGGGACCATATCAAAAACACTTATGGAAAATAAGGGCTCGCCTCTTAAAGTAGTAAGATCTAAAATTAGACCAGGTTTTTTTTAATGTTAGGTTTTTTACTGTCTGTTTTAATGAAAAACTGCCTGTATTATTGAAAAAATATTATTTATTCAGTCAGACAGATCAGTAAAAAACTTGACGAGTCATAAATGATTTTGGTCTAATTTTAATTTTTTTTTACTTTAAGAGGCCAAGATTTTTGGATGGGAACATGGTCCTTGTTTTACATTGCTGTTTATGGTAAAATTCAACATACATTATTGCTGTTCTTGTTGTTAAAATATGCAGTTAACTGTTTATTGTTTTTAGCATTCGATTTCCTGTTTTAAAAAACGACATATCAAAGATGCCAGAGAGTGACCTGCTTCAGTTCCAGTATTTATCACAATTTGCAGCATATAAGCAGGCACAAGCCCGTGTAATGGCCGATCCTTGGACTGCTCTTACAGTTCAACAGCAGGAACTTGCTGCCCAAAGACTGATTATGCAACAACAGGTAAGAAAAATTTGTAGTATCAAAGAATTTGATTATGCCACAAAGTTTAATAAAAAGGCTTTATTTGGTGTGCTTGCTGCTTTTCTTAATTTTTATTTATTTATTTATTTTTTAGTTTATTTTTAAAATATTCAGAGTATTTTTTTGTTTAAAAGCTATAAGACAAAAGGATTGAGATAAAGCAAAATAAATTTTGCTCACTTGTAATGAAAATCTTCACTCAGTTCTAAGCAAAAAAATATAGGCACCTGATATGTTTCATTAAAGTTCTTTTGTTTTGCTTGTCCTATTTTTAACCCACAAAACAGCTTGAACAAAACCTAAAAATAAAGCAGATCATACGTTTTATTATCAGAACACAAAACTTTTAAAAACAGAACTAAATCAGAAAAAAAAATGCTTTTTATTCAAAAACACGAAAAAAAGACTAGAATGTTATTAATTAATTTCGGTTTAGTCATATCATGCAAAACTATTTTTTATTACTCTGCTCACAGGTAAATAATTCAATGCGTTTTTCTGGAATTATTTAAATATAATAAAGGACGCCGGCTGTATCTCGAAAACTATTTATCGCACAGCGTTGGAAAAAATATGTATAATATTATTTTTGATTTGATACCAACTTCTTTTCATATAACATAACATTTTCAGCAAGTTCAGCAAGATCTACAATATATGCAGCAACCCCCACCTACAAATCCACTGATGCAGATGATTAGTCAAATGCAACAGGTATGGTATATTTAGTTGTTTTATGCAATAAATCATGTTCCTTTTATTTTTGATTTTATTTTTTAAAATTATTTAAGTTAAATGAATTATTTTTTTTTTTACTTTTGGGATTGACCTGTTGTTTATGTAAATAGCTTTATAGTTTAAATTTTGTGTTGTTGAAGCAACCAGAATTGATTAAACGAACGAATTAAGTTTGCCGCCGTTATTCTCCTTAAAAAACTGTATTGCTTTAGCAAGCATTTTTTTTTTTAATTTGTAAAATACTTGTTTTTAAAGAACCTAAATCACTGGTTTTATATTTAAAAATTATTGTTTTTATTTACTATTTTAATAATAATTGCTCACTTGGTCACTAAAATGACACCTGTTATCTGTCAAAATTGACTTTTTTCATAGTATGTGTCAGAACTGTCACTATTTGGAGAATTAAAAAAAAAAAACTTATAAAAAATGTGATTTTTAGCAAATTTACTTCATCCAAACCATATTACCACAATTATAAGTAAATTATTTACTCTCTAACAGTATGATTATTTTTGCCTTCGTTACTTTGGTTTTTAAAAATATCATATTTAGGACCCTAAAATTTTATTATAGGATAAGAAAAGTTTTCCGCATTTGCCAAAAATAGTGCAAAAATCAACTTTACTGTAGGTGGCTCAGACTTAAATAATACATCATCATAAACTTAATAATACGATATCTAATACATTTTTCAAAAAATATCAATTTAGACAGATAATATGTGTCATTTTATAAAAATAATCTCACCTTTTTTAAGGACACTGTATAAACTCTGTTACAGTCCAATAAATTACCCACTCCTGGTCTTATGGAAAAACAGCCACCCAATATGACAGGGGGCGCCATAGATCCACATGTTCATATGCAGATGACTAATTTTCTTTCACTCCAAAACCGTTTGCCAAGTGGAATGCCAAATCACATACCAGGCGGCATCCCCAGTGGTGTGACAGGACCATTACCACCTGATAATCTCTCTGGTATATCAGGTCTTCCTGGAGCAGGGTTAGGTAAGTGTCAAAGAAATAGTTTCTTTTAGGAAACTTAACTTATATAAATTTGTAATTGTATCGGGTATCCCATTTTCGACACGTTCCGACTTATATATTAGGGTGGAACACTTTTTATATGATTTTTTTTAAACTTGGAATTGGAATACCTGGCAAAAGTTGCCTTATATAAATGGTAATAACACCTAGTCCATTAAAAAATACGGTAAAAGGTCGGGAAACGCTGGACTTGACGAGACCACTTGTCCCTTATGTATTTTGGGGCGCTGATTACGAAAATAGGGGTTAAAACTTGCAGCAATGGTCGGAACACCCCTAAAATTGCAAAAAACGCCCCCACGGTGGGCTTTGGAAAAAATTGACATTTCGCAAACTAAGCCATCTTATATGTTTTTTGGGTCGCTGATTTCGAAAATCGGGGTGTCGAGACGAAAATTTGTGTTACACCCCCCACATGCGTGAAACATCCAACAGTACATTCCAAATTAATTTTAATTTTTGAATAAAAAGTATTAAAGTGATCTTCCGAAAACACGAATTACCCGAAAACAAAATCAATATTCCTATGAATTAAAACTACTGTTTAGTTTAAACATTGATGAAGACGAAGACCTTGAAGAGGAAATGGAGTTAGAGCTTGAGCCAGAAATATTGATTCTGAAAATCAATGGGATACGAGTGATTTTTGCGGTTCACAGATAAATTCCGAAGGTGATTGGGACGAAACAACAACAGAATTTGACGACGATGAAGAAATACTTCTGCATGCGAAATACCAAGACTAGATTTGAATACAACTGAATAGTAATATTTTTTTAAAGTTTTATACTTGTCATATTTGATATATATTAATAAAAATATATTTCATTTTTAGATTTAGAATTTTATATTTCATTTTTCAACAAAACCCACCCCTTGGGAGGGGTGTTTCTTGCATGTGGGGGTGTAACACAAATTTTTCAGTCTCGACACCCCGATTTTCGAAATCAGCGACCCAAAAAACATATAAGATGGCTTAGTTTGCAAAACGTTAATTTTTTCCAAAATCCACCCCTTGGAAAGGGTGTTTCTGGCATGTGGGGAGTGTAACACAAGTTTTCCAGTCTCGACACCCCGATTTTCGAAATCAGCGACCCAAAAACCCTATACGATGACTTAGTTTGCGAAACGTCAATTTTTTCCAAAACCCACCTCTTGGGACGGGTGTTTCTCACATGTGGGGGGTGTAACACAAATTTTTGAAATCAGCTACCCAAAAAACATATAAGATGTCTTAGTTTGCGAAACGTCATTTTTTTCCAAAACCCACCCCTACTTAGAGGCTTTTTTTGCTATTTTAGGGGTGTTCTGACCATTACTGCAAGTTTTAACCCTTATTTTCGTAATCAGCGCCCCAAAATACATAAGGGACAAGTGGTCTCGTCAAGTTCAGCGTTTCCCGACCTTTTACCGTAGTTTTCAATGGACTAACCCCTTATTTTTGAATTTCTAGCTCAACAGCTGGAGCCCCCTTTAGAGACGTGAAATTTTATTTTTTATGAATAAATGAACTTTCACGTCTCTAGCGGGGGCTCAAGCTGGTGAGTTAGAACTTTCAAAATAAGAGATAATAATAACATTTCTATAAGGCAACTTTTTCCAGGTATTCCAATTCGAAATCTGAAAAAAAATACCTATAAAAAGTGTTCCACCCTACTAGGTATACATGTTTCACATTTTACTTTTTTTTTTAAACATCATGGTTTTGCTTTTATAGATCATGTTGAATATGGTGGGCCACCTTGTATGAATATTTAAATAATAGATATCCTCATAGTTAGATAGGTAGTGCGGGACCTATTAGGTGGCGAGCAAGCTCCTCTAACCTTGCGGTTTTTTTGTGGGACACTGTGGAAGCCCTTTAATTTATGGTCCAGCTGGTGTAGTGGCTAGAATACCAGCCTCTCACCGTGGAGACCCGGGTTGGATTCCCGCATTGTCTATTAGACTTTTTCATAGCTCGTCACCTAACACAAGGCAGTAGCAAATAACTGTGTAGTATTTCTGCATAGTAAACCCTCTTAATTTATGCTTTGCATGTTAAGCCGATGGTTCCGCATATCTGTCTAACGCAACACAGATATACGCGAGAGGCAGTGGCGTAGCGGGGGGAGCGAACTTTTTTTGGGGCGACCCAAATTTTCATAGTGCAGTATAATAAAAAAATATTTTTTTACAGGTACTGAGACAGGTACATTAAAATGAGTTATGTACAAATAAAAATGCAAATTATTTAAAAATCCTCTGCTATCATACAACGCTACATATGAAAACCACAAAATTTGAGGTCTCTACTTTAATTTCTTTAGAAACTATGAATTTTTAAAATATTTAACCCCTTTTCCCCCTTTTGGTCCCCTTAAATCCACTGAATTTTGTTTATTAATGAATTAACTATTAAAGACATTTATTTTCCAAAAACTATTTGTGTAGCAAAATTGAAGCCTCTACAAATATTTGTTTGGAAATTATCGCGTTTACTAACATACAGACAGACGGACACGAACAATGTTTTTCTTCAAAATGTGTTTTTCGTAACACTTACACCCAGAAACGTCAAGAAATGCAAGGACAAAAATAGATTTTCTTTAACCAACAGTAAAGCCTCATTACCTCGTTAAACGATAAGGAAGCTAAAATATGAAATTTTCTAGAGCTACAAATAGAATTTTTAACAATAAGAACCTAAATTTGCTTTAAACTGTATAAATAAAATCATAATACTTTTATTCCTTAACATTACAAAAAGACCGATGCTAAAGTTAATTACTTAAGAAAATAATAAATAGAAATAGACGAAAATAAATTTCATTTAAAAACTTACGTTCTTTGTCTAAATTTTTATGGCTGGTAAGAAAATGTGGTAATTGTGGAGAAAGTTGCAGCAACGCTGATTTTTGGAATACAGGCGTTTTTTGGGGCGCTGATCACGAAATATAAAAAAAATGTCAGAAACGTTTCGTTTTTAAGATATCCATCGTCAAAATTGAAAATCAAACTAATCCTATTTTCACTATACCAGTATTTCCCCTGCTTGTTCTACACAATTTTTCATTTTTAACACGAAAGTGGCACATAATATTTTATAAACACCCTTTAAAACCTTGTTTTTTTTTATTTATTTTACACCTTTTTTCCATGCTTAAAAAATCCCTCGTATATACATGATTGCGGCGTTTAAAAGTTAAGCATTGGTATTAAATGGAAAAACAATCGTAAAATAAATACAAAAACAAGTTTTTATAAGAAGTTTATAAGATATTGTGTGCCAATTTAGTGTAAAAATCAAAAATGTGTGCAAAAAGAAGGAGGAATAGAGAAAAAGAAGTTAGTTTGATTTTCAACTATAATGATGGATATCCCGAAAATGACACATCTCCAAATAAAAATTCTTTTAGATTCGTAATTGGCGCCCCAAAAAACCCCAGTATGCCAAAATTGTTCAAAATCAGCATTGCCGCAACTTTCCAAACACTTACCGAAAATGTTTCAGGGTTTGTGATTGTCTAAGTCAGCAGCCTCAAGGAGCTTTTCTTTCTTTTCTTTGCGATATTTTATTTTCTTTAGGTTGTCGCTCCATTTTTAATAAGATACGTTGCCAACCAACGTGTTTCTAAAATTATTATTGCATATTCGCGTAAGAAACAAAACTTACACTGTAAATAAACCGCTGCCAAAACCGCGGCGCCCGACAACCGGGGAATCCCAAAAGAGGAGACGATGGATATAATATGCTGCCAATGATTAATATTGCTGCGTTTAGCGGTTAGCTATAAAGAGTACATATGGCGCTAGAATAATGAGGCTCATTAGGTGTGCAAGATCAACTAGTTGAGGGGGCGCTAATGTAATAAAACCGGAAGGGGCTGCCCCCAGCACGCTATGCCACTGGCGAGAGGGCGCCTGTGCTCTGAATAGAGTATGGTACAGTAAGAAAAAGAAGATCTTAAAAAGCCGAGTGATGATCGCGTTGTTAAATTTAGTAATGGATTTAGCATTTGTTAAAAATTAACAACGGTTTAGAATGTTTAACAAAACGTCAGATTTTGACAGGTTGCCTACTAAAATCATTGACTTACACTGACAGTGACGTTTTGTTAAACATTCTAAACCGTTGTTAACTTTTAACAATTGCTAAGTCCATTGCTAAATTTAACAACGCGATCATCACTCGGCCGTTAATGATACAATTTAGAACAATTAAAAGGAACGATACTACTAGGGCTGTTAATATTTTAATTAGACGCGTGCGTTTTGCTATCCAAAAGAGAACCATCATCTTGAATACTTGCTGTAATTTTATTTGTGTACATAATTCTTTATATTATCTGAGTATGGTTTGTGCCTTTTATTGGGTATTTTTACTTTCAGATCAGTTATATTTTCTGGTATTTTTAAAAACCAATGTTCTATTTAGCCTTAGACTAATCCCTTTGATGAGTAATTTTATTCATAGCTTAAAGCACCATATTCATTTAAATAGGTGTCCCACATTTGCACTGTTTCTGTACTGCCTTTATCAAATTTGTAATAAAGTTTATATTCTGCTTCTTATTTGCTTTCTTTTATTTATCTAACACATTTCAATAAAAAATATGTATTAACGTTTAATTTTTACAAAAAAAAAAGAAAAATCGCCGAGATCAAGACCAACTAGTAGATATTTATTTTTTGAAAATAAATGAGCCAGCTTTCAAAGTCTAACATGTTATGCACTGTAAAAATCAGAATAAAAAGCACTGTTTACTTACATAAAAATCGAATATGGCGCACATAAGAAATAATGAAATTGATGTTGGTGGCCGAATAACGAAACGTCTAATGTGAAATCTAAAAGCACTGTCAGATAGAGCAGAAAGTGATACTGTAAATGGGCAATATATTTTAAAATCCGTTTTGCAGTTGAGCTAGAAAAGAAATAAAAACGATTTTGGAAAATTTCAGTTTTCCTCGGTTATATCCGGAAATACTAGGAATTTTAATACATACTAAACACCATATTGTTAGTGCCATATATACGCAACTTAACCTGATTCCAATGGTGAGGGTCGAATTAAACTTACCCTGTATAACTGTTTCCGTGATTTTTAATTTAATGCTAACATACTCTGTAAATTCACCATGGGGTGGTCAGCGGATTTAAAACCAATATTGAAATATAAATATATACTTATGGATCTGGACGACGGTACCTAATTTGCAGAATAGTTACAGCATTTACCTATTAAGCTAAAGAAAACTAGGAAGACAACGACAGTAAACAATATTTATAAATGGTAACAACACATATTAAAAATAAACTTTTCAGGATGACTGTATTGGTATTTTTGCAAATTTTGTAAATAGAAATAATTTTACACTAATGATACAATTAAACATGTTATATTTTAAATAGTTAACTGAAATAAAAAGGTCTTAGACAATACAAAAACAAACCTAAAAATACATGATAGACATGATATTAACGAATTCAAAATCTAGATAGAAGTCTCATAAGGGCTTGCGTCCCCAACATATCTGGAACTTGAAACCTCGTGTCGTGTTGCCATATTTTAAGCAGGTTCTTACACGAAATAATGTAAATTATATAATTTCAGCCAGCATTGAAACATCAGGTAATTTACAAAATACAGCTGTTATATCTCAACATATACTAAGAGAAATATTTATTTAGTTTATAAAATGAAAATTAATTTAAAAATCAGCAAGAACAGGAATATTCTTTAAACCTACTAGAGTGTGAGAGAGAAAAAAGGGGTATGTACCCAGCTCTGCGTGGTGTTTGGGCGGCTCTCTCTCGGATCCTTGTTCGCACGGCCGAGCGGCAAGGCGACCTATTAGACCTGATAAATTTTCAATCCGACGACATTGTAACAAGAGAGTTGAAATGAAAAAAATATGACAAAATAATGCCAAGGCTATCTTCTTGTCATCGGATTTAGAAAGCGTCATATTTGTTCATGGGCAGCATACCTGTCATCTTTTTTTATATGCGGTCGGAAAACAATGATAGGGCAAGAACAGTTGATGATCGGATCGGTTATCTTACACTTTACGATTTTAGTTCATAGCAAAGCCGAGTTGAGTTTATTTTGATGTTGCAGCTTTGTTTGTCCAATTAGAGCCATAATGTTTTCTATCTCGTGCTTGGTTATTATTTTAATTCAGATGTTATCTAAACGGAAATATAAAATGAAATAAAAGAAATATTATTTCCAACGAATTTAGAAATTTAGAAATCGTTTTAATTATGGACTCAAAAAAAAAAACATGGGTTAATGCTAGGTAGTAGTACATGGTACCGACAAAAACCTATTCTAAAAATAAAAAAAATAAAAACGTATTTTTATTATCCAAAATTCAATATAAACGCTGGTTCTACAATAATTTAATTGCTACCAAATTGGCCGCGATTTACGGACATTTGAACACACCGAAACAAATGATTATCGACTTTTTGTACCAGTTCAATACATCCTTTGTTCGGATGTTTTTGTCAAACGAAAATGAACAGATTATTAACTACTTTTTAAATAAACAAATAAAACACTTATCCAGTGATTAAAAATTTAAATTGTTTCACTACTCGGATTAGCTCCGCTTGCTATTCTATTCCCTTCGCTCTCATCCGTGATGTAATATTGAAACTTAGCCGCAGTGGCCTGGTCGACGAAACATTGTAAATATGTTTGGTTAGCCTTTCGCGGCAGCAGGAACATTTTGGCGCCAACGTTTTATATTTGACTTTTAAATGCTTCTAACACTGTCGTTTAAAAAATATCTTTATCTTTTAGCGGTAAATTAATAATTTTACAATAAATTAAATTGCATGATACCTGAGAGAAATACATGTGATAAAAATTGTATTGCTTATCTTTAGGTGCAGCTGGTATGCCTATTCCAGGTATGGCAACTGGCTTAACTGGTGGCTTAGGTTTAAATGTGCCAAGACCTTCTTCAATAGAACACAATACAGGACAAGATATTAATAGTTTACTAAAACAACTCCAGCAAAAACAACAGCACAATCAGGTATAAATGTCTATATATTATAAGTTGTAATGTTATTGTAATACTTATTTATGCCCGCATTTAAAAACAAAACTGTCTCTCCAACCGACTGTTTAGAACCTTAAATTGAGAAGAAAGATATGATCATGTTTATTATTGTGTCTTGAAGTGTTACAAATTTGTTTAAAGGTTTCATGTTTATTTATTATCTAAAAAATAGGCATAAAGAAATAAATTATTTTATATAGTTTGGTCCAAAAAATTTAACACAAATTTAATTTCTTATTTCTTACAAATTTTTATTTGACTTAAACACTTTACTACATTTTTTCTGTAGTTAAAGACATAAATCTGCCCTTTATAAATGTGTAAACCATGTTTGGCTGGGAAAATATTAAGACTGAGTCAAATTTTTTACACAATTTTTACAGGGATATAGAATGGGATCAGGGACTATCAAGGCATATTTTAAAAAAGTAAGAAAAAAATTAGATAAGCGAAATTGAAATTCTAATTAAAATTTATATAAGGTGGAAAATAGAGAATACTTCCGTTAGAACATGTGGGTAACAAAAGTTATTGATAAGATAATAATAATATTGGATTAGTCTTAGAAATATGGAATCTTGGATAAGTCATATAAAATATACATAAAGTATTTTTGGATCATAAAAGATGACTTTATTACATATTTTTTTAGTTTATTTGGATTATTGATGGAGTCTGATTTTTTTTTATAGTTTACTTAAATATATCTTTAATTTGACGATGCTACCTCGTGGATGGTTGTTTTTAGGTAAAAGCCTACATTTTCAAAAACTAGTTTATGTTAGGAATACGCGAAATTGGCACCATTCCTAATATTTCACATAATTTCGTAAATACGTTTAAAATACAGAGCAACATAGCCATTGTTTTTGACCGTATCGAAACAAATTCAACTGTATTGAAACTATTAGAACTCCAAAACCCCTTAAGGTTACAGTTCTTTGTAAATGTGTAAAATTCGTTGCTGTTCTTATGAGGATTTTATATTACATTTTTTAAACTAACAGTAAAACTGTATAGGTGGAGTCATTATGGCAACAATGCCAATTTGGTGCACCTAATTCGGGCACACCACAACCACAATGGCCGGGTCAAGTGCCACAAGATGTTCCACTATCATTGTGGGATACACAGCAGCCGTCACAGTCACCGGGTCCTGTTGTAAGTTATTTTAGCTTTAAGTAATTGCCATCTAAGAGCAAGTAACCTAAAGTTTCAACTTGGGCCATTTCATTATATTTGTAATAACTCCAAGTATCTTTATTTACGTCTATAAAGAGTTGGTAAAAAAAAACCGAATCACAAATGGTAAGTACCGAAAAAAAATTCAAACTTGTCATGATTATTGCATTTTTGCTATTTTAAATGTGTTAAATCTTTTATTTTAAAAAAAATCATGATCCGCCCAACGCATCAGAACAAATAGATGAAAGTTTATAGGCTTATTAATTTTAATATTTAAAAAAATGTTATACTGTAAAAGGCGCACTATACAATTTTTTAAAATAAACAATCAGAAAATGTCTAAAATGGCAAAAATTCAATAAACATTGCAAGTTTGAAGTTTTTTTTATGGTACTACATTCTGTGTTTTTACCAATTCGTTGTAGATGTAGATAAAGAGACTTGAACTTACAAATATAATAAAATGGCCTAATTTGAAACTTTGAATTTTAACGAATATGATGGGTAAAAAGGGCCGATCTTTAGCCGCCTTTTTTATTATTCCGTTTAAATACGGTCATTCTAATGCTAGGCATTCCAAAAATTTGCATATGCTTTGGAATGTTAAAAAGCACTAAGGCATTACATACTTTTTTAAAGTAACTAGTATTTTAATAAGTAATTTTATCCAGCGTACAATTAAAAATAAATTTAAAAAAAACTGTAAGTTGTTTTGAAGCTAAAGGCAGCAGGGTAAATAAATTAAAAAATATTATTCAATAAAAAGTATTTTTTTGAATCTTATAAAATATTTACAAATTTCCTTTCTTTACACAGTGTTTGTATAGTGAGACTGGTCGCTGGAAAATCTCAAAAAAGATTATTTAGCCGTCTTTCTTAAGTTTTTCAGAAAGCTTCTTGAAACATGGGCACTCGATCTTCCGCCTGCTCGCTTGGGTCCGGGTTTAAGTGCATTGCTTTCGGGAATAATTGGTAGTGGTCATTCTTGCTAAACCAAGATGCGTATTGCCGACGAAATATTTCAGGGTCGCTTTTGACCTCGCCCAATTTAATATTCAATTCTCACCAAAAAAAATATGTAAAATAAGCGCCAAGTTCGTATCCAAAAATCTCCGCCTCTTACAGTACTGAGATCTAAAATTAGACCAAGTTCTGTCCACAATTTTGTATCACTTTTTTTTGACTTGGCAAATTTTTTATCGATTTTTCTGCATTAAAATTATTTTTTATTAATACAGACATTGTTTTTTATTGTGTGCAATGTTCCTGATATGTGTCCATTCAAATGGGTGTTATGTGTCTTAATAAAAACTTGATAAAGTCTGTCCGCCATGCAACCCAATGAAATAGTAAATTTCTGCGCCGTGTATGTATGGTCCATAATTCACGATTTTCTCTTTCAAACAGTAAATTATAGTATTAAAGTGAAACCCCAACACACAGTTTACCAATGTTCTTACTGAGACTTAACCACTTTTATTTATTAATTATTTTAAAGACCGAGAAAACAATTTCAAAACACAAAAAATACACCCCAAATATAAAAGAAAGGAAAAAAATAAGGTGGCCAAAAATATTGTGTATAGATAAATGTTAAGAAGATTAACGGCCGAGTGATGATCGCGTTGTTAAATTTAGCAATGGACTTAGCAATTGTTAAAAGTTAACAACGGTTTAGAATGTTTAACAAAACGTCATTGTCAGTGTTATTCAATGATTTTAGTAGGCAACCTGTCAAAATCTGACATTTTGTTAAATTCTAAACCGTTGTTTACTTTTAACAATTGCTAAGTCCATTGCTAAATTTAACAACGCGATCATCACTCGGCCGTAAGTGATTAAAATGTTTTTTATTAAGCCATTAAAAAAGTGGGTGATATTTTCGTGCTCTCTGGAAACTCAAAGAATACGCAAGTTTTTAGATTGCATAAAATATTTAAGGACCGTACTTGAAAAAAACAAACAATTTCCAATTTCTTTTTATTTTTTTATTTTTTTTTTGATAATAACACATAGGTACGGCCGAGTGATGATCGCGTTGTTAAATTTAGCAATGGACTTAGCAATTGTTAAAAGTTAACAACGGTTTATGTTTAACAAAACGTCATTGTCAGTGTTATTTAAGGATTTTAGTAGACAACCTGTCAAAATCTGACATTTTGTTAAACATTCTAAACCGTTATTAACTTTTAACAATTGCCAAGTCCATTGCTAAACGCGATCATCACTCGGCCGTTTAGTGATTATTACTTTTTAGTGGTGCATACTATTTTTGGTTTTAACTACTAATTTAGATTGTAATTTAATAAATAATCTGCTTAAAAATTACCAATCAATTCGAGTATAAAAATAAAGACGACTTGAGCGTAAGCGTACACAAAATCTTATAAAATCACAAAAAAATACATCTCGAAAATGATTGAGAATCGCATTGGACCTGGTTATCCAGGAGGGTGGTTCAGCCCCTTTTTTTCTGCATTTTTCAAGATTAAAAAAAAATTTGGGATATCATTTAATGTCAAAGTTTTTCTACAAGTCACGTGACTCTCTGCGACTTTCGGTTTTACCAGAAACAGCTTCAACTTCCGATTTCCAAATGAGTCATCCTGTATATTATTACATTTTTGAATTTCTGGAAACATTCTGCGTCCAACGGTATTCCATATGTCAAATTTTTACAACTTTAATTTTTTTTAATTCTTTGTTTTCGATCTAGGTCTTGTCGATATATTAAAAGTTGACTTTTTAATTATTTTTTTTAAACTTGGGATTAATCTTTGTAGGCTAAGCTTTTTAATAAAAAGGTAAACCCACATCATCTCGTTTTAAAAAATTTATTATTTTCATTTTAAAACTTTAAAATGCGATCAAATTAGGCGTAAAGCATTTAGAGGGTGTTTCTTACTTTTGTTAAAACTATTGGCATCGAAATATTAATATTAAGCCTATTATGGCCACCTAGATTGAAACAAAAAATGTAAAAAAAGTTCTTAGAAATCCAAAAATGTAAAAATGCAGTGTCTTATTTAAAAATAGAAATTTGATGACATTTTCGATAATACCAGAAGTCACCCTAAGTCACGTGTCTTGTAAAAAAAAACGTGAAAAACAATATATGATATTCCCAAGTTTAATTTTTTGTATCCTGAAAAATGCAGAAAAAAAGAAGTAAGCCACCCTCTTGGATCTGTGATTTCCTGAAATGAATAGTCAGTACATGTATTGTCGAAAAACAAGAAATAACCACTCAGTCATTCCTTGTAATACTTAGACAAACAATAAATTAAAAATAATTTCCTAAAACAGATCCAAGCATCACAGAAAATGAATAGTTAGTCAAACACTGTAATAAAAAGGCTATTATGATGTTTACAATACGTGTACTGACTAGTCATTTCAGGAAATGACGGCTCTCAGCGTTTGACACCGATATACAGGGTATTTTAAAAATACACGGCCAAATTTCAGAAGGTGGTTTCTCATTGAAAAATATATAAAAGAATTTCTATAGTTTCTAAGATACAGGGTATTAAACTTTAAAGAAACATTTATTGTTATTATCTTAAATACCCTGTGGCCGATTTTCTTGAAATTTGTCAGTGTTATTTCTATTAATACGGGTCTTAGTTAGACCTAATTAAATTAAAGTCCAGTGGCGTCTCAGGGGACACTATCGAAAAAACATCAGAAGACAAAAAAGTTGTTTTTTTAGTTGCCTAGTCTAAAAAAAATATATAAAAATTGCAGTGACGTGCATTTTTTCACAATAAAAAAAAACCCATTTAAAAATAAGTTTAACAACCTGTATTATAAAAACTATGCATTTTCGTTCCCATATCTATATTTTTTTAAAAAATATTTTTCAATAAGGAATCACCTTTTGAAATTTGGCTGTGCATATTTCAAACAGCCTGTGTAATTGGGGGTAATTCTGGTGTTGGAGTCTGGATTTCATCAATGATTTGTAGTTTTCTAGATATAATATAAAATTGTTAAGATAAAATATATAGTTTTATTTCTATTGCAGCGGTTATTTATCGAAAAAAAATCACTCATTAATACAAACAGTCCCTTTTGATAAAGTAATATTTTCAGAGAAATAGTGTAACTATGAATTTTTTTCTGAAAAGAATATTTTTTACTCTTCATACAAAAATACTAATATAATCAAGCTTTTTTAAAACCATGCTAAATCATAAATCAAACCCGATCAACACATTGTCGTTAAACATATTTGTAACAATGATATATGTATTAAATTAATTTCCTTATAGTATCTTACTAATATTACAAGATTATGAGACCAACTAAATATGTTTCCTCATTGAGTAGCAGCAGCAGCAGCAGCAACAACAACAGCAACATGTACAAAAACCACAACCAGATCCAACGCCCCAACAGGAGCCAAGCCAGCCAGAAAAAGAAAAATCAAAAAAGTCAGAAAAGACTAAGGAGAGCCGGCAAAAGGATGAGGAAAAGGAACTTAAAAAGAAAAAGAAAGCCGAAGAGGAGCAACAAAAAAAGGTCTGTTTTTTTGTTGTTTAAACAGAAAGGGGGGGGGGGAGAAAAAGCGCTAAAATCGCCTCACATAATTAGTAAATATATAATATTGGTAAAGGGGAGTACCCGAAAATTATCTTGATTCTGACGGATGGTCCGAGAGATTTCTTAGCCCCGTACCCCTGGGATTCTACCTGATTTTTGTCACAATTCCATCGAATGTGTCAACTTATTACCAAAACAGTTTAACTGGGCATTAAGACCTATATTCCACATACTAAAAAAAATCCCATATATAATCAGAAGTTGTCGTTTTTTAAATCATGTGACGAAGCTGGGTCCAAACTCACAAAATGTTTTTTTTTAAACCCTAGTCCTAAGAATTGCATAAAAAATAAAGCAGACGTGAAAAATCACTAAAAGTAGGAACAATAAACTTTTCCGATTATGTCGCAATTCTGCCATGGCTTAATCAAACATAAGGATAACTTTGAAAAATTCAAAAGCCGTCAGTTCTTATCGGTCATGGTTAGGTCTGGTTAGTTAAAGCGGCTTTTTAATAAATAACTAAAAGTAGGAACGGTAGCTAGTTAAAACATATATTATTATTAGATTATTATATCACTGGGACCCAAATAAATATGCATCTTAAATGTGAGCAGAAAATATTTTGATATTTTGTTATAAAATTAGTTTTAATTTATTTTACCATATTTTATGAACCATCACAGACAGGAACGTGGTGGTGTACGAAACGAGATGTTGAAAACTGAATAATTAATTTTGTGTACTAAATAAAAATATTTGGGGGGAAATTTTTGAGGTGTACAAAACAAAAATAAATCAGTTAAATAACCCTTATTTTTTTTCCTTTTTTAAGGACGCCGACGAGAAGAGAAAACAAGAGCAGAGAAAATTAGAAGCAGAAAAAAAAGCTGAGGCAGAGAGAAAAAGAAAAGAAGAAGAAAGGATTAAAAAGCAGTTAGAAAAGGCTAAGAAGGAGGCAGAAGAGAAACGATTAAGGGAGCTTGAGGAAAAGAGAAAACTAAAAGGTATTTTATTTAGAACAGATAATGTTTAAAATAGAGAGGACAGTAATTTAATAATGTCGGAATAGGGAAATACTAAGGTAATTTATTGAAATAGTATAACAAACTAAACTAAGTATTATTTACTTTATAATGTTTTTAAAGTCCGTTATATTTCTTCTTCCCAAGTTTTGATTGCCCCAATATAATATATTTTTCGTTTGTCTTGATAGCGGAACCGTCGGTCAAGATGCATTCACTACTTTTATTTCGCTTGGTTGGCTTTCAGGTCATCGGGGGACTTTATAGGGTAATTTTTTTGCTTCTTGCAAACCTCTACGTGTATCTCTTAAAGCTCTTTACTGCATTAACTTACATAATATTCTATTGGCTATCCTTGGTAGAAAATTGCTCTATACATAAGTCGACTGGAAGATACAACCCCATCCCAAAGATGACTTTAGCAGGTGTTTCCCAGTTGTCCCGTGAATTACGCAGCGATAGGCTAATAAAAACCTCTTGTTGTCCATTTACGTTAATTTTTAGGTAGTTACCAAGAGTTCTGTTAAACCTCTCGACAATTTCGTCTGAGAATGAAGGGTGTGGTTCTTGTTTTATGGATCCCCAAAACGTTACAGAGGTTCTTGAACAGATCTGCTTCAAACTTTCTTTCTTTTATATTTCTCGTGAGACTCCATATCAATAAATCCATTGTTGAAATAATATGTCAGAAACAGTGATAGCTTCGTGATTTGTTATTGTGTAAACTTTTAGCCAGAAGTAATCCATTGCTACCAAAATATAGCGGTTTCCGGAATTAGTAACTGAAAATGGGCCTGCTATGTCTATGAAATTTCTTACACTTGCACTATTGTGTAAGGTTTGCTATTGCAATAGTAGTATTCTTCCAGAATTCTCTTAGTTGGTAGTATTATCTAATAATGTATGACTTTTGACGTCAGAACTTTCCCAAGCGAAGCCAATAGTGTACTTGGCAGCCACGGACGCGTATATACTAAATGTGTTAAGTTAGACAAAAAGTTGCCATGCTATCGCCGCCAACTGCTGCTTAAATAATTTATTTCTCTGCGCTTTATCCAGGGTAAACAGAGTATATTCGTTTTTTAGTTCAGTAAATGAAGTCCGAAGAAACCTCAAACCTGAAGATCAGGTTGGGCCGCCACAATTTTTTTTTTAATTTGCAGGTATTAATGTATACAATAACCTTTGAAAATATCATATATAAAAAAATGTCCGCAAGGGTCTGAAAATGGCCCTCAAGAGCCCGGAAATCCGTTTTTTCAACTAATTTGGTCGATATCTCCGGAAATATGACACGCAATTCGTGTTTAGACAAAAATGAAGAGCAGTTTATTAACTGCAAAAATGATACCTACCTTTTGTAAAAAAAAAATTGATAGTTTTTGCAATAATCGGCCATAAATGCGTCGAGTATTTTTTGCACCTGACCCGTATCTCGAAAGGTGCTTTAAGCTACTTACACTTCCAAACGGACAGACTAATTTTTAAATAAGTCACGTAAGAATGTATATTTTTGCATGATTCAAAGTTTACATGAAAGAAGTAACTTGTAGCAATATTATCTTGTTACTGTTTCCTTTTTTTTGTGTTTTTAGAATATTAAAAACTCGAGCCAAAGTTAGTTTTTGCTCGATAATTTGACCTTCCTATCAATCTGTTCATATTTTTTTTATAAAAAGTAATTTTACCGAATCCTTTTGGATAATGGGGCTTTGGAAGGTGTTGAATACATTTCAAATTAAATCTTTTTGTCGAGTCTTTAACAAAGTGACTGTTTGGATAATTTAGCTTGCCATTATTCATTGGGGAGTATTTCAGCCTACACTTCCTATGCATTTCCAGAGAGGATTGCTTCTGTAGAAACACATGGTGGTTGTCCTTTATCATCTTGATTACATCTATTAAAGTTGCTAATCCAAGTGTTACCATCACAACGTCCTTACTCAGATCTTCGTTATAAATAAATCATTCCGTCGAACTAGAATTTACTTTGATTTTCATATTTCTGCCACAAAAATAAAAGGCAACAAAAATTAGACTTTCCTACAGTAAATAAATGATCTTTATTGAACTTGAAATAACAAAAATAAAAACTTCATTTGTGCTCCAAAGAAGGAAACTGAAAAAACTTAAATATTGTCCCGTTTTTCTCTAAAGACGTTTTGTCTGAAAACTAAAATAAAAAGTAAGACGAATTTTTTTACACTTTTTACATCTTCTTCATTAATAAATGTATGCATTTAAAATCTACAATCCTATTTACAAAGATTGTTTATGGTGCTTAAATATTTATTAATTCCCGATAGACCCGGGCATTTTTGAAAAATCCGGAAATTCAAAAAAACCGCACTAAGAAAAACACGTTGTTTATAAAAATACACAAATGTATGTATTGAATTTTGCGGATTGTATTCAACACCTTCCAAAGCTCCATAATCCAAAAGAATTCGGTAAAATTACTTTTTATAAAAAAAATATGAACAGATTGATAGGAGGGTCAAAATATCGAGCAAAAACTGACTTTGGCTCGAGTTTTTAATATTCTAAGAAACAAAAAAAAAAGGAATCAGTAACAAGATATTAATGCTACACGTTTCTTTTTTCATGTAAACTTTGAATCATACGAAAATATGCATTTTTACGTCAGTTATTTAAAAATTAGTCCGTCCGTTTGGAAGTGTAAGTAGCTTAAAGCACCTTTCGAGATACGGGGCAGGTGCAAAAAATACTCGGCGCATTTATGGCCGATTATTGAAAAAACTATCAAATTTTTGACAAAAGTGATGGGAATCATTTTTGCAGTTAATAAACTGCTCTTCATTTTCGTCCAAACACGAATTGCGTAAGTGTCATATTTCGGGAGATATCGACCAAATTAGTTGAAAAAACGGATTTCCGGGCTCTTTAGGGCCATTTTCAGGCTCTTGCGGACATTTTTTTGTATATGATATTTTCAGAGGTTGTTGTATATATTAATACCTGCAAATTAAAAAAAAATGTGACGGCCCAACCTGATCTTCAGGTTTACACCTTCATTTACTGTACTATTTATAATGTGTTAAATTTTTAAGTTATGTCATGCTTTTGACAAGTTACATAGGTGTACTTGATAAATTATTTTTTAAAGTTTTAATCATACTTAAGAGATCTGTTTAACCGAACAATTTTTTATTGTTTGTATTATATTAAATTATTTTGTTTTATGTTATTAAGAAAAAAAAATACTAATATCAGTTAAAACCCATTTCACAGTTAGTAAACCAGGAACTAAACAATCGGACAATCATGCAAGAGATCAAGCTACTTCAGTTAGTTGATTAGTGTGCAACTTATGTGTTAAATAGAAGATATTGTTACTGTCCAGATAAAATCGTAGTTTACTATTTTAATTACTAAGTTCACCCTGTGTAGGTATCCTGCTATGTAAAAAAAATGTCTTGTAATACGCTCGACCTCAAACCCATGACCTTCCGAATATCTATCGCTTCTAAGACTGTTTTACGGTGTAGGATAATAATAAAGAATAGTATCTATTTGTCTGCATAAATTATAAAGTTTCTTAAAATATACGCAAATAAACATATTTTGTCTTTTAATGTGAAAATAAATTTTTTATTATTTACTTTAAGAACAAAGAAAATTAGAAGAGGAGGAGAAAAAGAAAACGGAAGAGGAAAGAAGGCTAGAAGAAGAAGAGCGAATACGAAAGGAGAAGGAACGGAGGGAAAGGGAGGAAAGGGAGCGGGCTGAAGAAAGGCGACAAGAGCAGATCTCGATGTCTAAAGTCGCACCATGGTCACAAGCTAATTCAACATTTGGGATGAGTCTAGCGGAGATACAAAAGGCAGAAAAAGAGAGAAAGGCCCAGGAGGCAGCTTTGCAGGCACAAAGGATGCAGATGGTAATTCTTTGTCAAAAACTATCTAACAGAAATATTCTTAAATATGTGTATTTTGTTTTATATAAAAAAATTGTAGTTAGCAAAAGCAGTTAAAAAATGTTTTTTTTGTAAATATTTCCTAAAAGTGGAAATTGATATAATTTATAATAACGAAAGGGTAGCCATTTATGGTGTTTTACTTGGTTGATGGGTTTGTTAAATAAGACAAATTTTAGGAAATGAAAGATTTTGATAGGATTAATTTCGAAGGTTTTTGATCTTTTCACGTAATCACATAGACACATCATATAAATAAAATTCAATATTTGCCACCAGGAATATCATATAAATAAAATTCAATATTTACCACCAGGAATTTATTTCTTACCACAAATATTGTATTTTGCTTATATGGTGAAAAACTTTTAGGAAAGAGAACTGCAGCTTCAGCAGCAACAGCAACAACAACTTGAAAAATCGGGAGGTCTTCATTTAGGTTGGGCCAAGAAGCCCATGGAAACAAGAAAAGTTAAGTCCTTAGCGGATATTCAAGCTGAAGAACAGGAGAGGTTGGCAAAAGTAAGTATATTCTTGATTGTCTAAAATTATTATTTTTTAATACCTAGTCTAATACAGGAGATTTATAGTTTACTCATATGTTGTATAATATGTAGAAGTATACAGGATGAAATAAATTTGATATTGTCTATTGATAGCAGATATTAATTATTACTGTAAAAAACAATAATTGTCACATTTGACAACAACATGACACTAATAATGTAGCATATATTACTTCGCAGATAACTATTTTTGCCACAGTAGACTGTCTTAACCTAAGTAAACTCCGTATAAATCCAAGCGTTTTTTAATAATAATGTTATGGACTTTTAAAATATGTGTTTAGTTTATAGAGTTACAGGAAGTTGGAAGAGTATTCTATTTTGAACTTTTTTTGCATCCTGTATTAAAAGAATTTCTTCAGATAATTCCAGAATTTTTAACGTTACTATAAAAGGCGAAAAGAATCTTCAAAACGGCCAGTGTTTTATCGAATTTTGAACCGTTCAGTTGATGATGGAGATAATTAAACAGTTAGCACAGTGCAGCCAGATTATGGGAAAAAAAGTACTCTCTCCATGCAGTCCCCCCTGATCGGGACACCGAAAGGAGCCGGGCGATGCCAAAGTTTCCCCCCAGAATAAAGAGAAGTTTTCTCCTACCCCGGACGTAGACAAGCGTTGTGTACGTTATCCCTCCGCGTCGCATGGTAGAAGAATACCTCTGCTTAATCGGGGGGAAGACTTCGGCATCGCTCGGCTCCTTTTGGCGCCCCAATCACATTGTGTGCGTCGCTGGAGGAAGTAATCTTTTCCCACGATCTGGCTGCACTGTGTTGGGAGCTCCATTGTTGTTACCATAACCATGTAATGTAACAACGGTTCATGTTTTTATATGAGGGGTTGCCGAACAATAATTTAATGTTACCGCTTCCAAAGAGTTCGTAATACACAAGGACCATTAAGACCACCAAAATTAATGTTTACCACACTTATCAGTTTGTCCATTGCTGTTTAAGCATGCATGTAGTTGTAGCCCCATGAATTAGATTTGTACAATATCTGGTTTGCGTTTTAAAAGTGTTTGAAAAATATCAAATATTAAAGATTTTTTTATTAGCTTTTGTTTCTATGTAAGACAGGTTGAAACAAGGGTGATGGATTTACAGGAGTGCTCGATTTTTACTGATTGTCCGCAGATATAGGTTATGACGTCACCGTTTTCCCCAGAATGTAGATTTATTTTATTAATTTTTGTTAAATATTTAACTTTTAAAAACTAATTTGGATGTACACCTACTATTAGATCTATATTGTACCATTTGATAAAATTAAGACTTTATCCAGGTAAAACATCATCACTTATAAAGGACATTTTTTATAAAATGCATTTTTTCCATTTAGCTATAATTTTTTTTCTGAAAATAGGTAAAAAAAAAATTAAAATTAGCTGTAATAAAGATATATAAATATAATTAATAATAATAAATATTTTTTTTATTTATTAATTCCATTCAAAGAAATAAGGAACTGTCAATGACCCCTGTCTCTGTAACTTGCACCTATTGGCACCGTGCGCGATGACAACGACATCTGACGGCTGCATTAAATCATGCTTCCAATCCATGAAAGACGTGTAAGATTACGTATAATATATATATTTATTTTTCGTAAATTAATATATAAAAACCTGTTCAGCACTGTAAAAGTAAAATACAATATCAATGGTGAATAAACAATTTTAAAGCTTAGAAAGTAAGTATAAAAAGTGTAATAAAAAATTTTTTTCGGAACTTATTATTGAGGAATAAGGTTATCCGGTGTAACTAATGAAAATAGCAGTTAAATAATATTACAAATGTCAGTTTAAAAAATAAAAAAATATATTTAAAAATGTAGCATATTAAACAGGCTTTTTAAAAATAATAATTTATTTTCAATTGATGAATAGTTTTTTTTTATTAACCTTAGATGAAAATCGGCAACTGATCCGATAAGTTAAAAATTACCTGAAAACTTACGAGTTTAGGGCTTTTTCTTACTTACTTGAAGGCTTTATAGCCATTTTCCCTATTCACAATCACAGGAGACTACACAGACACTACTTAGCCTATTAAAAATAATCTTTTTCTTTTAAAAACTCACAAATCATTAAAAAATTTTAGGAAAAGAAGGAACATAACGTAAGTTTTTCTTCTTGTTACGTCAAATTTGAAAGTTCGCCTAACCTCGAAACCCGAACGTCATTCGGCTACTTACTTTTTTCTTTTAGATGCATTTATTCATTTTGACCTTTTTTCTAATTTCCAACTAGCAGTTGAAAATGTATAAAATTTGAAGTAACTATTTTTCCAGTATTCTGACATTTAAGCACATAAAAACAATTATGCGCAATTTTTATTATTTTTATCTAATAGTTTATATTTGAATCCAGCATGATTTATTGAAAAATTTAACCACAGCGAGCGCTGCAAGCGATTCAGCTGTCCCCACCATATACTTCGCACCTTGCCAATACTGAAAATACAGTAATAAAAACTTAATTCAACTATATTCAATAAAAACCAAACTAACACGAAAAAAGCTTCCAATGCGATGTTAATTACAAAATGTAAACAAAACAATAGGGAAAACGGTTACGTCACAAATATTGAATTGACATTTAAATTCAGCATGTATGGGCTTAAATGGGATCGCGCAATCCTGTGTCAGTTTACCACCCTTGAGGTTGAAACCAAGGAAAATGAGTCTTTAAAAATTGTAAAATATTCTTTACGAGATGAGAATTAAATTGTCTGCCTACACTTCTTTTTAAATCCTAAATATTATCGTCATTCTAAACCATAAGTGTATATTGTTCCATCTAAAAGCTTAAAATTATATTATTACATTATTATTATTCTAACACAAATAAGATGTCCTTCTTGTTGCTTTTGCCTTTGGTGTAGCAAATTTAGTTAATAAGTATCTCCTGCGAATAAAAAAATATTTTTCACAATGTCACAAAATTGACTGATTTTAGAACTTTTTAAAGCTAAAACTTATTTTTTAAGGAAGCTGCTGAGGCTCGTTTAAGAAAAGATAAAGAAGCAAGAGAAACAGTCCAACTCCAAACGACAAGTAGTATTTGGAGCGGACAAAATTTATCGTGGTCGAATGCATCGTCCACGCACTCGCAATGGTCTTCCGCGACTAATATAAGTGGCTTCTGGGAGGAGCCAACCCAGAAGTCGCAACCTAATAAGCCGTCCACTGTATCTAAAAGCAGCTCCATGTCTACAATTAATAGCTCTTCCAAGCAGGTACGTAATCAGTAAAATTCTTCTTCTTAATGTGCCATATTCTATGCGGAGCGTAGGCGCCCTCTCGCACATATCTGTGTTGCGTACCAATTTACACAAATATGTGGGACCACCGGCTTAACGTGCCTTCCTAAGCACATGTGAGAGGGTTTAGTAGGCAGAAATACTACACAGTGGTTTGCCATTGCCTTCTGTGAGGTGACGAGCTATGAAAAAGTCCAATGGACAGTGCGGGAATCGAACCCGGGTCTTCACGGCTGAGAGGCGGGTACGCTGCCACTCCACCAGCTCGCCACAAAATAGAGTAAAGTAGAGTAAAATTAGAACATTATATTTTTGCTAAAATGCTTTTATTACTTTGATTGTGTCGCATTTTTTAATTTTTTAAATGTTTTAAACCAAAACCGCGATAAAATAATGAATAATATAGTGTACTGTTGCATATTTCCATTCTGGAGTTTAATCAAAAATTCTCAACAATGAAAAACAGTAGACTTGCAGAATGTGTTAATACTGGTGGGGGCAATTTTTCCTTATTTTCTTATGTACTGATCAAATCTCAGCAAGAATCATGTAAAAAGTTAAAAATTAACCAAACTATTAAAAAGGCCGGAAAGTGAAAGAAATTCTTATTTATGATTCTTTCAGGATTTTATAAAAACATTCGTGTACCATGACAGTAAGGGTCTCTTTATTTTATTTAGGTTGTTGGAGAATGATGCCTAATAGTTTTTAGAAATAAAATCCGCTGTTTATCTCTTTAGATTCTAAGCAAATTTGTCCAATAGTTATAACCCAATGTTTTTTTTGGTAAAATTTGTGCTATTGTGACGAAAATACTCGAAAACAAATAAGCAAAAAAAGTTTTTAGCAATTAAGCTAAATAAAAAATGTTTATGAATAGGTCATGTATATGAAATTTTTATTGCGAATATTTAACATAATTGAAACGTGGGGCTTAGGAATATATTATTCCATTTAGGGCAGCTTTTATGATGTCTTATTAAGAGGTAGTTCGAATTAAGGTTTACTTACTTCTTCAGGACCTACGCCTGCTATAATAATTTGGTCGTTATAAATTTAAAACAATATAACTATAATTATTTCGGTAAGGTGCTATTATAGTGTTAGGCAAAAAGTACACGAGCAATGCGAATAATTTGAATTGTTAATTTGAACAGTTTTAATCTATGAAAATTAGTTGCTCCATAATATTAAGAAAAAAAAACCTTTAAGAAGCATAAAAAAGTAACATAAGTATCCATATCTGTATAATTTTTTTTCCTCTAAAGTTTTTTTTTAATATTTAAAGATACTGTTTTTCTATCTTTAAGGTGGCCGTTTCGCCTTGTTAAATCTCCATAAGAACATTACTGTCTTTTAGACCACACAACTCCAAAACTTGGCAAAATAAATAAAGGATCACCTTATATTTACATAAATGAGACATGTATCTTTCTCGTAAAGACATATAATAAAAAAAAACTAAGTTTTAATGCTTTAAAAACAAGGTTGTAAACCACTTAAGAATTGAGTTGGATTTTTCGGTAGTTAAAATTAAATATTTTCGGTATAAGACATTTATTTCGAATTATAACTCTTTACTGTGATTTATAGACATTTAGTAGTAACCAAGTAACAAAAATAATATGTTTTATTATGCCTTTTTTCATATATGTGGCTCTTTTTATTGTAAATTTTAATTGTTTATCCCATATTCGATGTATTTAGAACGGAGCGGATTAAAGGATAGCTTAATTCAAATAACGTACACTTCAAAGAAGGACAGAAGACTGCGTGTTACTAGGTGAGAGTAAAACATAACGACTTATAAGGAATCTGCCCGAAAACAACTTTCCAGAACTTCAGGTATTTTTAAATAGATGACACAGTTAAATAAAACGTCGGGGTCGGTAGTCAGGCCCGTACTAATAAGATTTGTCGCTTAATTTAATTTGCGTCTTTATTTGTTATTTAGCACTTTCAAACAAATACCTTTTAAAGGCAGCCTTGCTGGTCGCTCGTGCGAACAAGTGTGCGAAAAAGAAACAAGATTAGCAGTATAACATCTCTCTCGCTCCACGTGCCTGATGGTCGGCAGGGAGGGTAACATACCCATCTTCCCAATCAGTGCCCATATTAGGGTCAGTATGTTTTTACTGGTTATACAGGGTGTTGCACGGTTTTCGCTTAAAAAAATAAAAACCGTTTCTCTGCATGATCATAACAATATCGGTAAAGAATATCACCATGCATAGAAATATCTATATTTAATTTTTCTAGGTGAAAACTGTGCGTCGGACTAAAAAAAAAAATAAGCAGATTTAATCTCGACTTTTTTTAGTCCGACGTACGCTTTTTACCTAGAAAAATTAAACCTTGTTATTAAAAAAAAACGATTTCCAGCGGCGTCCGTTATGTACCTGTATCTCCGTAGGGGATCGTAGGAAAAAAAATTATGGGAACTTGTAAATTTAATACTCGGCCGACGGTCAGCGCTGACATTGGTCGAACTTAGCTATATAAATAAAAATATATGCCATACGCGAGTAGCAGTCCATTAGCTTTGCAGTAAAGTTGATCATACAATTTCATCGACATAGCTACGTTCGACTGAGCGCTGGCCCAAGCACTAAAAGAAAAAACCATGGGTAAAACCCATACTTACTCAGTGTATTTCTATCATTCATTATCTCCACTCAGTGTTCAAACTTATTGCTTAACGGTTAGACATATTGTTTCGACCTTCGAGTGTATACCTACAGCACCCTTAAGTAGTATTCCCTTGGCAGTGCGAATAAACGTGCGAGAGAGGATGAAGAATCGCAGTATCACTTTTTTCTCTCTCGCTCCAAGATGCTATTGGTTGGAACCTCCTGATCAGCTAATCATCACGTTGAAGCGAGAGAGAAAGGTTATAGTGTGATTTTTCTTCCTCTATCGCAGTGCGGAACGTCAAGGCTGCCTCTAGTAGATATATGCTTGAGGGTTTCCACACAACTTATAAACTTTAATTGGCTTTATTTGTTAACGGTTTTTAGTACAATGGCATCACCTATTATTATAAGTACGTGTAATTAATGTTCATTACACGAAGCAAATTTCTTAGTCCAAAAATATCAAAAATTCGGATTATTCAGTTAATAAGGCAAATTCTGTTTAAAGTGTAGTTTTACATAATTCCATATAACTCAGTTATTTCAGTATTTAAGTCTGTAATGACATTTAACTTTTGCATTTTTAACATATTTTGGGTAATTAGATTAATATACAAATTAACAATAAAATATAATAAATTCAGTTTTTTATTTACAAAACACATACAAAAATATTTTCAATTTATTTTACATAATATATAGAGGGTGTCCCACGATCGACAAACTGCGGCGATTTCTTGAAAAGTGGGTTTTGGAAATTTACTAACGTCAATGGGGGCAAGTCGGCTAAAATATTTTCAGGTTGGTGGCAGATATACCAAAAATAGTTGTCAACTTGCTTAATTTAAATAAAACACCCCATACAGGGTGTTCGGCACATAAGTAGACATACGTAAATCTGCTATGCGGTCCACCCAGATATTTTAACCTGGGCCTAATTTTTTTTTATTTTTAATTTTTTTTCCAAAATTTTTAATTTTCCAATTTCTACCTAATATAACTTTTTGAAAAATAATGAAACTGCCAATATTTTTATTTCATTTTAAAATAAACTAATACTAGAATCATACAAATTTAATAATTGGGGTCCATGACAGCTACAAAGAAAAATACGGGCCCTCAAACCACAAAAAGAGGTAAACAATAAATCTAAGAGCCAGCTTTAAATTGCATTAAAAAAGAAAACTAGAAATGATCAAGTATTTCTAATTAGTCAAAAACATCTTCAATTCATGCCCTTTCGAACAATATGCAATAACCACAATTTGCTTAAAAACAGCAAGAGTTATTTGTCAACTTTATCAAGGTGGGCATTTTTTTTCAAATACCTCTTTTTATGGTTTAAGGACCTGTTTTTCCTTTGTGGCTGTCAATCAATTTGTATGATTCTAGTATTAGTCTAGATTAAAATAAAATAAAAATGTTGTCAGTTTCATAATTTTTTTAAAAAGTTATTTTTAAAAGTCAGAAAATTAAAAAATTAAAAAAAATAACAAAAATTCTTTGGGCCAAGGTCAAAATATCTGAGTGGACCACATAACAGACGGCCCCATCTATCTCAGATTTATGTATGTCTATATACTCATGTGCCAAACACCTTGTATATTATTTAATTTTTAGATTCTACACAAGATTTCAGGCAGATTTCAAGCATCATGTACTCTACCTAAATCTAAACGATTTTGACATATTTGAGTTTTGTACACAAATTCTTGCTATGAGAGAGAGAGAGATTTATTGTTAAAAAGAACCTACTTTAATATTTTTTTTTAAAATTATTTTAATAACTTATTATATGTGTTTAAAAAACAAGATTAAAAATAAAATTAAAAAATAGCTAGAAAACTTTTTTTTTGTAAAGCCCCAATTTTTTAATCCTATCTTATTTAGCATTAAAATAAGGGCAAGTTTGTATAAGGATGCCTATTCCGAAAATGTTTAGTTTTTCGTAAATTACTAGTTTAATATTTTTATATGGCGATTGCTGATTAGATGTTTAGTTATACTCCTATTTGGTTAGAATATTTTCCTCTTAGTTGGGTTATGATGGTGACATTTATATAGGGATTGTTTTTTAACGCCATTATAGTTAGCTCCGAATGGAATCGCCATAAAAATTATTAAAGTGGCAATATATATCGAATCCAAAAATTTTCGTAATGGACAACCTTACACAAACTTGCAAATATAAGATAAAATATAGATAAAATTATATAATTCCGGTGTTTCCCTTGAAAACAAAGATTTTTGGCAATTTTTTTAAATTTTATTTTAATCTTATTTCTTGAACACCCTTTGTAATAAGTTATTAAAATACTGTAAAATCTCCTTAAATTAAGGCATGTAAACATCAGTTTTGATGTAAAAACTTAAATATGTCAAAAACGCTTAGATTTGGATAATGAAATTTGCCTAAAATCTTGTGTACGAATCTAAAGATAAAATAATATATAGGAAGTTTTATTTAAACTCAGATAGTTGACACCTACTTTGGTTATAATCGGGAGTGTCAACAATTTGAAAATATTTTAGCTGAGTTGTCGCTATCGACGTTAGTAAACCTTTAAATTTTTAAAGCTTGCCTGTCAATCGCTGCAGTTCGTTGTGGCACACCCACAAAACTATTTACATTTAAGTTTTATTTTTGATATAACAAATTACAAAATGTGTCATCTTCTAAAGCGAACTGAATCTTGGGGGATTGTTTTCTTTTCGTGGATTATGTTTGCTCATAAAACCCTCAGTTTGGATTTTAACTCTCGATAATAATGGTGGTATCTTGAAACAGTGCAACTTATTTAGGTATGTGGATATCCTGAATTATAACCCTTTTTTTTCATAGTCATTTCAGCACATAAACCTCCTGGCCATTTAACAGATTCTGTTTTATAACTGGTACTTGGTTGTATATTCTAAAATATCAAAGATGAATAATATTAGTATTGACCTATGTCCAGGGTTTTCTGTATATTTTATATAGTTTACTAGCTTTTCGCCCTCGTGGATTAAACGATTTTGGCTTTTCTTGTTATTTTCCTGTCTCGCAAAAAAAACTTATATATTCGATACATGGAAGAATATTCTTAGTCTAGCCTTGTGCCAAATTTTATCTTGATGAGTCAATGATAAAAGAATGAATGAGTGATCTTTCGCTTTTATATGTATAGATAATTTTTAGAGTTAAAAAACCTTAAATTATCATCATTTTATTTATTTTTTTCAATTTAAACCCCCTATACTTTTTTGATGATTATGACAAATATTATCTCTAATGACTAGATGCATTTGTTTAATAAAATAAAAAAATTAATAAAAAAAAATGTAATTGTATTGTATTAAATAATTGTTATACTTATTTTTCTTTAATAGGCACTTTATTCCGCTTTGGTTTATAGAATAACATATTATTTAAATATTAAGTTTTATAGATAATATAAAACAAATTTAGACTTATAACTACTCAAAAACATCAAACACATCTACATATTTTTAAAGTGTACTCAAAGGCGGATTGGGAAAATTCTTATGGGGCGGCGGCCTTAGGCAGGATTACCAGGGTTTTGGGGGGTATTCATATTGGAATATGCCCCAACGTTAAGGGGGTCCGGGCGTCCTCCGTCCAGGTTCGCCACCTGTCTGGCTCCACTTGTAAATTACAAATTACAGTAGGCCTATGTATTATAGCAACCACATTTTTTACAAATAACAATTGCCTAACCTAATACAATAGGCAACATAAAAAGTTTTCAATTAACAACTTACTAATTAACATAACAACAGTTATGTTCTTCCATTTTTAACCCGTTTGTTTTTTTTCCCTTTTTTTTTGGATGTCGGGGGGGGCAATCGCCCCATTCGCCCCTCTCTGAATCCACCTTTGAGTCTACTAATAAGCTTTAAATACACAAAAACACTTACCAACACCTATGTGGTACAGCTGTAAAGTGGCAAACAAGATTTTGCTTAACAACCACAGTTATTGTATATCTGGTAAACATTTTTGGAATCAAATCAAAATTAATTAAGCAAGCCTTATGTCATTCTCAACATCTAAAAGAAAATAAAATAATAAGTAAATAATATTTTTTGCATAAATATAATTAGAGGTAAAATAGCAATGGTACTTCATACATTTTTATGGCATGAAAAAAGTATTTGTAAGAAATTTTGGTAATTAAATAAAAAATTAATTGTAATAGGATCTATGGAGCGAATTATGTCATTTATTCATCATATATCCTATTCACCATGATTACATAATGCTAGTGTATTAACTTATCCGTAACAATTTGTGTCAATTTTTTTATAAAATATAAATAAATATAGGTAGTTAATAACTTCAACTTGGGAAAGTTATTTTTTAAAAAATTATTTTATTACTTGAGAGATGTACAAGAACTGAAGCTTAAAAGTGATTTTACATATATTTATAATTTTTGTTTTGCTGATACAGCTGGGAACATACTAGTCTAAAATCTAAGAAAAGCGTGTAATTAAGCAACGTAGCAAATCTCACGGGAATGTAACTCCTCCCCTCATAAGTTGAAAGCACATTCTAAAAGGGATGTGTTTTCAAAATTTTTCATTTTTAGAAAATATTTATTTTTTAGAAAATACTGGTATTTTGGTCATTATTGGGGTTAATATCTAATTTTACCGGGATCGAAGCTTTCTTAGATCTTTTTACAATTTTAAAATATAAAAGAGAAATAATAATTAATGTTATAATAATATATAATAATATTGTCCAAAAACTTGTTCGATCGGTATAGATTATTGACGTCATTTTTTGGAGGTCTTCTTTGTGTTTTCTAAGGGTTGATTGGATGTCTTTGGTGGCTTCCAAATTCACGTAGTTGAGGTCCATGGCAGGAAGGCCCAAAATCTTCGGTTGTCGTTCGATTAGACTCAAATTTAATATAGGTATCTTGACTTTGGAGAAATATAATCGACTTGGTTTATATGTTTCAAATCATTTTGATTTTATTTGAACTTTGCAATTCATTGACGATTCTAACAGGTATGATCCAAACAGTGGAATGTTTTCTTCTGTTTCTTTGCATTTTACTATACTTATTAAACGGCTTGGTATAGTTATAAGCCATTTTCCATTGGTGATTTTTGTTGATTGAATTTCGTGTAATTGTGTATTGAACAGGTGGCAAGCTGATACATTGGTATGGTGCTTGATGAGCTGTACTGCGCAAGACGGGCTGTCTTCTATAGAGGCGGTCCTGGATTCTTTGCACAGATAGTTTTGAGGCTGGATTTCCAGACATTTTTGGTCCGTGTATGCGTATTTCTTGTTACCTAGTGCTAGGTAGGGCTTAAAGGGTATATTGACGAGGAACGATTGATTATTGGGAATTGGTAAAGGAAATAAATTGAAATATTGATATGTTTCCGATTCAACAAGTGGTAATTCTAATATAAATACAATGTTATGATCTTTTAAAAAACTTTTAATTGTTATTATTTTTTCGAAGTTAAGAATATTTTGCAAATTTGGTTCAAGACGAAATTTATCTCTAGTTAAATGATTATTTAAATTTTTTATTTCGGTTAGCAATTCGTTAGGATCTATTATTGAGTTGTGCAGTGTATTAATTTTTGCAAAAGTAATTGCAACTTCGATTTTAGTAAGAATATCATATATTGATTGGTAAATTAGTGTTACTTGATTTATTATTGTGTGTGTTAAGTAATATTGATGAAAATCAGTTTGATCTAAATCAATTTTTTTTATTATTTCTTCAATTTGAAGAATACGTGATTTTAAGATGTTTTCATTATGTGTAATGTTCGATATTATAATTTTAAATTTGTTAATTGATTAATCCAAGAGTATTATTATTATTATTATTATTATTATTATTATTGATTAGAGGGGCAAGATCGATATTTTGAATAAAGGTCCATTGATTTGATTCTAATTGTGCGGTCCCTAGCCTGAAGGGTAGGATTCCGGGATGATCGTTTAAGTCATGAAATTTTACTGAGTCCCCGAGGGTCCAGCTCCATCTGGAACAATAGGCATAATTTTAGATTCGTTTATATGAATTATTTCTTTTGTTTTGGGGTTTCCTATTTCTATTTTATTATTTTCTAATATACTTGTTAAAATAAATGGTCCTAAAAATTTCTTTTTAATTTTTCCAGATCGTTTGTCTGATTTTTTATAAACTTGTGATCCTATTATTAGCTCTTTGGAAGATTTATCTTTATTGATTTTATCGATAATTTTTTGTTTTAATGCCTTCGATTCTTCGGCAACTTTATTATAAAGAATTTGTGTATTATTTTTATGATTATTTAAATATTTGGTATATACATGAGAAGGTATTAGATCCATAGGGTCTCTAGAATCAGTGTGTCCAAAGACAAGTTCTTATGGACAAAAATTTGTACTTGAATGAATAGTGTTGTTGTAAGCAATAATTGCATAGGGCATTAGTTTAGTGACGTCTGCTTCCGGGTCTGATTCGCGTAATATTCGAATATGTTCGATTAGCGTAGAATGTAGGCGTTCCACGGGTGAATTTGATTCATGGTGATAAGGGGTGGTAAAGTTGACTTTAATATTGTGTTTTTAATAAGCCGTCTACTACTTCGTTTTGGAACTCAGAACCATTATCTGATATTATCTGTTTAGGAATTCGTAGAAAAGAGAAAAATTTAACTAATTGATCACAGCATGATACTGCGTTTCCGGTATATGGGAGAGCTTGTGCATATTTTGAAAATTTGTCTATAATTGTTAAAAATTTTTGTTTACCTATAATGAATGTGTCGATATGTATTATTTCAAAAGGTTTGCTTGGGGTTTCTGTTAAGATAAGAGGTTGATTAGGGGTCTTCTATTATATTTTGATCTTTGACATATTTCACAGTTGTTAATGTATTTTGTGACGTCAGACTTTAATGATTTCCAATAATAATTTGTTTTAAGATATTTGCACGTATCATCTATTCCGCGGTGATTTGTTTTACCTTCGTGTCTATATTTAATCAATAATTCTCTTTCTTCTGGTTGAGCATTATTTATTAGTTTTTGCATTCTATTAATTTAAAGTTATTAAAATGATTTTTCATTGCTTGTTGAAAATAAGGCCGTAGTTCTTTTGAGAATAAGTATAAATGTGTATTTTTATTTGTTAAGTATTCTTTTAGAAAATTTGTAATAGTATCGATGTTAGTCGGCAGCGTTGCATGAATAATATGATTTCCGTCAAAATTTTCTCGTTCGGTTTTAATATAGTTATCATAGGGTGATTTTTTGATAATAAATTGATAGGGCTTATTATTAATAATTTCGTCTAATATGGTCATATTGGAATAATTCTCGTTCGCGTTTGTACTATGAACAGTGTCTATCGTTGTTGGGTTAATTACCGGTGTTTGTATTATTGGTGGTTGATTTATCAGTGATTGATTTGACGAGGTGGTCGAATTTAAATGTCTGAAATAATATTGATTTTTGTATTCGGTTTTCTTGGGTGTTATTTTCAATTTGTTTAGAGCGTCTGAAACTAATTCAGGGTTAAGATATTCGGGGTTAAAGTCGCTGTTTAAAAATTAGGCAATATCGGTATTTATATCACCTGGATCGTTGAATAATGATTCGGATTCGATAGCATGTAAAGGATACGACTAAGTGCGTCACAGTTGGAATTTTGTTTTCCTTTTTGTAAAAGATTTCGTAATCGAATTCTTCCCAATTTTAAGCGCCAGCGAGCAGGTTTAATTTGGCTCTTTAAAGGGTTGAATAGCCAAACTAAGGGTCGATGATCCGTATAGATTTTAAATTTTCGCCCATATAGATAGGGTCTAAAATATTTACAGGCCCATACTATGCTAACAATTCTTTTTCGATCGTTGAAGAACGTTGTTCTGTTTCATTAAGGGTGCGTGAAGCATAAGCTACAGGGTTATCATTTGGAGGTCGCCTTGAGAAAAAAGAACGGCGCCAAGGGCAATATTTGAAGCGTCTGTAGGCAGGACAAAGGGTTTTCGAAGTCTGGGTATTTAAGAATAGGTGTATTAATCAATAATTCTTTTAGGTGATTAAAGGATTCTATAAAGGAGGGTGAATGTGTGACTTTGGCTCCTTTTTTAAAAAAAAAATAGAAAAATTTTGCATATCTATTAGACCTTTTAAATTGATTTAAAAAAGTTTTCCCTCCCATTTTTTTTAGGGCTTTTAAAAAAATGGGAAAAAACACGATTAAAAAATACACGCAATGGGCTGCATACCAGAAGAAGGCTAATGTTTTCTTTCCCGCCGTAAAACACCCCGTATTTTTGCTCTCCCAACAAAATTTTGATTAAAATGGCCACAGTTTTCTGAAAAAATTGTAAAAGGGCCCTTTCTGGATTTTCCGATTTGAGTATAATTTTCAATTTTGTATCCCGGGTTTTTTAGTTTTGGGAAAACGAAAAAAAAAAATTTTTGGGGGTTAGACAAAACCCCCAACGCCCACCCTTTCACTAAAATTTTAAATAAATAATAAAAAAATTTTTGGGAAAAAATTTAAACGTATTTACCTATTTAAAAGTATCGTAGAAAAAGTTTTTGAAAGGAAATTTAAAATTTCTATAAACTGTGGGTGCAATCCAATTTTTTTGAAAAAAAGTGAAAATTTTTTATGATCATATTCGACACTTATAATGAAAAATTTTAAAAAAAATCATTTTTCAAAAAGTATTTACTTAGCAATTTAAATTTTTACCAAAATTTAATTTCCCAAAAGATTTAAGCATTATTTTATTATTTTTCCCCTTAATAAAAATAATGTACATATAAAATGTCCAAAAATATCAAAAACACTTTTTTAAAAAAAGGGAAACCCCGTTAATTTTTTTTTAATTTTTTAAAAAAAAAAAATTAAAGGGAAAAAAAAAATTTTTTAAAAAAATTTTTTAAAAAAAATTTTTTTTTTTAAAAAGGGGAAAAATTTTTTTTTTTTGGGGGTTTTTCCCAAAAAAAAAATTTTTTTTAAAAAAAAAAAATTTAAATTTGGGGTTTTTTTTTTTTTTTTGGTTTTAAAAAAAATTTTTTTTAAAAAATTTTTTTTTTTTTTTGGGTTTTTTTTTAAATTTTAAAAAAAGGCTTTTTTTTTTAAAAAATTTTTTTAAAAAAAAAAAAAAAATAATTAAAATTTTTTTTTAAAATAAAAAAATTTTTTTTTTAAAAATTTTTTTTTTTAAATTTTTTAAAAATTTTTTTTTTTTGGGGGAAAGGTTTTTTTTTCCCTTTTTTTTAAAACCAAAAGGAACCCAAAATTTTTTTTTTTAAAAATTTTTTTTAAAAAAATTTTAAAAAAAAAAAAATTTGAATGTTTTTTTTAAAATGGAATACCCGTATATTTTTAATCAATAAAAAATTTTCGGGGTGATATGGGGGTTGTGGGTTTATTTCCTGGGTTCTGCGAATTGTCAAAAACGCTGTACTATAAGGATTTTACCCAAAAATTTTAAAAAAAGTTTATTACTTTTTGGACGTTTTATAATAGGTTTTCTTAAAGAAGAACGGGTAAATTATAAATAGCTAAAAATGATAGGGTATATCTATTTCAAACCAAGCAGCAAAAAATTTAAAACGATAAAATATGGTGGGGAAAAGAACACTTATAACAAAAATTTTAATATTATATAAATTTTAAATTTTTTAAAAGACCCCCTTATTTTGAAACATGATTATAACCCCCTTAGCCTTTTTAAGTCGCGATATTATTTAAAGGTTTTTGGTTAAGACGATAATTTTATTTACAATTTTTTTCTCATTTCTTCCGTGTTTGGTTCCCCTTTTGGGAAAGCATTCTTAGTGCCCCATAGAAAACCCAAATTGAAATTTGGAAAAAAATAACCAATATGGACTCCAATCACGATTTAAAATTTCGGGATTAGATCGCAAAACTTGACGAAAAGGGGCGGCGCTCGTCTTTTGCCAAATTATATTGCGGGACGTTTCGAGGGCAATTTTTTAAAATGTCCTAAATATCGTTTACAAGAAGACTGAGATATCTTTCTCCAGTTGGGGACCCTCATATAATATTCCCCCGACAATTCTATTGCTAAGCACAACACCAGCATGAAGAGAAGACCCCCTTGGTATTTAATCTTTTGAAATTTCCGGGGATTTTGTCTTCCCCCAGCGTGTTTTGGGCCCGGTTAAACTTTCCCCATGTAGTAAACGTAGCTTCATCCGCCCAAAGAATCGTTTGAAACAGGGTAGGATCGTTATTTTGTTTATGGAAAAAATTTGGGGAAAACAAATTGAAAGCAAATTTCCCTTTTTGTTCACGTTTTAAATGTCACCTGGAAGAAGTGATAGGGAAAGGGATTTAAAATATTTAGTTTCTCTGAACCGTCGCATTTATCTTTTTGGGGCCCTTTCCCTGTTTAATGGGTCAGTAATTGACCATGGAACAAAGAAAAAATAATTTAGAATAGCTCACCCCGGTTTTTTTTCTCATTGTAGTCCTTTTCTTTTGTAACGATTTTGTTTCTTCAAAAGCCTTCTGTTTTAAAATCGTTTTTACAAAATATTTCGGTGGAAATTTGAAATATCTTCTTTTTTTTCCCTGGCGTTTTCTCGCATTTATAATAGAGAGTTATAATTTGAAGCCGTTCTTCTAAAAAAAAACCCTCATTATAAAACACCCCAAAAAGTAAGAAATTTAAAAGTTAACAGGGCCATATTCTGACCCTGAAAGAAAACATAATTTACGCACGGGTCCGAAAAGTAACTTTAGAGCACCGTGCGTTAAAGCTGTTTTTCACATCAAAATGACGTTTAAAAGGTTATTGTATATCAAATAAGATTTTACGAAATAGTTATTTATGCAAACCATTAAGAAAAAGTTGGCCTTTTTTTGTAACGACGCGATTTCTGCCCGAAAGAAGGCGAGTTACACAAAATAAACTTTTCCCTAACGTGTTCCATACATTTATTACAAAAAAATAAAAAAAAATGTTTTTAATTTTTTTTTGAACCCTGTATTTAGTTCGTTGCTGGTTTTAATAATCTTTAGTGACATAATTTTTTAAAATTTTTTACATTTCTGAACCCAAAAATGTCGGAATCTAGTTTGATTTCTAGTGATATGGAGGAAGCTGTTCAAATTGAAATGTCGAGTTTTATTCTGAAAAATTAAATTACGTTTTTATTATTTTTATTATATATTTGTTTATTTTCTTTGTGGTACTGGGTGGAATGGATTTTTCGCAATGTTTTAAATATTATTTAAAAACCTAGTGTTAAAAAGAAAAACGGTTTAATACGGGTCATTTTTGAATATTGTTACTTTTATGTAAAATTAAAAAATATTTAAATTTTCCCCTTAAAAAAAAAAGGGCGCCAAAAAAGTGAAAAAAACTTTTCCGGGTTTTTGGAAAATTTAAAAAAAAAGGTTTAAAAACCCTTAAAAAGCTCAGGAAAGGGGGGGGGGGGTTTTGTCAAATTTGGGTCAATATTTTATTCGAATATCCTTTTTCTGATTTGTGGATTCATAAAGTTTCTCAGCTACAGCCGTTGTTTTCCCCACCCCCCAAGTCGCTTGACATTGGAAATTTCCTTCTCCAGAATCCGCTAACATAGCCCAGAGGATCGACGAAAACTATGTCCAGTGTATTTCGGATTTTTTAATTTTAGGTATGCAGAACTGAAGGCTTTTTATATTAATTTATTCCCACACATTGTATATGCCCTTTTCTTAAAAAGCTTGTTTGTTTGAAATTATTTGTCAATTGCCCTTTTTTTTTCATTGGAAACAAGAAAAAAAATCTACAAAATTTTTTAAAATCACCCAAGATTCATTTTGTTGACTTGTCCTAATTATTTTTTTATTATTATACAGGGGAAATAAAAAAGTTTTTTTTTTGTTTTAGTTGAAATATTGAAAATTACGAATAAAAAAAAAAAAGAGAATGAACTAAACGCAATGGCTTGTATATTGCATGAAATAGCCTAAAACAAAAATACATATAAATCTTGCTTACCTGTAAGATTTTATGGACTTTTCCGCACGCTGTAGGAAAAAAATTTTCATCCGATTGGCAGATGGGTAAAAGGGCTTCCTAGTGGGGTTTCGGCGTCCCTTTTTCAGATCATATAATAGGTTGCCCTTTTAAAAATAATGTTATAAGCAAAAACTACTGGTCAAATACAAGTTTTAATTTTCATGGCAGGAGCAAATCACTATATTTCAAAGAGACTCAATGGCGAATTTTTTAAATTTTTCACCCTGTTGATTAAACAGAATATTTCCCCCTTTTCCCCCCTCTTCTTTGTTTTACAACTTTATCTCACCCCCAGACTGTCAGTTTATTTGTACATTAAAAAATTTATTTCTATTTATTGCAGTCTAATAGCAGATTTCATGATATCTTTAACAAAGCAAAAATTTAAATGGCATTTTGTGTGAAATCAGTCCGGGAGGTCACATAAATTTTTTGTCAGTATCAAAGTATTTATGTGACCACAAATCGTTTATGAGTGAAATAGAGATGAGCAATAATGCAGTGGGAGATAAATTTTTGACAATGACCAGTGACGTACGTTAAGACTAACATTAAAAGGAAATAAATTTGAAATTTAACAATAAAATATTTACTGGCATCTGAGCCTTTTTTTTGAAGATAGAAAAAATTTGGGTTTTTTAAAATTATTTTTGAAATTATTTAAAAAAAAAATGAGAACTTTAACTTTTTTTAAAAGGAACACCCTGTTAAACAAAGATCTTTTTTTTTTGATTTAAATATTTATACATTATATATTTGAGTGAACAGTTTTTGAATATTTTAGCTCAAATTATTTACATTGAAAAAAACTTTTTAGTATCAAAAACCATGAAAATAAAAAAATTTTATTAAATTTACGTCTATAGGTATTAAAAGGTTAAGTTTTATTTTAACTTAAAATAAGGGATGGGCAAAAAGAAAAAAAGGCTTATCGTTTTTTCCCCAAAAAATAATTTAAGTA